>CM051259.1:27078052-27395552 GCA_027921565.1 Artemia sinica | reverse complement strand
TGACCTATAAAGTCAATTCTGATGTTTGTAGTGCTATAACTATTAGCACTTTAGAAATATTTAAAAAGAAAAGCTTTTTAAAGTAAAATTTGGAAATTTTTGAGTTTGGAGGGAAGGGGATTTCAAAAACATCTCCCCATAATATAATTTGACCTATAAAGTCAATTCTGATGTTTGTAGTGCTATAACTATTAGCACTTTAGAAATATCTAAAAAGAAAAGCTTTTAAAGTAAAATTTTGGAAAATTTTGAGTTTGGAGGGAAGTGGGGATTTCAAAAACATCTCCCCATAATATAATTTGACCTATAAAGTCAATTCTGATATTTCTAGCACTCTCTGTATCTATTAGCACTTTAGAAATAATTAAAAAGGCTTAGATAAAAAACACACAGAATGTGGCATCGTTCCATCTTGCCCCCTATCGATTCTGAGTTTTGGCTAGAATTAGACAAAGCCCGTTTTAATCACCAAGCTTTTTGTTTTCAGATACGTTGAAGTTTGGTTCGAAAAAAGGACCCTTTTCTGTAATTATAATCACATATGGTTTTAATCTCTGTGATAGCAAGAGCATGTGAAATTTGAGTCCCAAAACTGTCACTCTCTTTGTAACACACAAGCTTCTCATTCAAACTGGAAAAAGACAGCACATTTTAAACGCACGATTGGAAAAAGGATATTTCTGAATGAAAATGAACTGTTTTTCAAAACAATTTAAACTTGTAAACATAGCTGTTGAGGAGAGATTTTATTTACATAATAGAAAAAAGCATACTTAGCGTTTTCTATCGAATATATTCATTATATTTTAAGATTTTGTATTGTTGGAGGGGGGGGGCTAAGTCCCCCTGAAATTTGAATTTACTAGTAAAACAATTTTTTTTTGGAAATAAAGAATGAAAGTGTACTCACATTGAAAATAGAAATATCCATTGTTTTCAAAGTTAATAATATGCAGTGTCCTATGCTTGATGTGTTAAAACATAATGAAAATTAAATTCCAATACATGACCATTTTATACGGGGTTTCAAAGATGAATAAAAACGGATGTTGAATTACATAATTTCGTGCGTGCTCCCAAAACATGTTCGACTACTTTATATCATACCAGTTTTTTTTTGAATGTATACGTGAATTCATGACGTACATTCATTGTGCAATTGACAACAAAAACAGAAAAAAACCTGTTTGCTTTAAATTATATTAAATGTCCCCTATTACGTGAATTCATTAACCTACCGAGATGTTCCAAGTTTACATTGCCGTTACTTTCGTACCCTTTCAAAACATCAATTGAATACAATTCATTGCCAACAAAAACCAGTTTTTTTTTTGCTATTAAATTATGATTATTACATTCAAACATTGACAACAAAAACAGAAAAAAAACCTGGTTTAACTACATTTACATTGCCAAGTTTAAAAAACCTTATACGACTTTAGTTTATGCCAACTTTTTAAATATTCACGCGTGAGTGTAGTGTCTTAGGCATGGCTTTTCCTTGCGCAATTCCAATGTATCCTTCGTATCTATTACACTTTTGAGCATATTCTTGTAGGGTCTTGTGTATTTTCATGTGTACTTCGGAGTGCCTATTAGCACACTACTCTCCACCACTTTTCATTATTATTTTTTTAATTTTTCTTAGTTGCAGTACTGATAGACAATTGTTCAGCTGGAGGGAAGGAAGGGCCCCACACTGGCCCCTCGAAAATTTACTCATTTTTTTTTTTTCTTTATAAAGACAGTAGCGAGTACCCCCGATTCTTCTACTAGAACTCCTTACATGGGAGACAATTGGACTCCAGCCAGAACATCTAAAAATAGCCTGTGACGCTGGGTGAAAATCCAATTGTTTCTTCAGAAATTCTTGACCTAAATACTTAAGTAAGCGTTAGAATTCTCTCAGAATATGAAACAAATCTTTAGAGTGGGAAGATCGAAATGTGTTTGAAGCGTGTATTCTTGTTTAGAATGTTAACCATTGTCTTATAAAGAACTAGGAGATTAGAAATTTTGTAGTTAGTCTTGATTATTGGTTTGTGATCGTTTTTCTTCATTTGAGATTTTAAGATTAGATTAGTGATTTTTGTTCATTTGAAACTTTAAGATTAGATTAGTTTTTCTTGTGTGTTTTTTTTTTTTTTTTTTTTAGTTTAGTATATAGAATGAAATACCTTGTTTGGTTTAATCAAAAATAGTAGCTGCTGCGATTCTCACTTTTGATTGTTTTCTAATCACTTCTATTTGTGCTTCATTTTTATTAAGCAACCCTGAAAAAAATTTCCGTTCCCTTTTATTTAGCTTTTTGGATACGTCTTGTCACATTTCATGGTCCAAACTTTTGAACAAAAATTACTTCTTGTTGTTCAAATGACCTTTCTTTTCTAACCTTCGACGGTTAAATCATTTCATGTTGTTTTTACTCGGTTTGAGCAAATGGAGGTTAAATCAGAAGTACCGCCTTTAAAAAATTATAACTGTGTAATTCGGTTACTTATTGTTTCGGCAGGCACTGGAATATGACAAGAAAACTTACTATTTCTTCTTCTGAGAATGAAAATAGAACTAACTAGTTGATTTGGAAAATAGGCCACAACAGAAATATTTCTCACCAATAGCGGTTCTGACCAATCCAGGTTCTGACCAATAGCGAATGACGAAAATTAATGATTTTTCAATTCAAGATAAAAAAAATCAACTTAAGATAAAAAAAAACCCTAAGTAAGAACGCAGTTTAGGCAATAGTGAATTAAAAATATTTTGTTTAAATAGCATAAAGATTAAGCATTAAGGAAAGTAAGAAATAAGTATATAGTTTTCCCACTGGGTATTAACTAAGACTCTTTTTTTGCAAAACAGGTTTTTCCACAGGCCTGGATTATTTCATTACTGTGCACGACGACAGTGCCAATAATTAACCTTCTACGACATCCAGTGAGCAGGGGCTGGGTTCAACTTACGAAAGTTTTTTTTTTTTTGTTTTCAAGAACGAACCTTTATTTTAGATTTTTCCAAAACTAGAGTTTTTATTGGGAACTATAAACTCACTGATACAGACTTTTCAAAGGATGTTATTTTTGCCTTTTATGTTTCCTCTTCTGTAGTGCAATTGTAACGTTGAAACTGATGGACACCAAAAAATAAAATGTAACTTTTTTTTACAATCTAACCTGCAAATCTGCAATACTTTTGTGGCATGTAAATTATATCTCAGGTATGTAATTCTAATTTGACTGCAGGGCTAATAATGGTCTTCCAGTAAAATATGGTGAATAAGATTGGACTCAACTTAATGAGTTTATTGAGTAATGAGTAATGAGTTTAATAATGAGTTTATACGATTATCAAGAGCAAAGATTGATAGTGGATTTTTCGAAACTATAATTATTATTTGTGTCAGGCGTTAAAAGACATTAAGAGCAGTGGTCTCGTAATTTTGTTCTCCTTTTCTCTACTGCAATTGTAACGTTGAAACTAATGAACAGCACTTTTAAGGTTGCACTATTTTCGCTATTTTTTGAACGCGCATTATTTTAGTGACACGAAAATTATTTCTTAAGCTTTAAGTTTCAATGTTCACAGCTTGGTTTAGGCTCTAAATTTAAAAGCTTTTTGTTCTATTATAAGTTAACAATACTATTTTTTTTTGCAGATTCTGGGATTGAGAATCCGGATCCGTCTCATTTCGCAGTGGTTAGGCCTCAAAAATCAATGGCATGTCTGATAAATAAAGTAGCCTCCACATCGTTAGCTTCGCATCTTTTGAAGTTAAATGGTTATGAGGATCTAGGGCCAAGTCCACACTCAGGAATAGATAGAATTGCACCAAAAGTGTGTATTATTTCTTTTTTTTTAGATTTGAGTTTTGTTGAAAAACTATATGTGTCTCGAACAGTCCTTGGGAAAAACTAATGAAATAAAGTAGAAACGAACAAAACCGCTACAAACAAGACTTGGCAACTGTCTCCTTTCTCCACCTTTACTGATCACTTTTTAATAATCTCTAAAGGATCAATAATTCAAGATTTTATTTCACCTTATTTTGTATTTTATTATCAATTTTGTACTTTAAAAGAAGATTTGTAAGAATAATTGGTTTTCAGTAAAGTGAAAATGACGCAGTAAGCTATGGAATTTTACAGTAAAAGGTGAAAAAGGGGAAAGTTACCAAACTCTTGTTTATAGTGTTTTTTGTTTGTTTTAGGTTTAATTTCAATATTCAATTTAAGTTTTACTCGTTTTAAGATTTTTTTTTGTTCATTTATATTAGTACATGTTGTATGTTTGTTTACTATGATTATTCATTTAATTTCTGTTGGTTTTGAGTTTCATTCATTCTTTAATAATAATTTCTGGTCGTTTTGGGGTTGGAATTATTATAGGAATTTATTCCTTCTTGTCTTAAGTTTAATATGGACCTTTTCTTTTCTTTTAAAAAAACTTCTTTTTCAGATTCTTTAAAAATTAATTTCTGTTTGTTTTTTATTGCCAAAGTTTCACGTTTTTCAACATTCCCCATTTCAACATCAAAGCTTTTTCCAATATCAAAGCACCAAAACATCTTTTTTCATTCCATGAAAGCTGTCACAAGTAGATGTAATAACATTTGAAGAAGCACAGTTGCAAGTTTTTGCAGTTGCAAGTGGTCACATTTACAGTTGCAACATGTTCATTTGTGGCACAATAGTAAGTAGTAGTAGTCACCCTAAAAAATTTCAGTTTCTCGTACCTTTGCAAATTATTTAGCAGATTTTTGCAGTTGCTTGGAAAGAAAATTTCTTTAAGTGGTCCTTCATTAGCCCCTTACAGTTGCATGTTGCATGTAAAAAATGAACATGTCCATTAGACAAATCATTTTTTATATTTCTATCGTGGTTAGCATCTAAAAGCGGGCAAGGGGAGGGTCGAAGTTGCCCTTCATTCCTTTTTTCAACCCTCAAAATGCCTTTAAAGTCTCAACTTGGTATAGTTTCCTTAGATGTCGCTGTTACGTCCTCTTGATAACCCTCTTGCATATAGTAGTTATTTAACATCACCCTCAAAATTTTATAAGAGTTTTACCTTAGTAGGCTATTTCTTGCCTTTTTGGAGACTCAGTTCCTAAATTACCCCCTTTTCCCAGATAAAAACCATTTTAGGCCTATATAAGCAATGCGAACTTGCATCAGACAACACTTCCCCAGGTTTGCGATTTAGTCATCTCTGAATGTATTGCTATTTAACTTTTCAACTAATTTCAACAAGATTTTCCCAAAAATTTGCATCTTAATAGCATTAAGAGGGAGGACAGCTAAAAAGAGAGTGGGAGAGGGGACTCACTACCAGGTGACCCCTTTTGGACATAAAACATGCCCTGGAAGTTTAAGCTTAATACCCTCAGTTGTCTACATAATTTGCAAATACACCTTTTTGAAAAATAGGATGAACATAGAGTATCTTCAGATTTAGTTTAATATGGCCCTAAACACTCCCCAAATGCACCTTTACTCTTAGCGTTTTTGGACACACATAAAATATACTCCCCCTTTTCTACTGGTAAATCCTGCATGCAAAAAAGGGCAAATTACATAGTTTACAATCCTTGCCCTGGGGGCTTTGGGAGCATTGCATCCCCTGAGGCATAGTACTAGAGCTTATGACTGTTTTGTACAAACGCCTTATTCAAAATGTTGATCAGTAATAACAGAAAAATGTTTTAATGGCGGAATACCATCAAACGGACACTCCGTTTTCAAATTTCAAACAGAATATGATTAGTTGATAATTAGCTAGTAATTGTTAAAATAGATAATTTTTAATATTCAGTAAAACAATATTTACTTAGAGAAATATTTAATTTTGATTTTTAATTAGATTAAACAATTAAATAATTAATTTTTTTGTTACTGGTCACACCAAGTGTTTTCTTCTTTTTTTCCAGAGTGGTGATGGACTTCGCTATTACAATAAGACATTTTACAAGTTCATGTTTGTCCGAGATCCCATGTCCAGATTGCTTTCTTGTTTTTATGACAAGATTGTAATGAATCCTGAAAGAAACTTTTGGTTTAGGAGACACGTCTTACAAACAATTCGTGGAAAAGTGTTGACCTCAATCATGAATGATTCAACAAGTATAGGCAATGATGTACCAACCTTCCAAGAGTTTATTCAGTATGTACTTGAGGATGACATACAAGGTATATTTTTATGTTAACTTCTTATGTAATGAAACCAGCTTGATGGGACAACAAATTGAAGAATGTAGCCAAAATAGGTTTATTGTTTAGTTTACAATCGAGGTTTAGTAGAAGCTAAAGCTACGTATCAGAAAATACCATTGACACAAGAAAAAACCGTTTCTGCTTAAAATTTTGTTGCAACATCGAAAAGCCTAATTTGACAAGCGTATTCTTTTTATTAAGATCCTTAGCTGCGAAGCAGCAGAGAAGTGGGTAACTGGCCGAGTGTCCTCCATTTAAACATTTAATATTTCTGTTATTTCCTGTTATTTTTTCTTTTTTTTTAACTGTTTAGATTTTTATGATATTCTCTATTATTTGTTTAATATTTGATGCAATTCGTTTTTTCTCTTCGAAGCACCTCCATTAAAATAATGTACTCTGCAAGCAGGTTATAAATACCGTAAAAAATCTTACTTTTTATTACCAGTAAAGGCAGAAATCCAACCTGCTATAAACGACAAGATATTGAATATTGGGGGAGTAATCATAAGACTTTTTCTCTTCTTCGAAACAAAGTGACTCTCACTCAGATATACCAATGCTGGAATCAATAAGATCCTAACTAACTTTCTTGGCCACACTTGAAAATTTCTGAAACACCTTTAAGAAATATTCCTTTTCATCTCTTGGGCTTAGGCTAAAACATGGGCTTATGAAAAAGCAGGACTGGGCTACCCGTGATTGCCATAATTATTTGTATTTATGGTGGTTCAAAATTGGCACACAAATGCAAATGATGAGTGACAGTTTTTTTGTGTGTGTCTAGATTAGAGGATGTCCAAACGGTTGAAGAAAGAGAGCAGTTTTTCAAATTCAAGACTAATATATACAATTAGTCTCATAAATCTTTCGTCTATTTAAAAAAAATCCACTTAATATCATTATTCATTATACAACATGCCCGTTCGAGGGGGCAAAGAGGGAAGCTTTGAATAGGTTGGGCTTGAGGAGGAGTGTCCGCTGCTGTGTAGGCCTCAGGCGGCCCTGAGATGAAGCAGATTGCTAGTAGTGGTGCTAGTAGCAAAACAGTAGTAGTAGTAATAGTAGTAGTAGTAGTAGAAGTAGTATCAGTAGTAGTAGTAGTAGTAGTAGTAGTAGTATTTAGTATTAGTAGTAGCAGTAGTAGTAGCAGTAGTAGTAGTAGTAGTAGTAGTAGTAATTATAGCAGTAGTAGTAGTAGCAGTAGTAGAAGTAGTATTAGTAGTAGTAGTAATAGTAGTACTACTAGTTGTAATTGTATTGGTAGTAATATTAAAAATGGTAGTTGTAGTCAGCAAGACGCTTAACACGAGCAACAGTTTCAAAGCTACTTAACAAATTATTGTGTTTTTCCAAATTATTGGAGGGGAAACTTCCACCTTGCCTCTCCCCCCCCCCTCAACGACAGCAATGTTCAGTTGGGGCTCATTTGATTTGAAATAGGAAGTTATAGTGTCCTTTTTAAGAGCCAAAAGTGACTTTAGAGTAACCAGCCCTCCCCACGCCCATCAATTCCCAGAACAAACATCCAAACGAAGTGTTGACACTTCCTTGGAAATCTATTTTACATTTAGACAGTACTAAAGAATAATTTACATCTCAAGACTTTGAATGAACTCTGTTATTGACATCTCTAACAAAAATCTAATGAATGAACCGGAAGTTAATTATTTTATTTTATAAAAAATATGTTCGTTTTGATTTTAATATTTTAGTATTTCTAGGCATGGCGATCGCTGTATATGTTATCTAAATATTTAGGCTTTTGTACCTGCGTTCACTGTCTAAATAAATAGACTTATCCCCATTTGAAAGTTTATTTGTTCGTCATAGAAAGGCAGCCTGGTCTGGGAAAAGGATACCTAATTTAAAGTATTACCTCGAAAACACACGTAACTTTAACTTGCACATGGTGAATTTTGGCCAATATACCTAAATGAGGGTTGCAGATAATTTAATTGTCTGAATCGCTACCCATAAGCTTGACCATGGAAGAAACATCATATATAAGAAAATATATTGGTCATTAACTTTTGCCACTATAGTTATCAATAGTCAAAATTCTGACGCTCTTTGACTCAACTGACCAAATAATAAACCAAGTTTTGTCGACACGTTTACTTCTAAGATCTTTTTAGATCTTTTAGGGCCAGATTTACGGCAAACTTTTTGAGCAGCATCAGCTACAGGGATCTAAACATTTAAAATGCTTCTCAATTTATTTTTCTTTTCACACTGGCAAATGGCAAATTAAGGCTAATGTCCATAAACAAGCGTTACATGGAATTCGATTTCCTGAAGAGCCATTCAAAAGCTTGACTATAGAAGAAACTATGGAAGAAATATATAATAAAAGGTATTGGTCAGCAACTATTGCCGCTATAGTTATTAGTAGTCAAATTTTGACATTCTTTGACTCAACTAACCAAACAACAAACGAAGTGTTGTTGATACGCTCACTTCTAAGCTTTTTTTATGGTCTTGGGTAGAAAAACAACTCTGATAAGGAGACTGTAAATTCAATTTTCATGAGACCTTGAAACTTTTTAAAGCCTGTAGAGAATTACCAAAATGCGCTAGCTCGCACTGCTTTGCCTGTGTAATTTACTTGTTCGGGAAAGTTTGAAATCAAGTTGTTGATTATAATATTTACACACCTATTGAATTTCAGATGACTTTTATTTGTTTGAGAAAACAAATATGCAAAAAAAAAAAATGTATTTTATGTTCAAACAAATTAGTAAAAGAAACCCTGCAAGAGGCACAAACCCTGTCTTGGCAATCTGCAACAAACCTATGACCTGTTTACGGAACAGTAGTTGTGCTATCACAGAACTTGGCTATTAAAGGTTATTTATAAAGAGAGACAATACCTAAAAATCTTGCCTAATAGTTTTTAACACTATCAAATTCACCTAAAAATTGTGAAAGCCTTATCAGGCCATTACCAATAGCTCTACTGTGTCAGAAACTCTAGTTTTTATTTATTATTATCTTTATTTTTAGAATTGTTTACTTTTATAGAATAAACATCTAAAAGTTTAAGTAAAAGTTATGGATACCTAAATTGTTGTTTGTGTTTGAGAAGATTAATTTTTCAATGTTTCTGTTTACCCCACTTAAAATATTTTAACTTTCTTTCAGACAAATTTCAATCTCACTGGTTACCATACTGGAGTTATTGTACACCTTGTAGCATTCAATACAACATGATCGGTAAACTGGAAACAAACACGGATGATTTTAAGGTAAACCATAGAAATAGTACGCTATCTTTCGTTATAATGCACGTTATATCGTATAATATTTATATATTTATCGTATAATAATCATTATAAGAACGGTTTCATATTTAATGAATATACAAAAGCTGTTTAGGGGTCCTCAGAAAAGTTCGAAAGATTCGCAAAATGAGTTTCCTCCTCATCAAGTGAAGGTTTATTCTGTGGTTATTCTTCACCGGTTTTTGTCTCTGTCTCTGAGATTCAAGTAAGCAAGGTTCAAGCAAGTGAACATAATAGCTATACCTTTATCTTGGTATAATATGTTCATGTCATTTTCTTTTATAAGCACATAATGTAGCAACTAACTTACATGAATTTTATGATTTTCATTAAGAGTTATTGAAGGGGTAGGACTACCTAGAAAAAAATCTTTTATCGAATAGAAATAGGAATAATCACAAGCTTTCCCTTTTTTTCCTATTAACATAGGTCCGTAAAAATTCATGTAAAGTTATAATTTGACACATTTGCCCAAAATAATCTTTTTAAGAGATAAATGTCTGCATATTTTATCTTTGAGGCCCATGCGGTAAAATGGAAAAACGAACAACGATGATTTTAAGCCAAGCCAGAGGAATAAAGTGTTATTTCATTTCTAATTTTTTAGGGTCTAAAGGCTTGTAGTCGATATATTAAGCAAGAAAATAGGGCAACTTTCAAAATCAGTAAATATTATAAGGGTTTAGTTGAGCTTTTTATAAAGGAGAATTTTCTCCTTAATTGCACATACACAAGGACGGGCTGATAATTTTCCTTCCTAGAAAGGGAGAAACCAAAGCAATATCACTATTTCATTTTGAGCGCATTCGAGCATACTAAGATTACTTATCTGACATGTCCAATTACAATCGTTTCACGAGACGCAGATGACGCCAACTGATTAGGAGAATAGCTACATGAAACGTGTGCATTAATTGTCGGATAAGTTACACCTGCTAACCCCTGAAAATATAGGATATATAAAGTCAAGTGTCAACAAAAAACTCAATTTTTTCAAAATAGAAAAAAATGTATAAAACTGTATGTAGGAAACAAAAAAAGAATATAATTATTAAACGGGGCACATCTCTAGGAATTTATAACAAACCATGTATACAACTGAGTAACCTACACATAATTGATGCCGTTATTCAACTAGATTTCCTTGCCCTTTCTGTTAGCAAGTTGTCAAATAAGTATTTTTTTTTACATTTTATAGACTTTTAGTTTAAAAAGAGGTTTTTAATGAAAGTAAAGAGTACAGATGAAAATTAAAACGAAAGACAATTATTGCTTTGCAGTTTATGCAATATATTTAATTGCTTGAATTCAAATGGCTTGGAATATTTCCCCATATTTTTTAAATTCTAAAAAAAATAGCGTTTTGCTTAAACCGAGCTTTCTTGAGGTTTTTAGATAGCTAAAATGATGTAGTAAAATTTATTGATTTCATGGCTGGTAAAAGGCTACTGACAGCTTCATGAATTATTCTTTTATTTTTTTTATTACATCCCTAAAGCTACTTAATTACAAACAGTTTGAAAGTTACAAAAAATGTACATTAAACCCTTCGCATCCAAACTGACATTAAGTAATCTAAACTGTAGCACTGATTTGAATCGGTATATACCCAGATGTTACTCGTTTGATTGAACTTTTCTCAGCATCACATTTTTTTTTTTTTTTTTTTTTTTTTTTTTTTTTTTTTTTTTTTTTTTTTTTTTTTCTGATAGAAGCAGATGCTTGATTTCGTTGACAAATTACTTCTTTTTTTCCTGGCATAAAAAGATTTTGATGATAAAATGTAGCCAGCTACACAAAAATTAAGGGTTAGACAGACCTCGCGATCTCGTTTAATTTTTTAAAACTTTTTTGAAGGTTCTGGTTAGTGTAAGCACGACTCGCTCTCTGAGTACAGTGTTTTGACATATAAACTATTCAATGCATAAAAACAACCACAAACACAATATTTTCCATCCAAGCTTCGATAAAAAAAAAATCTGTAATGCTCAACTTCCCCTCCTCAAACCGAAGAGCTCACAAAAAGTTGGAAAAACTGGGCCGTAAAAAGTACTATTTGAGGCATCAGGCCCTCTCCCCATCTAGGCAATGACCCACTGCCCTCTTCCATAAGAGTTAAATGCAAAATCATATATCACAATGCACACTTTTATAAAATATCAAATAAATTAACTTGGTTTAAGTTTAAGGGAACTTTGATCAGAAACATAGGTCTATATTGGCCGTTTATTTTATAGGGACTACTTTTATATCCTTAGGAACGAATGTGACGCCGTACATTAATACTTCTGAAACTGGAAGGCTCAGTATATTCTCTTTCAAAAATTTAAATTAATTGGCGGTCTCAGAGCTATCAATAGATAGCAACTTTGCCCTCTTTAGTTCAAAATTGTTGTTTAGTGCCACAAAATGGCAGGCATTATTACTTTGCTCTGGCACAGTCTTTTGGCTTGCTTAAAACGGGCAGAAGTACTTTAATTTTTGTTTGAATGAACCGTCTCTCAATTTACTAGGATTATTAGCTTGACATGATGACCCATGGGGAAAGAACAATAAACACGCATCCGCGATCTTCCTTCTCGAAAAAAAAAAACTTGCAAAAATTTGAAATTTATAAAATTTGAAAAATACAAAATTTCATCTTGGCAAAAAATACAAAATGAAAACCCCTTGAGGGTGTTTTTTTCCCTGTTTCAAACTGATGGAATATTTCTCAGGTGCATAGCTTTTAATGTATAGCTTTAAGCATATTGAATTTAAAATATTTGAAATCATCACAAAAAGCTAACTCTCCGGATGCATATATTATTATCAAAATTTCTTTTTTAGAGTTTCGTTACTATTAGCCCAGGGGGTTTCCTACTTATAAATCATTACCATGAACTACTTGATACTTTTATTTACAGCTATTATCAAATATATAAATGAACTTTTTTTTTTTCAAATTTCAACAAATTTTTGCGAAATGCTAAGACCGTCAAAATCAATTTTTTTTTTCTCTCTCTTAGGCCTTGTTGAATACTTTTTTCCGTTGAACATTTTGCTTTCATTTTAGTATCTCTGGAAGAAGTTTGGATGGATACAACCTGTGCCAGTGGCAAATTCATACAAAATGAGTCAAGAAACAAAAAATGCATACGTGGGCTCACTTTCCAGAGAATTAATTCTCAGAATTTACAAAAGATATCAGATTGACTATGAGATGTTCGATTATGACATCAATGAAGTTTTAAAGGCGAAGCATGCTCCATTGACAGAAAAAGAGTTTAGTGTGAACTTGAGTGTCGAATAAATCAAGAAAAGACGCGTCAGTTTATTATTAAGACGAAACTTACAAGTTACTACAAGCTTAATAACCATGCTTCTTAACCATGTTCTTAACCGTTGCTCCATTTGGATGTTGTGACAATGGTTACCGAATGAAGCTAACCGGACTTCAATGACTATTTGAAACCTGCCATGCATAAGATAGAAAGCGGAAGATATTTAAGAGGTGATTATGTGATACGGGCCATCTATAACCCATCGAAGCCAAATTTTTGTACATAAGATGTAGAAGCCTCGCCTGTTCTTGAGGTACCAAGGACAGTCAAAATGAAATCTGATTTTTTAAATTGGTTTAGTCAAAACATGCACAAGCAAATATTTATTATAAGATTAAATATAAATCGGGAATTCAACTTTTAATACAAGAAACACCTTTATATGTAGTTATACAGTTTTTGCTAGTAGCGAGTACCAATTAAAAAAAAAAAAAAAAAAAAAAAAAAAATTGATGAAAAATCCCGAAAAAAATGAGCTAAAAATACGCATGAAACAGCTTTTACTGTAGCTTTCCGTTGAATGCGTAGTTGTCTTTAAGAATCAATTGATGGTTGAAGTTTGAATTCTTACGGACAAAAATAGTATCAAATCTAACTAATTAATTTTGGATTTTTATTTCTATTTTTCATCACAGCGACATAGACGAAAATGTGGAATTATCCAATGAAATCCATGATTTTGTTAAACCCAAAAATTAAATCTAAGGAAATTTCAATTTCTAGGTATAAAGAAATATAAGATGACTCTAGAAAAGAAAAATTGTTTTATTTCATGTCCTTAGTTCTTTAATTAATCACTATCTGAGTTCTACTTAAGCGACTAAATTGCATATAACTTAGATTTCTAATTTAGATAACATCTAAGAATAATATGGTAATCACTAGGATGGATATTTTAATATGATTATAGCAAGAAATTATAAACAACCTGACAAGAATTCGACACTAGTATTCGAAAATGGACTTTATTCTATCATCCATACCTTATATTTTCTTTCGTGTAATCTCCCCTTCATGTAATCCAATTAGATGTTATTTATTAGAGATGTATCTTATTTCAATAGAAATGAAGACCTTTACATTATGAAAAAGTGTAGAGAAAATTTTATAGTATTTTTAAAAAAATAAAAAAAAAAATGATTCTAATTTAGGGTAAAACTACAATAGATAAGCGAAACTTACATCGTTTAGTTTATTGTAATACAGTCAGTTCTTAATACATAGGTATAAAAATATACTTTCACAAAGCCTGTAATAGCACAGCAGGTAAAATCGTACACAAAAACCACGGTTTAAAGTGGGTTGATGCGAGGAATGGACACTTGGGAGATAGACCTCTTTCGAAAATCGTGTATACCAATTGGTATCATGGAACTTTTCTATGTGCGGCAAAATTTTTCCATGATGGCATGAAGAGGCATGATGCGGTGTAAATGTGCAATGGGTGGTGCAATCAGCGCTTATGGCACCTCTTTTTAAATCTTAGCACTTTATGTCAAGCCCCCCCCCCCGTCACCATTTCTCTTAACTAAGATCTAATGTTTATTTAAAAGTTTAGGTTAATTGTATTATTTGTGATATACGTTTAGTGGTTTTTATTATTTGTCAGTGTCCTTTTGAATGAATGAAAAATTAAATAAAGTGTTAAATTTTATATAATCATACTTTTTTTCGGTATTTTTTTTCGTCTTTTTCTACACTTCTCCACAGTGCGTTTTATTATGTAGAGAGGGTTACACTAAATTTGTATTAATACAATTGGTACAAACAACATCCACAAACACTTTTTTGTCTGTGCACTTCGTTGGGAAACAGAGGCACCAATTCAAGAAAATAGAGGGGGGATGGGCAGGGCCTCTTCCAATCTTTTTAAAATTAAGATGCAAAGTATAAACATTTTTTAAAATATATAGGGGTAAAGTTGTTTTGAGTTTTTTTTTTAGCGAAAACACAAATTTAGATATTTTTCAAAATCTAGGGACAGGGCCGTATCCAGGATATTTGTTCGGTGGGGGGGGGGTACCCAATTTTTTCCCGTGGACATTGTCTAGCAATCTAACAGCCTCAAGCAACATTACCTTAGCTCGAGACCGTTAGTCTGCCCCTTGCGAACGGGGACGCGTCCACCAGGCATACTTTCGTATCTTTAAGAGGCATTTTTTTTTTTTTTTTTTTTTTTTTTTTTTTTTTTTTTTTTTTTTTTTTTTTTTTTTTATAGTAGCGCAAAAACAAGACAAATGTTTATATATATTTAAAACTACAAACTAATTTTTAGTTTTTTTTTGAGACAGCAAATACAGTTAACGCAAAAAGAAGCCAAATAATAGAAGTAGTTTATATATTTTTTACTTTTTCCTTAGCTAAAAGTAAGGGCTAAGCGAACCAATAGTACAGCCAATATCTATAAAACGAACGTCTGGCGAGGATTTTCTTCCCTGCAAAAATGTCGATGACCTTGTCAGGGCAGATGTCAACGTCACTATGGACTGCAAGGAGGGCTAAGCCACTCAGTCGTTCTTCTCCTGTTGAATTTCTCAGCCAAACCTTCTGAGCGCTGAGAAACTTCTTTCCGGACTAGCAGTGCTAACAGGTAGCGTCGCAAGAATAGCCAGAAGAAGAAAACATTTGTAAAAAAGGTGGCGTCTCATGCCTGAAGCGAAGAGACAGCACAAGTAGGCCTCTCTGATACCGGAACATTCTCCCACTTGATGCGCCATAGCTCTTGCTTCAGACAGTCTGGTTCGGGAAGAATATCGTCATACAATTCAACCAATGACTCCAGGTTCAATGCCTTCAGATCAATAGAAACAATTTTGTAAGGAGAAAGGACGCTGAGATCTGACAGCAGTTTCTGGTGAAGCTCAAATCGTTGTTTCAGCTCGGAAGTGAAGTGGTCCAGGAGAGGAATAAAGATCGAGATTCTATAGTGCTTGAGAAGGTCTGGATCGTCTGCATGCATACTCTGGCCACCTCTCGTCCTTGGACGAGTCATCTCCAGTCCTAAGTCACTGGCAAAACGCTGAGCTTCGTCAAAAATAGACGAGAAAGGAGTAGCAGCATTTCCTCTCATTTCCTTTGTTTTTGAAAGGACAGTTTACACGTGCCTGCATGCAGCTGCCAAATCATAGTCAACTGACTGAAGAGTCTTGCACAGTGGAAGCGTAAGGCAGAAATGCTCTTTGACCACATGGAGACACACAACAAATTGCGACGGGTTCATTGTGTTCAGCAACTGCGCCGCTTTTGCAGACGTTTCTGCATTTCCGTTCTCTGCAAGAGCTTCCAGGAACAGCAGGATTAGTCGGTACTGCTCAAAGGAACCGCACGACTTAATCGTGGCGCTCCACCCATCTTAATTCGCAGAGTAGGGTTAAAGTACGTTTTCCTCGAATCCGGTAGTATTTCGTTGATCTTCTCTTTTAAATTCTGTGTCCTGAGTGGGGAAGTATGGTAAAAACTGCAGACATGTAACAAGGCACCGAAGAAATGCTTGAACGCCGGAATAGAGCATACAGAAGAGATGACCAAGTTGAGACTGTGCGCACTACAATAGACGTAAAGTGCCTTCAGATACTTTTCACGTATAACGGCCTGGATACCCCCAAGATGCCTACTCATCGCTGCTGCACCATCATATCCCTGACCAACCATCTTGTTCAGATTAAGACCAAGGCTTTCTAGAAATTGCAAGATTGATGAAGCCAGACCTTGCCCAGTCAAATCAGAAACTGGGATAAAACCAAGGAAGTCCTCATACAGGTTCCCTTTGAAAGTGTAGCGGACGCAAACAGACAGCAGCTCGGTGTTCGAAACGTCCGCCTTTTCATCGGCAAGCACCGAAAAGCATGGACTTGCGTTTACTGTTTCCGCAATAGACTACTGAAGAAGCTCCCTTGTGCGGCGATAATACCATGCTGGATGATGGAAGAAAGATATGTGGCATTACCGGCCGCAGAAAGAAGATGGTTCTTCAGGACATCGTCACTGTGTCTCACCCTCAGCCGCAGTAGTGCTAGGAAGTTGCCATCATTGTGAGAATTTTCTGGATCCGAGACTGGGATGGGGCCGGAATTGTTGGTACCACGAAGGGCAAGCTTTTGCCGCTCACAAAATATCACCGTCTCAACAATTGGTCGCAACTTCTGGCAATTTTTCTTGAACCCGCACTTTCCTTGCCGCGTTGGTGCACGATATTGTCCTGCTTTTTCTCCGAGACAGAAATGAAGTTTTCAGACGATACGGTGCAGTTTCTATGAAACTGTGCTTGTTGGTCAGCTGTGAAGCACTCTATCGCATCCTTCCAGTTCCTGACTGGTTTGGTGACTAGATTCCCCAAGCACTGGTGGCAGCTTTTGCCATCTGTCTCCGACCAGAACAGAACGCAAAATCTGCAAAAAGTAGCGTCCTCAGACGGAGAGTAGGACACAACCAACTGAAACGAGCGCACCAAGTTAACTGAAACTTCAGCTTCCGTTTTTCGGATACTGGAAAAATGATGGAGACATCTGGAGTCCAAGGGCTCTTCAGCAAACGCAGTTTAGAATTTGCATCGAGACTAGATGATTTGTTGACAAAACGACGGCTTCAACGATGGCTCCAGTGCCCTCCAGATCCACAGGTGTAGATGAATGCTCCACAGACGTCACGCTAACACCACTGTCAGAAACATCCCTGGCTCGCTTGGGCGCGAAAAACGACGTAATATCATACTTCCTCTTCATGTTGAAAATCGCTCTTCTCTTATCCAAGTCCAAAATTTAACTGAGCTGAACTGACAGTCTTGCACCCTCCTCTTATAACATTTACCTCGAGCGCCCATTAATCCTAATTTACTATGCAAGGTCAGGTGAACATGGGGTTACCTAATTGGCAATTAGGTAACCCCATGTTCACATGACCTTGCGTAGTAAATTAGGATTAATGGGATAGTAAATTAGGAACGTAATTAGTAATTGCATAAGCGATCTCACAACCGTTTACCCACAAAATGCAATAGGATTTAGTGTGAGAGCATATTTTTTTTTTCTGGCAAGGTTTGTCTTTACAGGTATTTTTAGACTAACTTTCGACTTGGTCAAAAATTTCGGAAGGGGAGGGGGGTTCAAACCGGGTAGACCCCCCCCCCCTTGGATATGCCCCCCCCCACGCCCATTCTTTTCTAAAACACTTCCAATCAAAATTTTGGGATAGCCATTTTTTTCAACGTAGTTGAAAGGTCCGGAAATTATGTCTTTGAGGATGACAAATTCCCCCCCCCCCCAGCCCTTATGACAAGGGTTGTAAGTTATGCCCAGGGGGCATATAAGGTTTTTATAGAAAAGCGTGGCCATATAAATTTCGGAGGGAGCTCATTATATTTGTAATCAGAAGCTTTAGTGCCCTTTTTAAAAGTCAGTGATCCAAGGGCAGCTACAACCCCCCCCCCCCCCCCCAAACACACACACGTCGTCGTATTGTCCCGAAATACAACTAATAGAAATTTTTAGATAGCCATTTTGTTCAAAATAGTGTAGATATCATACATCAAGGCTTCTGAGGTTGAAACAAACCCCCAGAGCCTGGGGGCAAGGGTTGTAAGTTATAATCCGGGGGGATTTAAGGTTTTTATGGAAGGGATGGCTGTATAAACTTTAAAGGAGGCTCATTTGGTTGAAAATTGGAAGTTCTAGTTCCCTTTTAAGAGTCAAAAGTGATGGAGGGCATTTAGCCCCCTCCCCCTCCTGACAATCCCTCTTTTCGCTAAACGTATCTGACTGAAATTGTGATGTAGCGATTTTGTTAAAAATAGTCCAAAGAACATATAATAATGCCTCTAGGATTGACACAACCCCCCAGCGCCCTGAGGATAGAGTTGTAAGTTATACAACGAGGGCATATAAAGTTTTTATGGGAAGGGCGGTTGTACAAACTTCAGATGGGTCAGAAGTGATTTGAGAGCAACAAGCCCCCCCCCCCCCCCCTCCACGCTCATTATTTCCCTTAACACCTCCAATCAAAATTTGGAGACAACGATTTTGTTCATCAAGGTTGAAGGATCCAGAAATTATGTCAGTGAGGATGACCCCCCTCCCTATAGCAATCGGAGCAAGGGTTGTAGGTTATGCCGTGGGAGCATATAAGGCTCTTATAGAAAGGATGGCCGTATATGTTTTGGAGGGGACTCATTGGATTGGTAATCAGAAGTTCTAGTGCCATTTTTAAGAGTCAAAGTGATCAGAGCGCAGCTAAAACACACACACACACACACACAAACACTTCGTGTTTTCCCAAGCTGTATCCATTAGATATTTGAGACACGTCTTTTATTCAAAATAGTCCAAAGATCATAGGCAGCGCGCTAAAGCTGCCTAAGCAAAGAACGATGTGGGCACAATGTGTTTTTTTCTACATACACGGGCACTTCGTATCGAAGGAGTTGTCGTAGAAACTTTGAAAAGGGGCTCATTCGATTGGAAATTGGAGTGGCTAGTGCCCTTTTTATAGTCGAAAGGGATTGGATGGCAACTAGCCCCCCCCCCCCACGCTCATCATTCCCCCAAACACATCCAATCAAAAGTTTGATATAGCCATTTTGTTCAGTGTAGTTGATTTCCAGATAGAAAATATGTTTTTGAGGAGGACACTCCCCACAACCCTCAAGGCAAGGGTTTTAAGTTATGCCCTGGGGTCACATAAGGTTTTTATACAAGGCGTTGTCGTAGAAACTTCAAAAAAGGCTCATTCGATTGGAAATTCAAAGGGCTAATACCCTTTTTAACAGTCGAAAGTGATTGGAGGTCAACTAGCCCCCCCCCCCCCACAACCATCATTCCCCCAAACATATCCAATCAAAATTTTGAGATATCCATTTTGTTCAGCGTAGTTGATTTCCAGATAGAAAATATATTTTTTGGAGGACACTCCCCCACAACCCTCAGGGCAAGGATTATAAGTTGTGCCCTGGAGGCATATAAGTTTTTATTGCTCCCCCGTAGAAATTTGAAAAAGGGCTCATTCGGTGGAAATTCGGGCAAGATGTTTTTGAGGAGGACGCTCCCCCGTAACCCTGAAGTTATTATGCCCTGGGGGCATATAAGGTTTTTATAGAAGGCGTTGTCGTAGAAACTTCAAAAAATGCTCATTCGATTGGAAATTCAAAGAGCTAGTGCCCTTTTTAATAGTCGAAAGTGATTGGAGGGCAACTAGCCCTCCCCCCCATGCCCACCATTTCCCCAAACACATCCAATCAAAACTTTGAGATAGCCAGTTTGTTTCAGCGTAGTTGATTTCCTGAGAGAAAATATGTTTTTTGAGGAGGACACTCCCCCACAACCCTCAGGGCAAGAGTTTTAAGTTATGCCCTTGGGGCATCTAAGACTTTTACAGAAGGCGTTGTCGTAGAAACTTCAAAGTAGGCTCATTCAATTGGAAATTCAAAGGGCTAGTGCCCTTTTTAATAGTCAAAATGATTGGAGGTCAACTAGCCCCCTCCCAATCGTTCCCCCAAACACATCTAATCAAAATTTTGAGATAGCCATTTTGTTCAACGTAGTTGATTTCCAGATAGAATATATGTTTTTGAGCAGGATACTCCCCCACAACCCTCAGGGCAAGGGTTTTAAGTTATGCCCTGGGGGCATATAAGGTTGACATAGAAGGAGTTGTCGTAGAAACTTCAAAACAGACTCATTCGATTGGAAATTCAAAGGGCTAGTGTCTTTTTTGATATAGTCGAAAGTGATTGAAGGGCAACTAGCACCACCCCACGCCCATCATTCACCCAAACACATCCAATCAAAATTTTGAGATAGCCATTTTGTTCAGCGTAGTTGATTTCCAGATATAAAATATGTTTTTGAGGAGGACACTCCCCCACAACCCTCAGGGCAAGAGTTTTGAGTTATGCCCTGGGGGCATCTAAGGCTTTTATAGAAGGCGTTGTCGCAGAAACTTCAAAACAGGCTCATTTAATTGGAAATTCAAAGGGCTAGTGCCCTTTCTAATAGTCGAAATTGATTGGAGGGCAACTAGCCCCCTTCCCGACCATTCCCTCAAACACATCCAATCAAAATTTTGAGATAGCCATTTTGTTCAACGTAGTTGATTTCCAGGTAGAATATATGTTTTTGAGGAGGATACTCCCCCACAACCCTCAGGGCAAGGGTTTTAAGTTATGCCCTGGGGGCATATAAGGTCTTTATAGAAGGCGTTGTCGTAGAAACTTCAAAAAAGGCTCGTTCGATTGAAAATTCAAAGGGCTAGTGTTCTTTTAAATAGTCGAAAGTGATTGGAGGGCAACAAGCCCCCTCCCCTTCCCCACGCCCATCATTCCCCCAAACACATCCAATCAAAATTTTGAGAAAGCCATTTTGTTCAGCGTGATTGATTTCCAGATAGAAAGTAAGGTTTTGAGGAGGACACTCCCCCCCAACCCTCAGGGCAGGGTTATAAGTTATGCCCTGGGGGCATAAAAGGTTTTTATTGAAATCTTTGTCGTAAAAATTTGAAAAAGGCTCATTAGATTTGAAATTCAAAGGGTTAGTACCCTTTTTAATAGTTGAAAGTGATTAGTGATACTTTTTGTTGTTGTTGTTGTTTAGACTAGGGCACTTCGTATCGAAGGAGTTGTCGTGGGAACTACGAAAGGGGCTCATTCGATTGAAAATAGAAAGGGCTGATGCCCTTTTCAATAGTTGAAAGTGATTGGAGGGCAACTAATCCCCCTTCCACTCCCACCCTCCCATTCGCCCATTATGTTTAAAAACTAAATGTTGCCATAAGATTAAATCAAAATGCACTGTGATAATGCTAGTTCCTAATAAGGCATCTCAACAGTATCCCAAGAACGACTGAGGGTATCATGTTCAAACTTTCGGGGCTACTTCTGCTCTTAAAATTTAACGAAATCAAAATAGCGTAACTGTATCCAAGCTATCAAAGAAAGTAAACAGATTTTTTTGCGAATGGTATCAAGTTTTCCATTTCAGGTCAACTAGAGGAGGTATGAAGCTAAATTAAACAGTACTATTTGTGTCCAGATTTTTAAAAGGGTGTATGTTGTTGAAAATTGCTGAAAATTTTTCTCCAGCACACAATAGCAGGCCAAACTATAAAGTCTTAAAAAACGAAAAGATTTAAAGTGTTATTTTCTTTTTCCCTGAAAAGACTATGTCAATATAAAACGAACATAAATTAATTAAAAAAAAAATTTTCCACAAAATAAGTTTTTCAAAGAAAATAAAGAACTCCATTAAACAAAAAATGAGCAAACATAAAATCAAATAATCTACCAAGCATGAAACTAACACAAGTCAGCATCGGTAAATAAATGAAACCCAAAACGAACAGAAATTACGATAAATAACCGAGTCAAACTCAAAACGAGCAGAAATTAACGTAAGTTTGGCGTAAAAACCCCTATGCCTTCCCAAGGCCAGAACAAAATTTGCACTTTTCTGAAAAAAATATAATTTTTTTTAGTTTTATAACTTTAATAAATCAAATAATATTGACATTTTGATTACTAAATATCAGTATATGTATATTAAACTGACAATGCACATTCATTTGTATTTTTTCAGGAAAGTGAAAATTTTGTTCTGGCCTTCGGAAGGCATAGCGGTTTTGCGCCCAATTTATGCTAATTTCTACTCGTTTTGAGTTTGACTCGGTTATTTATTGTAATTTCTGTTCGTGGAATGACTGAGTATATTAAATTGGAATTTTCAGGAAATTATAAGGGAATTGCTCAATGGACCAAGAAGGCAATATTTTGCAAATTACTACTACCACAACTACTGCTGCTTCTACTGCTACCACAAGTACTATTACTACTGCCACTACTATTACAAAAACTAATACTTCTGTAGCGAGTACTACTAAGGCTGAGGATATTGAAAAAGATTTCATAGGCAGCGCACCAGGGCTGCCTAAGTAAAGAAAGATGTTGGCACATAGTGTTATTTATTATTTTTCAGGGTTTTTCGTTGTTTTTTTTTTTTTACCAAGGCAATTCGCATCGAAGGAGTTGTCGTAGAAACTTCGAAAAGGGCTCATTCGATTGGAAATTGAAAGGACTAGTGCCCTTTTAATAGTCAAAAGTGATTGGAGGGCAACTAACCCCCCTCCCTCGCCCATCATTTTCCCAAACACATTCAATAAAAATTTTGAGATAGCCATTTTGTTCAGCGTAGTTGAAAAGTCTGGAAATTAGGTCTTTGAGGATGACAACCCCCTCTAAAGCCCTCAGGGCAAGGGTTGTAAGTTATGCCCTGGGTGCATTTAAGGTTTGTATAGAAAGGATGATTGTAAAAACTTCAAAAAGGAATCATTCAATTGGAAATTGAAAGGGCTAGTGCCCTTTTAATAGTCGAAAGCGATTGGAGGGCAACTAATCCCCCTCTCACGCCCACAATTTCCTCAAACACATCCAATCAAAATTTTGAAATAGCTATTTTGTTCAACGTAGTTAAAATTCTGGAAATTAGGTCTTTAATGATGACAACCCCCCACAGCTGGGGGCATATAAGGTTTTTATAGAATGCGCTGTCATAGAAACTTCAAAAAGGGTTCATTTGATTGGAAATTGAAAGGCTAGTGCCCTTTTTAATAGTCAAAATTGATTGGAGGGCAACTAGCCCCCCTTCACGGCCAACCTTTTCCCCAAACACATCCAATCAAAATTTTGAGATAATCATTTTGTTAAACGTAGTTGAAAGGTCCGGAAATTATGTCTTTTAGGACGACTAACCCCCCTCAGCCCCTAGGGCAAAGGTTGTAAGTTATGCCCTGGGGGCATAAAACGTTGTTATATGCCCTGGGGGCATGCAAGAGTTGTCGTGGAGACTTCAAAAAGGATTCTATAAATTGGGAATTGAGAGGGCTAGTGCCCTTATTAATAGTCAAAAGTGATCAGAGGAGGAATGCCCCCCCACGCCCATCATTTCCCAAAACACTTCCGATAAACATTTTGATATAGCCTTTTTGTTGAACGTAGTTGAAGGGTACAGAAATATGTCTTTGAGTATGACAAACCCCCTCCCCCACCACAGTCCTCAGGGCTGTGGTTGTAGGTCAAGGTTGTAAGTTATGCCCTGGTGGCATATAAGGTTTTTTTATAGAAAGCGTTTTTATAGAAGGAAAGTAATCGGAGGGAGAATACCCCCCCCCCCATCATTTCCCCAAACACTTCCGATCAACATTTTGATATGGCCATTTTGTTCAACGTAGTTGAAAATTCTGGAAATTATGTCTTTGACGTTGACAACCCCGCCTCCCCATAGCCCTCAGGACAAGGGTTGTAAATTATGCCCTTGGGGCATGTAGATTTTTATAGAAAGCGTTGTCATAGAAGCTTCAAAAAGGCTCATTCGATTGGAAATTGAGAGGACGTAGTGCTTTTTTTATTAGTCAAAAGTGATCAGAGGGCAAATGACCCCCCCCCCCCCACGCCTATCATTTCCCCAAACACTTCCAATTAAAATTTTGAGATAGCCCTTTTGTTCAAGGTATTTTAAAGGTCCGGAAATTATGTCTTTGAAGATAAAAATCCCCCAGCCCTTAGGGCAAGGGTTGTAAGTTATGCCCTGGGGGCATATAAGGTTTTTATAGAAAGCGTGGTCATATAAACTTCAGAAGGACCTCATTGAATTGGTAATCAGACGCTCTAGTGCTCTTTTTAAGACTCAAAGTGATCGGAGGGCAGCTACCCCCCCCCCCCCCACACACACACACATTCACGTCATATTGTCCTGAAATGCATCTAATAGAAATTTTAAGAAAGCCATTCTATTCAAAATAGTCTAAATATCAAGGCTATAACAAGGCTTTTGGGGGGTTGAAAACAAACCCCAAAGATTAGGGGCAAGGGTTGTAAGTTATACCCAAGAGTTAGCTTTAGAAGCGTCAAAAGTGATGGAAGGCATTTAGCCACCCCCTCCCTTACAACCCCGCCTTTAACCAAACGCATCTGATTGAAATCATTAGATAGCGATATTTTTTCAAAATAGTCCAACGAACATATAATATTGTCTCTAGGGATGACACAGCCCCCAGCGCCCTGGGGATAGGGTTGTAAGTTGTTTATGAGGGCATATAAGGTTTTTATGAAATGGATGGTCTTATAAAAATCAGATTGATTTGAGATGTGAAGTTATAGTGCCCTTTTTGAAAGTCAAAGTGATTTGAGAGCAAACACCCCCCCCCCCTCCCCTCTCATCATTTGCCTTAACACCTCCAATCAAAATTATAAGATAACAATTTTATTCATCATAGTTGAAGGTTTTGGAAATTATGTCTGTGAGGAAGACAGCCCCCACCCCAGGCACGTACGCAGGAATTTGTTTCGGGGGGGCCCAATTTGTTTCGGGGGGGCCAAATCCTTCAAACCCATTTTTCTGTAAGAAAAATCAGAAAATTATGGGAAAATGAAAAAAAATCGTGAGATTCCGGGGGGTGGCCGGGCCCAGAGCCCCCCCCCCTGCGTACGTCCCTGCCCCACCCTACAGCTCTCAGAAAAGGGTTGTAAGTTATGCCCTTGGGGCATCTAAGGTTCTTATAAAAAGGGTGGTCGTATACAATTTGAAGGGGACTCATTGGAGCGGTAATCATAAGTTCCCTTGCCCTTTTTAAGAGTCATAGTGATCAGAGCACAGCTACCACCCCCCCCCCCCCTCCCCCACACACACACACACAAACACGTCGTGTTTTCCCGAGATAAATCCAACACGAGATATATATAACACGGCTTTTGTGGTTGATACAGACCACCAGAGCCTGAGGGCAAGGGTTAAAGTTATGTCCCTGGGGCATTTAAGGTTTTTATATGAAGGGATGGTTCTATAAGCTTTAGAAGTGGCTCATTTGGTTGGAATTGAAAGTTCTAGTTCCCTTTTAAGAGTCAAAAGTGACGGAGGGCATTAGCCCCCTCCCCCCGACAATCCTCTTTTTACCAAACGCATCTGATTGAAATTATGATGTAGCGATTTTATTAAAAATAGTCCAAAGAACATATAATAATGCCTTGAGGATTGACACAACCCCTGTCCTGGGGGTTGGGAAGTCCTGGGGAAGGGCACGTACGAAGGTGAAACTTCATACTACACGTGCAAAGGTGAAAATTTGACAGAGTATTGAGGGGGAATTTGAACTAAATCAAAACACACTATGCGCATGCAGATTGTCAAAAAGACGTATCTCAAGAATTGGTTTGGGTATTAAGTTGAATCTTTCGGAGAATACTTAAAGGGGAAAATCAATTGAAAAAAATGTAATTTATGCATGCCACTACTAAAACTAATACCACTACTACTTTTCCTTATGCTACTACTGCTACTAAACTACTCCAATGACTACTTCTATTGCAACAACTTATAAATCCTAGAGTGTTGAGGTGAAAAGAGCGTCAAAAGAGTGTCAAAAGCGCATATCAACAATATTTTATACAACTTAACGACTTACGAACAATAACAACTTAACGTGTGAAGGTGAAACTACCGGAGTATCATGAACGCGATGCCCAACTGACCAAAAAGGCAATATGCATATGCTACTACCGCTAATAATACTGCTGTTACTACTGGTACTACTACTGCTAACACAACGTTAACACTGCAATTACTTTTACTACCACCGAAACTACTGTGATAATAGTACTATTAAGGCTAAGTCTATGAAGGTGAAATTTGAGAGAGTAGTATTGTATCTATTGATACTAAAAATACATGAAAAAATACATGGAATTACACAAGAATATACACTGCATATCTATATACACAGTCCGAAATACACATACAATTACATATGAATTGCGCAAGAAAAACCCCATGCTTGAAACACAGTATTTACATGTAACCTAGGTGCTGATTTGAACGAGACATTCAACTATACATTCACGCCTACAAGAATATTGGTCAAAAGTGTATACAATATGAACGATACATTGGAATTGCGCAAGAAAAACCCATGCTTGAGACACTCAATTACACAATGAATGTACGTCATGAGTTCACGTGTACATTCTTTAAAAAAAAAAAAAAAAAAAAAAAAAAAAAAAAAAAAAAAAAAAAAAAAAAAAAACTGGTATGATATAAAGAACCCACATTTTTTTAATTGTTGGATTGACGTGTTTGGGGTGATTACATTCCTTGGCACCTTTTCAGAGCATGTACTTATGGATACCTTTCCAAGCAAGATGGTTAAACATGCTTTTACAATCGGAAATGTTTGATTAACATTTGCAAAAAAGGGGTAATGGGATTTGCGAATTGGAGGAGATAGGGTGATTGTGTACTGTATAATACACAAGTGATGTTTTTGGAGAGTATTGTCAATTTAAAATAGTTTAGAAATAAAAAAAAATTAAAAAAAGAAATGGCTGAAAAGTGTTTTGAGGGAGACGGGTTGCATGGAGGGTTGAGTTGCAGGAGGGTTCAGTTAAAGGGGGTACAGTTACACGGGGGTTTAGTTAAATGGGGTCGAGTTGCACGAGGGTTCAGTAGCACGAGGGTTCAGTAGCACGAGGGTTCAGTAGCACGGGGGGGGGGGGGTCAGTTGTACGGGGTTTCGGTTATACAGGGGTTCAGTTACATGGGGGGTTCAGTTGCACGGGGGTTTAGTTAAATGGGGAATTGAGTTGCACGGGAGTTGAGCTGCACGAGGGTTCAGTTGCACGGGGGGTTCAGTTACATGCGGATTCAGTTACACGGGGATTATTTAAATGCGGTTGAGTTGCATAGTCTCGTTGGAAAAAATTGGAGTTCATACTTAAACAGTTCTATTAAGAGCTATTGCTATGGAAATAGCTCATTTTTTGAATCGAAACTATGCTTTTCTGACTGAAGATACACATTTGAATCAGAAAATGTGAAAATGTACACAATTGAAACAGAGAAGTGTGTTTTGACGATATTTTCTATAATTTCATCTGAAAAATAGGAGTTCACGCTTAAAAAGTTCTATTAAGAGCTATTTTTATGGAAATGCTTTTACATTCGGAAATGTTTGATTAACATTTGCAGAAAAGGGGTAATGGTATTTGCGAATTGGAGGAGATGGGGTGATTGTGTACTGTATAATACACAAGTGATGTTTTGGAGAGTGTTGTCAATTTAAAATAGTTTAGAAATAAAAAAAAATTAACAAGAAATGGCTGAAAAGTGTTTTGAGGGAGATGGGTTGCATGAAGGGTTGAGTTGCACGAGGGTTCAGTTAAAGGGGTACAGTTACACGGGGTTTAGTTAAATGGGGTCGAGTTGCACGAGGGTTCAGTAGCACGAGGGTTCAGTAGCACGGGGGGTTCAGTTGTACAGGGTTTCGGTTATACAGGGGTTCAGTTACATGGGGGGGGGGTTCAGTTGCAGAGGGGTTTAGTTAAATGGGGATTGACCTGCACGGGAGTTGAGTTGCATGAGGGTTCAGTTGCACGGGGGTTCAGTTACATGCGGATTCAGTTACACGGGGATTAGTTAAATGCGGTTGAGTTGCGTAGTCTCGTTGGAAAAAATTGGAGTTCATACTTAAACAGTTCTATTAAGAGCTATTGCTATGGAAATGGCTCATTTTTGAATCGAAACTATGCTTTTCTGACTGAAGATACACATTTGAATCAGAAGAATGTGAAAATGTACACAATTGAAACAGAGAAGTGTGTTTTTGACGATATTTTCTATAATTTCGTCTGAAAAATAGGAGTTCACGCTTAAAAAGTTCTATTAAGAGCTATTTTTATGGAAATGCTTTTACAATCGGAAATGTTTGATTAACATTTGCAAAAAAAGGGGTAATGGGATTTGCGAATTGGAGGAGATGGGGTGATTGTGTACTGTATAATACACAAGTGATGTTTTGGAGAGTATTGTCAATTTAAAATAGTTTAGAAATAAAAAAAAATTAACAAGAAATGGCTGAAAAGTGTTTTGAGGGAGATGGGTTGCATGGAGGGTTGAGTTGCACGAGGGTTCAGTGAAAGGGGGTAAAGTTACACGGGGGTTTAGTTAAATTGAGTTTTGTGGCTGGTGTGGAAAAATGGTACTTGTTAAATATTCGGGTAAACATACGACTAAGAAACGCTTCACTATAAATAAGGCTATTGTGTTTTTCTGAACTTTATAAGGCGGGGGTAACTATTTAGTTTAAATAATTCTAGGAGGAATTGAGTTTTATGGATGGTATGGAAAAATGGTACTTGTTAAATATTCGGGTAAACATACGACAAAGAAACGCTTCACTATAAATAAACCTATCGTGTTTTTCCGAACTTTTTAGGACGGGGGTAACTATTTAGTTTAAATAATTCTAGGAGGAATTGAGATTTATGGATGGTATGGAAAAATGGAACTTTTTAAATATTCGGGTAAACATACGACTAAGAAACGCGATTCGCTATAAATAAGGCTATTGTGTTTTTCCGAAATTTTCTAGGGCGGGGGTAACTATTTAGTTTAAATAATTCTAGGAGGAATTGAGTTTTGTGGCTGTTGCGGAAAAATTGTACATGTTAAATATTCGGGTAAACATTCGACTATAAATAAGGCTATTGTGTCTTTCTGAACTTTCTGTGAGAGGCGGGGTTAAGTATTTAGTTTAAATAATTCTAGGAGGAATTAATTTTTTGGCTGATGCGGAAAAAATGGTACGTGTGGGGTAAATTAAGTTTTGAGGGGGTAAAAATGGTAGTTATTTAGTACCCGGTAAACAGGTGACTTGAAATGCTTCATTAGAAATAGTTTATTGCTAATGATACCTCCTCGATAGATATTTTTTTTTTATTGTATTTTATAGCTATTAGCCAAACGTTGCTCTGTGTTTGTCACACCAACTAGTAAATATTTATCGGGGTTTTATTTTTTCTGTTCAATTATTTTCAGTGTAAGCCAATATAATTACCTCATTCTTTTATTCTAACTTAACTTGTAGGAATAGGACTTCTAGAATAAGGATTCATTCCCTCGACTAAATCAGTTTATTCATGTAAAATGGTGAACAAAAGACTATTAATTCTCCGTATTCTTCTTCTTCTTCTTATCTAGCTAAACGTTGCGCTGTGTTTGTCACACCAACTAGTAAATATTTATCGGGGCTTTTATTTTTTCCGTTCAATTATTTTCAGTGTAAGCCAATATAATACTAGGGGGAGTAAAAATGGTAGTTATTTAGTATCCGGTAAACAGGTGACTTGATATGCTTCATTAGAAGTAGGTTATTGCTAATGATACCTCCTCGACAGATATTTTTATGGCTCTAACAATTGTACTCTATGCTTGCAGAGAGACACGGTGTGGCTTTCCCACTATTGCTCTATGGCCGGTTATCGACACTACCTAGTTTATTGCATGTATTAAATCAGTATTTTTTACACAGTGGAACGATAAACACATAACTAATATCTATAAAAAAGTGAAGATGAAGCATTTTCAGAAAGTGTGTTCACATGATAGTGTTATTGTAGCATTGAATGCTGACAAGGAGAAGTATTTAAACTATGAAATAAGTACAAGTGGTAGCACTATCGGAAACGTATGCGTGCATTGTCATGACAGTAAGGAATTGAATTTCTTTGGAGTGCCAAAAAAATTCAACTCTTATGATGGTGGATATGCGAGATTGAGATCTCCGGAGATGATTGCACTCAAAGAGAATGCCAACATAAAAAAAAATAGTTGATAAAGAGGGGCATCTTCTTGCTAGTGCTTGTGGTAACATGTTACCCAGTGTTAAACCATATCGTCAGCTTTCGTTATTAGCATTCAAATGAAAGCAAAGACGAAAAGAAAGGCCTACTCTTCTACTAATATCATAAACCATATCCTGTCTACGTGCCGGAACTGTTACCTGTGTAAACATAGTGTGATAATAGACAGTGAAATTGCTAGAAAGATAAAAAGGGCATTGGCAGAAAATATCACTAAGGAATATAAAGATGAATCAATGAAAAACAAAGTACCAGCAAACGTTACTGCCATTTATCAAACAGTCAATGAATCAAATAATACCAAAGACGAAAAGCATATTGACCCTGTCGATGACACACCTATAAAAATTGTGTATGAGTCAAAATGGAATAATGATTATTCTACTGATTACACGAACTAAGAGAAGACAATAGCTACAGTATCAAGAGAGAACACGGTGAACCATTTTATGGAACAGATTCAAAATGTCCAAAGTTGTTCATTGATATTAATAATGTATAATATATATTATATTTTTGTATTAATATTCTACATGACATTTCTACATGACGTTTAGAATGTCTATTAAAACATCGGAGATGTAAGAAAAGGAATTTACCTACATCATATATCGGATAGATGGGTTAACATAGAGAAAATCTAAGTATAAGAATGAATAAATTCTCTATCAACATCCATTGACAGATACTTGGGATAGCATTGACAAAATCAAAGTATCAGAGTGAATAAGTTCTTTATCGATCTCTTTTGACAGATACGTTTGATAACACTGACATAATTTAAGTATCAAAATTGAACAAATTCTTTATTAACATTCTTTATCGATATCATATGTCGGATACGTTGGATAACTTTGACAAAATCAATTTATTAGAATGAATAGATTCTCTACCATCATCCATTGTCGGATTTCTCATTATGAAAAAATTGTAAGTAAGTAAGTAAGTAAGTAGCAAACTCTTTCTTGAATTCAACTCATGGATAAACAACACAGATATTATAAAAAAAAATTGTAATTTCCAGACTTCTTTTGCATGCAATAGATACCGAGAGTTCTATGACTCCTCCCCGCAGTGAATTCTAAGGGTTTTATGACTCCTCCCCACAATGAATTCAGATGGTTTTAGGACTCATCCTCCTAGCCATAACTCCATTCAACCTTGAGCGAAGGTATAAAAGTTTGATGAAGTATTTTTCTACTTAACAACTACATTAATACCTTCCAAGATGATAGGACTGTATGACACAGAATTTATCGGTTTGAAAAAATCATCTTGTGGTGTTATATTCGAATGCGCATTTTTATTATTGTCTATGGAACTCAAAGAAATTGACTGTTATCATTGGATAGTAAACTATAACATGTTTGAGTGTGATAAAAGCTTGTGGAGTACTACATTACGTCATATAAACAGACTGGGATTCTACGATAGAGTGATTACACCACTTAATAATGCTGGTCAAGAACTGAGAAATGTTCAGGAGGAAGTCAGTGAAATTTGCAGCTTTTTCGGGGTTGAAGCACTCTACGTAAAGGGCAATGTACCTACAGATAAAGTTTTAATTCAAAAGTGTTACCCTAGGATTCCACTTTTCAATCTAGAAGAGTTTAAGTGTCCTAAATTTGAAGGGGGTTATCACCGTCCTGAAGACGAGGTTAGGTTCTTCGCGCAGTGGAAACCTAAGGACATACCTGATCGTGATAAATCCATAAGACATGGTAAAAACTATTCTATATCATGGGACGATCGTTTCTGGATGTTTAAGAGTGAACTCTAAGTACTATTTTTATGTAAACATGTGTTGTTGTTTTTTTTTCTAAAAAAAATCTGTTAATATGTTAAAGCAATAAATATCTTTAAGCTTAAACCGTCTTTATTCTTTAGAATAGTTCTATTCTTTTCATAAATTGTGAAGAAATTGTAGCTTTATTTCATTTTTTAAGGTTCATTTAGACGAGGTTACGTGCACGCACGTAACCTTGTCTAAATGAACCTTAAAAAATGAAATAAAGCTATGTCGACTTTGCATGTTGATTTCATGACATTATTTTAGGTTTTTTTTTTCTTGTCCCAAACTATTTTTTATCATGAACCGTTTTTAGAGACCAATTTGATCTGTACACATTGAAAATTGTTTGTGATAAAGAGAAAAAAAGAACTGTCCTGTTATTGACATTAGCTAGTTTAATTGTGCTAGCTTGCACACACACAGACGCACACACACACACATACACACACACACACACACACACACACACACACACACACACACACACACACACACACACACACACACACACACACACACACACACACACACACACACACACACACACACACACACACACACACACACACACACACACACACACCCACACACATTGTTACTTACTTACAATTTTTTCATAATTTCCTGAATGAAATTACTGCATTGTGTATCCAATAGGTGAAAACAATAAAGAGTTTATTATTTACTTGCGATTTTATCATGATTTCTTGAATTAAATATCTGTATTGTGTCCAGGAAGCGAATTCAAGAAAGCGATTGTTGCTTACTTACAATTTCTTCACAATTTAATGAAAAGAATAGAACTATTCTAAAGAATAAAGACAGTTTAAGCTTAAAGATATTTATTGCTTTAACGTATTAACAGATTTTTTGAGAAAAAAAAATAACACATGTTTTACATAAAAATAGTACTTAGAGTTCACTCTTAAACATCCAAAAACGATCGTCCCATGATATAGAATAGTTTTTACCATGTCTTATGGATTTATCACGATCAGGTATGTCCTTAGGTATCCACTGCGCGAAGAACCTAACCTCGTCTTCAGGACGGTGATAACCCCCTTCAAATTTAGGACACTTAAACTCTTCTAGATTGAAAAGTGGAATCCTAGGGTCACACTTTTGAATTAAAACTTTATCTGTAGGTACATTGCCCTTTACGTAGAGTGCCTCAATCCCGAAAAAGCTGCAAATTTCACTGACTTCCTCCTGAACATTTCTCAGTTCCTGACCAGCATTATTAAGTGGTGTAATCACTCTATCGTAGAATCCCAGTCTGTTTATATGACGTAATGTAGTACTCTACAAGCTTTTATCATACTCAAACATGTTATAGTTCACTATCCAATGATAACAGTCAATTTCTTCGAGTTCCATAGACAATAATAAAAATGCACATTCGAATATAACACCACAAGATGATTTTTTCAAACCGATAAATTCTGTGTCATACAGTCCTATCATCTTGGAAGGTATTAATGTAGTTGTTAAGTAGAAAAATACTTCATCAAACTTTTATACCTTCGCTCAAGGTTGAATGGAGTTATGGCTAGGGGGATGAGTCCTAAAACCATCTGAATTCCTTGTGGGGAGGAGTCATAAAACCCTTAGAATTCACTGCGGGGAGGAGTCATAGAACTCTCGGTATCTATTGCATGCAAATGAAGTCTGGAAATTACAATTTTTTTTTATAATATCTGTGTTGTGTATCCATGAGTTGAATTCAAGAAAGAGTTTGCTACTTACTTACTTACTTACTTACAATTTTTTCATAATGAGAAATCCGACAATGGATGATGGTAGAGAATTTATTCATTCTAATAAATTGATTTTGTCAATGTTATCCAACGTATCCGATATATGATATCGATAAAGAATGTTAATAAAGAATTTGTTCAATTTAATACTTAAATTATGTCAGTGTTATCAAACGTACCTGTCAAAAGACATCGATAAAGAACTTATTCACTCTGATACTTTGATTTTGTCAATGCTATCCCAAGTATCTGTCAATGGATGTTGATAGAGAATTTATTCATTCTTATACTTAGATTTTCTCTATGTTAACCTATCTATCCGATATATGATGTATATAAATTCCTTTTCTTACATCTCCGATGTTTTAATAGACATTCTAAACGTTCGATATGCTAGCTTACTCTAAAAATAATGAACACATAACAATGTAATGCATAATATATTTTTAATGAAATAATGTCATGTAGAATATTAATACAAAAAAATATATATTATTATACATTATTAATATCAATGAACAACTTTGTACATTTTGAATCTGTTCCATAAAATGGTTCACCATGTTCTCTCTTGATACTATAGCTATTGTCTTCTCTTACTTCGTAATCAGTAGAATAATCATTATTCCATTTTGACTCATACACAATTTTTATAGGTGTGTCATCGACAGGATCAATATGCTTTTCGTCTTTGGTATTATTTGATTCATTGACTGTTTGATCAATGGCAGTAACGTTTGCTGGTACTTTGTTTTTCATTGATTCATCTTTATATTCCTTAGTGATATTTTCTGCCAATGCCCTTTTTATTTTTCTAGCAATTTCACTGTCTATTATCACACTATTTTTACACAGGTAACAGTTCCGGCACGAAGACAGGATATGGTTTATGATATTAGTAGAAGAGTAGGCCTTTCTTTTTCGTCTTTGCTTTCATTTGAATGCTAATACCCGAAAGCTGACGATATGGTTTAACACTGGGTAGCATGTTACCACAAGCACTAGCAAGAAGATGCCCCTCTTTATCAACTATTATTTTTATGTTGGCATTCTCTTTGAGTGCAATCATCTCCGGAGATCTCAATCTCGCATATCCACCATCATAAGAGTTGAATTTTTTTGGCACTCCAAAGAAATTCAATTCCTTACTGTCATGACAATGCACGCATACGTTTCCGATAGTGCTACCACTTGTACTTATTTCATAGTTTAAATACTTCTCCTTGTCAGCATTCAATGCTACATTATCACTATCATGTGAACACACTTTCTTAAAATGCTTCATCTTCACTTTTTTAGAGATATTACTTATGTGTTTATCGTTCCACTGTTTAAAAAATACTGATTTAATACATGCAATAAAACTAGGTAGTGTCGATAACCGGCCATAGAGCAATAGTGGGAAAGCCACACCGTGTCTCTGGGCAAGCATAGAGTACAATTGTTAGAGCCATAAAAATATCTGTCGAGAGGTGTCATTAGCAATAACCTACTTCTAATGAAGCATATCAAGTCACCTGTTTACCAGATACTTGATAACTACCATTTTTACTCCTCCTAGCATTATATTGACTTACACTGAAAATAATTGAACGGAAAAAAATAAAAGCCCCGAGAAATATTTACTAGTTGGTGTGACAAATACAGCGCAACTTTAGCTAGATAAGAAGAAGAAGAAGAAGAAGAAATACGGAGAATTAATTGTCTTTTGTTCACCATTTTACATGAATAATCTGATTTAGTCGAGGGAATGAATCCTTATTCTAGAAGTCCTATTCATAGAAGTTAAGTTCTAGAATAAAGAATGAGGTAATTATATGGCTTACACTGAAAATAATTGAACAGAAAAAATAAAACTCCGATAAATATTTACTAGTTGGTGTGACAAACACAGAGCAACGTTTGGCTAATAGCTATAAATACAATAAAAAAAAATATCTGTCGAGGAGGTATCATTAGCAATAAACTATTTCTAATGAAGCATTTCAAGTCACCTGTTTACCGGGTACTAAATAACTACCATTTTTACCCCCTCAAAACTTAATTTACCCACACACGTACCATTTTTTCCGCATCAGCCACAAAACTCAATTCCTCCTAGAATTATTTTTTAACTAAATACTTAACCCGCCTCTCATAGAAAGTTCAGAAAGACACAATAGCCTTATTTATAGTCGAATGTTTACCCGAATATTTAACATGTACCATTTTTCCGTACCACCCACAAAAATCGATTCCTCCTAGAATTATTTAAACTAAATACTTACCCCCGCCCTAGAAAGTTCAGAAAAACACAATAGCCTTATTTATAGTGAAGCGTTTATTAGTCGTATGTTTACCCGAATATTTAACAAGTAACCATTTTTCACACCAGCCACAAAACTCAATTCCTCCTTGAATTATTTAAACTAAATAGTTACCCCCGCCCTAGAAAGTTCGGAAAAAACACAATAGCCTTATTTATAGTGAAGCGTTTCTTAGTCGTATGTTTACCCGAATATTTGACAAGTACCATTTTTCCATACCATCCATAAAACTCAATTCCTCCTAGAATTATTTAAACTAAATAGTTACCCCCGTCCTAGAAAGTTCGGAAAAACACGATAGGTTTATTTATAGTGAGCGTTTCTTAGTCGTATGTTTACACGAATATTTAACAAGTACCATTTTTCCATACGATCCATAAAACTCAATTCCTCCTAGAATTATTTAAACTAAATAGTTACCCCCGCCTTAGAAAGTTCAGAAAAACACAATAGCCTTATTTATAGTGAAGCGTTTCTTAGTCGTATGTTTACCCGAATATTTAACAAGTACATTTTTCCACACCAGCCACAAAACTCAATTAACTAAACCCCCGTGTAACTATAACCCCTTTAACTGAACCCTCGTGCAACTCAAACCTCCATGCAACCCATCTCTCTCAAAACACTTTTCAGCCATTTCTTGTTAAATTTTTTTTTATTTCTAAACTATTTTAAATTGACAATACTCTCCAAAACATCACTTGTGTATTATACAGTACACAATCACCCCATCTCCTCCAGTTCGCAAATCTCATTACCCCTTTTTTGCAAAATGTTAATCAAACATTTCCGATTGTAAAAGCATTTCCATAAAAATAGCTCTTAATAGAACTTTTTTAAGCGTGAACTCCTATTTTTCAGACGAAATTATAGAAAATATCGTCAAAACACACTTCTCTGTTTCAATTGTGTACATTTTCACATTTTCTGATTCAAATGTGTATCTTCAGTCAGAAAAGCATAGTTTCGATCAAAAATGAGCCATTTCCATAGCAATAGCTCCTAATATAACTGTTTAAGTATGAACTCCAATTTTTTCCAACGAGACTATGCAACTCAACCACATTTAACTAATCCCCGTGTAACTGAATACGCATGTAACTGAACCCCCGTGCAACTGAACCCTCGTGGAACTCAACTCCCGTGCAACTCAATCCCCATTTAACTAAACGCCTGTGCAACTGAACCCCCCATGTAACTGAACCCTGTACAATCGAAAACCCCGTACAACTGAACCCCCCGTGCTACTGAACCCTCGTGCTACTGAACCCTCGTGCAACTCGACCCCATTTAACTAGATCCCCGTGTAACTGTACCCCTTTAACTGAACCCTCGTGCAACTCAACCCTCCATGCAACCCATCTCCCTCAAAACACTTTTCAGCCATTTCTTGTTAAATTTTTTTTATTTCTAAACTATTTTAAATTGACAATACTCTCCAAAACATCACTTGTGTATTATACAGTACACAATCACCCCTTCTCCTCCAATTCGCAAATCCCATTACCCCTTTTTGCAAATGTTAATCAAACATTTTCCGAATGTAAAAGCATTTCCAAAAAATAGCTCTTAATAGAACTTTTTAAGCGTGAACTCCTATTTTTCAGACGAAAATTATAGAGAAATATCGTCAAAACACACTTCTCTGTTCAATTTGTGTACATTTTCACATTTTCCGATTCAAATGTGTATCTTCAGTCAGAAAAGCATAGTTTCGATTCAAAAATGAGCCATTTCCATAGCAATAGCTCTTAATAGAACTGTTTAAGCATGAACTCCAATTTTTTCCAACGAGACTATGCAACTCAACCGCATTTAACTAATCCCCGTGTAACTGAATCCGCATGTAACTGAACCCCCCGTGCAACTGAACCCTCGTGTAACTAAACTCCGTGCAGCTCAATTCCCCATTTTAACTAAACCCCCGTGCAACTGAACCCCAATGTAACTGAACCCCTGTATAACCGAAACCCGTACAACTCAACCCCCCCCCGTGCTACTGAACCCTCGTGCTACTGAACCCTCGTGCAACTCGACCCCATTTAACTAAACCCCCGTGTAACTGTACCCCCTTTAACTGAACCCTCGTGCAACTCAACCCTCCATGCAACCCGTCTCCCTCAAAACACTTTTCAGCCATTTCTTGTTAATTTTTTTTTATTTCTAAACTATTTTAAATTGACAATACTCTCCAAAACATCACTTGTGTATTATACAGTACACAATCACCCCATCTCCTCCAATTCGCAAATCCCATTACCCCTTTTTTGCAAATGTTAATCAAACATTTCCGATTGTAAAAGCATTTCCATAAAAATAGCTCTTAATAGAACTTTTTAAGCGTGAACTCCTATTTTTCAGACGAAATTATAGAAAATATCGTCAAAAACACACTTCTCTGTTTCAATTGTGTACATTTTCACATTTTCTGATTCAAGTGTGTATCTTCAGTCAGAAAAGCATAGTTTCGATTCAAAAATGAGCCATTTCCATAGCAATAGCTCTTAATAGAACTGTTTAAGTATGAACTCCATTTTTTTCCAACGAGACTATGCAACTCAACCGCATTTAACTAATCCCCATGTAACTGAACCCCTGTATAACCGAAACCCCGTACAACTGAACCCCCGTGCTACTGAGCCCTCGTGCTACTGAACCCTCGTGCAATTTACGACCCTATTTAACTAAACCCCCGTGTAACTGTACCCCCTTTAACTGGACCCTCGTGCAACTCAACCCTCCATGCAACCCATCTCCCTCAAAACACTTTTCAACCATTTCTTGTTAAATTTTTTTATTTCTAAACTATTTTAAATTGACAATACTCTCCAAAACATCACTTGTGTATTATACAGTACACAATCACACCATCTCCTCCAATTCGCAAATCCCATTACCCTTTTTTGCAAATGTTAATCAAACATTTCCGATTGTAAAAGCATGTTTAACCATCTTGCTTGGAAAGGTATCCATAAGTACATGCTCTGAAAAGGTGCCAAGGAACGTAATCACCCCAAACACGTCAATCAAACAATTAAAAAATGTGGGTTCTTTATATCATACAAGTTTTTTTTTTTTTTTTTTTTTTTTTTTTTTTTTTTTTTTTTTTTTTTTTTTTTTTTTTTGTAAGAATGTACACGTGAAATAATGACGTACATTCATTGTGTAATTGAGTGTCTCAAGCATGGGTTTTTCTTGCGCAATTCCAATGTATCGTTCATATTGTATACACTTTTGACCAATATTCTTGTAGGCGTGAATGTATAGTTGAATGTATCGTTCAAATCAGCACCTAGGTTACATGTAAATACAGTGTCTCAAGCATGGTTTTTTCTTGCGCAATTCATATGTAATTGTATGTGTATTTCGGACTGTGTATATAGATATGCACTGTATATTCTTGTGTAATTCCATGTATTTTTTCATGTATTTTTAGTATCAATATACAATACTACTTGAGAGAATATTGATGGCAAATTCGAACTAACAAAAGAGACTATGTGCATTTAGAAGTAGAGTAGTACCTTATACTTCTACGACATTATGTTCCTTTCCGTGCTATTCTACGACTTTATGTTCCTTGGCACCTTTCCAAAGCAGATTACCAGACTGGTTATTGCTATTGATATCAATTGCACATGTTGGAAAAAACATTTCCAGAGCATGTACTTGACGATGGAGAAAAAGGGTTAAAGTGTTTAGCAATTACGAGCGGGGATTCCCTACTGGTTCCTGAATTGCCTTGCGTTCCTTGGTACCTTTCCAGAGCATGTACTTGACGATGGAGAAAAAGGGTTAAAGTGATTAGCAGTTACGGGCGGGGATTCCTCACTGGTTCCTGAATTGCCTTATGTTCCTAGGTAACTTTCCAGAGCATGTACTTGACGATAGAGAAAAAGGGTTAAAGTGATTAGCAGTTAAGGTAACCTCAATTGCGTTTGAACAGTGTTGTCAGTTTAAAATAGAGTCTAACGTTATAGTATACTAGAAAGTTGATACTAAGAGAGATGTAGATGGCAAGAAAAGAATTTTAATAATGGATAGCTTTACTTCTTCGATGTGTTCTGTATAATGCACAAGTGGCGTTTTAACAGTGTTGTCAGTTTAAAATAGAGTCTAACGTTATAGTATACTCAAAAGTTTGATACTAAGAGAGATGTAGATGGCAAGAAAAGAATTTTAATAATGGATAGATTTTCTTCTTCAATGTGTTCTGTATAATACACAAGTGGCGTTTTTGAACAGTGTTGTCAATTTAAAATAGAGTTTAACATTATAGTATACTAAAAAGTTGATACTAAGAGAGATGTAGATGGCAAGAAAAGAATTTTAATAATGGATAGCTTTAATTCTTCGATGTGTTCTGTATAATACACAAGTGGTGTTTGAACAGTGTTGTCAGTTTAAAATATGGTCTAACGTTATAGTATACTAACAAGTTGATACTAAGAGAGATGTAGATGACAAGAAAAGAATTTTAATAAAGAAATTCAGAACAATTCATAAGAGTTGGAATATTTCAGTAGTGTTTTGTCGTGGTTTACCTTGTCACAGTTACATTCTCTTGATTTTTCAAAGTTCATTTTGGATTTCTTTCCTTGAAATGCAAGAGTTGGAATATTTCAGTAGTGTTTTGTCTTGGTTTACCTTGTCACAGTTACATTCTCTTGATTTTTCAAAGTTCTTTTTGGATTTCTTTCCTTGAAATGCAAGAATTAGAATATTTCAGTAGTGTTTTGTCGTGGTTTACCTTGTCACAGTTACATTCTCTTCATTTTTCAAAAGTTCATTTTTGGATTTCTTTCGTTGAAATGCAAGAGTTGGAATATTTCAGTAGTGTTTTGTTATGGTTTACCTTGTCACAGTTACATTCTCTTGATTTTTTCAAAGTTCATTTTGGATTTTTTTTTTTTTCCTTGAAATGAAAGAGTTGGAATATTTCAGTAGTGTTTTGTCATGGTTTACCTTGTCACAGTTAAATTCTCATGATTTTTCAAAGTTCATTTTGGATTTTTACATTCTCGTGATTTTTCAAAGTTCATTTTGAATTTCTTTCGTGAAATGCAAGAGTTGGAATATTTCAGTAGTGTTTTGTCGTGGTTTACCATGTCACAGTTACATTCTCTTGATTTTTCAAAGTTCATTTTGGAATTTTTTCCTTGAAATGCAAGATTTGGAATATTTCAGTAGTGTTTTGTCATGGTTTACCTTGTCACAGTTAAATTCTCTTGATTTTTCAAAGTTCATTTGGATTTTTACATTCTCTTGATTTTTCAAAGTTCATTTTGAATTTCTTTCGTGAAATGCAAGAGTTGGAATATTTCAGTAGTGTTTTGTCGTGGTTTACCATGTCACAGTTACATTCTCTTGATTTTTCAATGTTCATTTTGGATTTCTTTCCTTGAAATGCAAGAGTTGGAATATCTCAGTAGTGTTTTATCGTGGTTTACCCTGTCACAGTTACATTCTCTTTATTTTTCAAAGTTCATTTTGGATTTCTTTCCTTGAAATGCAAGAGTTGGAATATTTCAGTAGTGTTTTGTCGTGGTTTACCTTGTCACAGTTACATTCTCTTGATTTTTCAAAGTTCATTTTGGATTTCTTTCCTTGAAATGCAAGAGTTGGAATATTTCAGTAGTGTTTTGTCGTGGTTTACCTTGTCACAGTTACATGCTCATGTTTTTTCAAAGTTCATTTTGGATTTTTTTTTCCCTTGAAATGCAAGAGTTGGAATATTTCAGTAGTGTTTTGTCATGGTTTACCTTGTCACAGTTAAATTCTCTTGATTTTTCAAAGTTCATTTTGGATTTTTACATTCCCTTGATTTTTCAAAGTTCATTTTGAATTACTTTCGTGAAATGCAAGAATCGGAATGTTTCAGTAGTGTTTTGTCGTGGTTTACCTTGTCACAGTTACATTCTCTTGATTTTCCAGAGTTCATTTTGAATTTCTTTTGTGAAAATCAAGAGTTGGAATATTTCAATAGTGTTTTATCGTGGTTTACCTTGTCACAGTTACATTCTCTTGATTTTTCAAAGCTCATTTTGATTTCTTTCCTTGAAATGCAAGAGTTGGAATATTTCAGTAGTGTTTTGTCGCGGTTTACCTTGTCATAGTTACATTCACTTGATTTTTCAAAGTTCATTTTGGATTTCTTTCCTTGAAATGCAAGAGTTGGAATATTTCAGTAGTGTTTTGTCGTGGATTACCTTGTCACAGTTACATTCTTTTGATTTTTTAAAGTTCATTTTTGATTTCTTTCGTTGAAATGCAAGAGTTGGAATATTTCAGTAGTGTTTTGTTATAGTTTACCTTGTCACAGTTACATTCTCTTGATTTTTCAAAGTTCATTTTGGATTTCCTTCCTTGAAATGCAAGAGTTGGAATATTTCAGTAGTGTTTTGTCGTGGTTTAACTTGTCACAGTTACATTCTCTTGATTTTTCAAAGTTCATTTTGGATTGTTACATTCTCAGGTTTTTCAAAGTTCATTTTGATTTTCTTTCGTTGAAATGCAAGAGTTGGAATATTTCAGTACTGTCTTGTTGTGCTTTACCTTGTCACTGTTACATTCTCTTGATTTTTTAAAAGTTCATTTTGGATTTCTTTCGTTGAAATGCAAGAGTTGGAATATTTCAGTAGTGTCTTGTCGTGATTTACCTTATCACAGTTACATTCTCTTAATTTTTCAAAGTTGATTTTGAATTTTTCGTTGAAATGCAAGAGTTGGAATATTTCAGTAGTATTTTGTTGTACTTTACCTTGTCACAGATACATTCTCTTGATTTTTCAAAGTTCATTTTGAATTTCTTTCATTGAAATGCAAGAGTTGGAATATTTTAGTAGTGTCTTGTCGTGGTTTACCTTGTCACAGTTACATTCTCTTGATTTTTCAAAGTTCATTTTGGATTTCTTTCATTGAAATGCAAGAGTTGGAATATTTCAGTAGTGTTTTTGTGTCGTGGTTTACCTTGTCACAGTTACATTCTCTTGATTTTTCAAAGTTCATCTTGAATTTCTTTCGTTGAAATGCAAGAGTTGGAATATTTCAGTAGTGTTTTGTCGTGGTTTACCGTGTCATAGTTACATTCTCTTGATTTTTCAAAGTTTATTGTGGATTTCTTTCATTGAAATGTGTTTTGTTGTGCTTTACCTTGTCACAGTTACATTCTCTTGATTTTTCAAAGTTCATTTTGGATTTCTTTCGTTGAAATGCAAAAGTTGGAATATTTCAGTAGTGTTTTGTTGTGCTTTACCTTGTCACAGTTACATTCTTTTGATTTTTTCAAAGTTCATTTTGGATTTCTTTCGTAAAATGCAAGAGTTGGAATATTTCAGTAGTGTTTTGTCGTGGTTTACCATTTCACAGTTACATTCTCTTGATTTTTCAAAGTTCATTTTGAATTTCTTTCCTACATACGCGCGCGTTCAGCGCTTTTTTTTCCAGATAGAAATTATGTTTTTGAGGAGGATACTCATCCACAGCCCTCAGGACAAGGGTTGTAAGTTATGCCCTGAGGGCATATAAGGTTTTTATAGAATGTGTTGTCGTAGAAACTTGTCGTAGAAACTAGATAGTTTTTGTTCAGCGTTGTTGATTTCCAGATAGAAATTATGTTTTTGAGGAGGATACTCATCCACAGTCCTCAGGACAAGGGTTGTAAGTTATGCCCTGGGGGCATATAAGGTTTTTATAGAATGTGTTGTCGTAGAAACTTCAAAAAAGGCTCATTCGATCGGAAATTGAAATGGCTAGTCCCCTTTTTTAATAGTCGAAAGTGATTGGAAGGCAACTAACACCCCTTCCACGCCCACCATTTCCCTAAATATATCCAATCAATATTTTGAGATAGCCATTTTGTTCCACACAGTTTAAAGTTCAGGAAAAATATACCTTTGAGCAGTACAATCCCCCAACAGTCTTCAGGGCAAGGGTTATAATTTATGCCCTGGGGCATATAAGGTTTTGATTGAAATCTTTGTCGTAGAAACTTGAAAAGGGGCTCAGTCGATTGAAAATTCAAAGGGCTAGTACCCTTTTAAATGGTCAAAAGTGATTTGAAGGCAACTAACCTCCCTCTCACGCCCACCTTTTCCCCAAATACATCCAATCAAAATGTTTAGATAGCCATTTCATTCAACGCAGTTGAAAGTTTTGGAAATTAGGTCTTTAAGATGACTACCCATCCCCCCCCACAACTTTCAGGGCAAGGGTTGTAAGTTATGCCCTGGGGAAATTTAAGGCTTTTATAGAAATCGATGTTGTAAAAACATCAAAAAAGGTTCATTCCATTGGAATTGAAAGGGCTAGTGCCCTTTTAATAATCGAAGGTGATTGAACGCCCACCTTTTCCCCAAACACATCCAATCAAAATGTTTTAGATAGCCATTTCATTCAACGTAGTTGAAAGTTTTGGAAATTAGGTCTTCAAAGATGAATACCCATCCCCCCCCCACAACTCTCAGGGCAAGGGTTGTAAGTTATGCCCTGGGGAAATGTAAGGCTTTTATAGAAAGCGATGTTGTAAAAACATCAAAAAAGCTTCATTCCATTGGAAATTGAAAGGGCTAGTGCCCTTTTAATAATCGAAGTGATTGAAGGGCAAACTAACCCCCCTCTCACGCCCACCATTTCCCCAAACACATCCAATCAAAATTTTGAGATATCCATTTCGTTCAACGTAGTCGAAAGTTCTGGAAATTAGGTCTTTTAGGATGATAACCCCCTAAGAGCCCTCAGTGCAAGGGCTGTAAGTTATGCCCTGGGGCATACAAGGTTTATATAGAAAGTTGTTGTAGAAATTTTAAAAAGGGCTCATTTGTTTTGGAAATTAAAATTGCCCTTTTTAAAAGTCAAAAGTGAGTGGAGAGGAATCGACCCCCCTCTCACGCCCACCATTTCCCCAAACACATTCAATCGAAGTTTAGACATTTTGTTCAACGTAGTTGAAAGTTCTGGGAATTATGTATTTAAGAATGACAAACTCCCCAGAGCCCTGAGGGCAAACGTTGTAAGTTATGCCTTGGGGGCATATAAGGTTTTTATAGATAGAGTTGTCGTAAAAAAAACTTCAAAGGGGGCTCATTCAATTGGGAATTGAGAGGGCTAGCGCCCTTTTTAATAGTCGAAAGAGATTGGAGGGTAACTAACCACCCTCTCACGCGCACCATTCCCCCAAACACATCCAATGAAAATTTTCAGATAGCCATTGTGTTCAACGTAGTAGAAAGTTCTGGAAATTAGGTCTTTTAGGATGACAACCCCCCCCCATCCCTCAGGGCAAGGGTTGTAAGTTACGCCCTGGGGGCATATAAGGTTTTTATTGAAAGCCAAACACATCCAATCAAAATCTTGAGATAGCCATTTTGTTTAACGTAGTTGAAAGTTCTGGAAATAATGTCTTAGAGGATGACAACCACCCTCACAGCCCTCAGGGTAAGGGTTGTTATTTATGCCCTGGGGGCATATAAGGTGTTAATAGAAAGCGTTATCGTAGAAACTCAAAAAGGGGTCATTCGATTGGAAATCGAAAATCCAAGCGAGTGTATCCAAGCTATCAAAGAGAGTAAACGACTTTTTTTGCGAATGGTATCAAGTTTTCCATTTCAGGTCAACTAGAGGAGGTATAAAACTAAATTAAACACTACTATTTGTGTCAAGATTTTTAAAAGGGTGCATTTTGTTAAAAATTGCTGAAAATTTTTCTCCAGCATACAAATAGCAGGCCAAACTATAAAGTCTTAAAAAAAAGATTTAAAGTATTATTTTCTTTTTCCCTGAGAAGACTATGCCAATATAAAACGAACAGAAATTAATTAAAAAAAAAATTTCCACAAAATATGTTTTTCAAAGAAAAGTAAAGAATTCAATTAAACAAAAAATGAGCAAAAATAAAATCAAATAATCTACCAAGCGTGAAACTACCACAAATCAGTATCTATAAATAAATGAAACCCAAAACAAAAAAAAATTACAATAAATAACCGAGTCAAACTCAAAACGAGCAGAAATTATCATAAATAGGGCTCAAAATCCCTATGCCTTCCCAAGGCCAGAACATAATTTTGCACTTTACTGAAAAAATACAAATGAATTTGCATTGTCAGTTTAATATACATATACTATTATTTAGTAATTAAAACTTTAATATTATTTGATTTATTAAAGTTATAAAAGTAAAAAAATTTAGTTTTTTCAGTAAAGTGCATTTTTTTTAACACGCCCCTCAAAAAATCACAGCCTGTCCCTCAAAAATAATCCTAGATATAGCCATACAAAAACTAAACTGTTCACATTGCATATTGCTTTCAATGAAATACAGTTTATATTTTTTAAAACGAAAGAGAAGCGAAAGAAAGCATCATTTTTTTTTGTAAAAATTTATTTATCCTGGGACGTCAGTTTTCTTTGTTGCGTTGTGGGTTATGTTATAACTAATTTAAATTAAATTCATTTTATATTTACTTTTAATTAAAAATATAATGATTAAAAACCAAAAATCCAATAGCAATCAAGGCCTTATCAAAGAAAATTTTTAAGTTAAAAGAAACAGTTTTATGTCAATATTTCTTCTTTTAGTTTTATTTATTTTAAAGATATAGAGCAATGGTGCCTCAATTACCTTTAGAAAATGAAAAGTTGACTTTTTTGATGAAATCCATTTTATTCTTTGCAGTGAAGTTTGTCAGTAAAAAATCTATTTGGCTCTTTTATGCATTTTAAAAAGAATATATTGGGAATGAAGAAATATTGATGGAACTTTAGTGCATATCAGTCTGATGGAACTAGATTGATATTAGAAAATGTAACCGCAGCAAATTCGAGAACTTTCGCTACTCTACTCATTTTTCAATGTTATAATAATAAAAGACAAATTAGTCAAAATATACACTGCTTTCAGTAAAGTGCGTACAACAGTCGCACTATGATTGGAGTGCAAGGGGAAAAATTTCCCACTTCATATATCTAGTAATTTCTGTTCGTTTTGAGTTTAATTAGAGTATCAATTTTATTTTGGGTACATTCTTTTTTTACTATTAGTTTATTTTTTATTAAGTCTAATATCCATTTCTTTTAACTGTTCTATCTCTTATGCTGTTTTAACTTTATAATAACTGTTAAAAAAAAAATTATAACTGGGGTACAAGACATACGACTTCCTCGTTTAATAATTTAGTATTTTCTGTTCGTTTTGAGTTTGAGTTGAATATTGGTTTTATTTTTTGTAACATTCTTATTGAGTTGTTTCTTTTAACTTTTAGTTAATTATTCGTTATAATGTCAATTATTTTTTCTTTACTCCGCTGAAGACATATTTTTGCTCTTTACTTTTGTTAAGAAAAAAACTGTTTCTTTTTTATTTACTCATTTGATAAATCAGGGACAATCAAGGGAGAATCTTAATTTCTAGTTAATTTTTGATAAACTTCTTAAATTGTTGGAGAACTATTTATTAAAGTTTTCAAAATACATTATAAATTGTAACAAAGATTTTATGAATAGCCAGAACTTAATATTTAGCATAAATTATTATTTGTATTTTAAAATTATTTGTAGATTGGATTTGCTTGTTTAGCAAAAAATTTTGAAAAAAAGTCATTTATAACATGATTTCACCTACAATTTCGAAGAAAACGTTAATAAAATTATCTTGATAAACAATTTTTGGAGCGCTCTGACATTGTTTGCCGGACATTTGATCTCTGCAGAAATGGAGCGCGAGATAGTTACCTCTGGTTTCCTGCATAAGTATATCCGAAAACGTAGAATGCACAGAAATGAGGTTGAGGGAATTATTTTGGTGCCGTAATTACGGATGCATGTTTATTACTCATTTGTTGTTGTTTTTTTTTCCAGAGGTGATCGTATCAACGCAGTGGTCCTAGAATATCGGAGAGGGCTTATTCGAACGGAAATTACAAGTTCTAGTGCACTTTTTAAGTGACCAAGAAGAATGGAAGGCAACTAGGCCCACTCCCACGCTCCTTTTTTCTCAAAATTGTCTGATCAAAATTTTTAGACCCGCCATTTTGTTCAGCATAGTTAAAAGGTCAAATATCTATGCCTTTGGAGATAATATGACGCCCATAACCCTTGGGGAAAGGTCTTTAAGTTATAAAAATTCCCATTGTTTACGTATTGTGTTTGTTATTGGGAAGTATACATGCATTTTTCGGGTGGGGGAGACGAATTTTCTGCCGGGGGATTTTTCATGAGGAGAACTTTCCATGGGGAGGGAAGCTCCCAGGGAGAAAATTTTTTAGGGGAAATTTTTACACTGAGGGAATTCACCAGAATTCCTATACGAAATTCTTCGTATGCCTTGCTTTCTCTTTGCAGACTCAATTTTACGCGTGAAGATATTAAGGGTAACTGTCCGGGGTAACATTTTCACCAGGATTGAATTGTCTAGAGCAGGGGTTGTCACACTGTGGTACGCGTACCCCTTGGGGATACACAAAATTTTATGGGGTTACGCGGTTGGCCAGCGAAAAAATTAAACAACCCTTTAACTCTACAACTGGCATAGTTTACTTAGTATCGGTAACTGAGAAGGGGTACCTAAAATGTTTTGTGAGTAAAAGGGGTACAGTGTCTCAATACGTTTGAGAACCACTGGTCTAGAGAATATATCCATGGGGAGAAGGGATTTTTTCGTGGAGGTGGAGCCATTATTTTGAAACAAAAATTATTTAGACAGTTTGGTAAATCATTATTAAATATCAAGAATAATATAGGACCAAGAACTGATCTTTATAGAACTCCTATGTCAGCACGGTTTTTTCCCGAAGAAGAATCATTTAGTTGGACATACTGGTAACGATAACTTAAAAAACTTGTTAAAAAATATGACGATTTTCCCCTCAGAACATACACTTCACAATTTTTAAATAGAAGTTCATGATCCACCGTGTCGAAACCTTTTATCATATCTAAAAAATATGGTATCTACTTTAAAAGCTTTATCTAATGCATGGTTCGGCAACCCGTGGCCCGTGGGCCACAAGGTGTCTTGGTGCGGCCCACAAGATCCTCGCCGCAACGCACCTACCATATTACACACCATACCAATACACGACGGAATGAATGGGGGCGCTATCTAGCATTCTACCATCTAGTATTCTCGAAAAAATCCATAACCACTATTTAGCATAGTTAGATTGATGTTCAACTATCCAGACCAATTATTTTGGTATGTTACAATTTTTGTTTTGAGTAAACCTACCTCAAAGTTTGGGAAAATACCCCTCAAAGAAATATTTTACTTTTAGATTTTCTTTGTGTATTATTTCTAGTTCAGTAAAGTTTGGTACTTGTGGTTCCAAATGAAAGCCAAATATCTGGTCATGTCATGTGTCCATCTTGTGGCATTCAGAAAACCAAAAATTACCTTGATTTTGTAGATGGGCGTCATCTGGTTTATAGTGAGACAGGATACAATGGTACACACTGGGAAATATCACAGTATGTACCAGATGACACCCATCTACAAAATCGAGGGTAATCTTTTTTCTTCTAAGGGCAATTTTCATCAAAAGCGTTTAAGTACATCCAGGTTGCCAAAGGAGCATAGACGCAATGTCTCAGGAACAGAGTGATCCTCAATACATATGAGAATAAGGCATTAAGTTTCAAGTTTAATGAAAATAGAGGGGTAGTAAAACTAAATAAAAAGGTACAATACATATCCAGATTGTGAAAAGGGTGTATGTGCAATATCCCAGGAAAAAAGGGGTTACAGTGGAAATTTAAGAGCATATTATTGTGGATGTTGAATTAAATCAAAAAACACTATGTCCCTCCAAATTTGTCATAAGGGCATAATTACAGCATCTTAGGAACAGATAAAGGTATTAAGTTGAAAATTCAGGACCTGTTGTGGGGGATTTGTAACTAAATATGAGTGTTAAATTAATCAGCAGTAAATCTACTGTATCTTAAGTAGTGTATAGTGGGTGTTGTGACCTTTGACTCTTTATCAGAAAAATACCCTTTTTGTAAATTTAGCTTATCTTATGTTCAATGTTTAAACTCTGAACCGATCTGTTACCACGTGACGTCTTGAAAGAATTCGCTAATTAATTCAAGCCAAAAAGTGTAGAAGGCTATGATTCATAAATCTGCAAAGGATGCCGGGTAATTTTAATTTCGACTCAGCCATTCAATAAGAGGTTCAGAGCAGCGCGCGCGAAGGCGCGTCTCAAAGTTTCTTTATTAATTGTATGAGTTTTTTGTGTTCCAATCAGGGTTGCCACCATGGGCGTAGGCAGCATATTGTCTAGGGGGAGGGGGCAGTCGATAGTGTGATGGAGTTTTATCAACTGCTTTTTCCAAACCATCTGTTTTTCAGCCATATCTAATGTAAATTTGAAGGTCTAGGGGAGGGGGCAGCTGCCCCCCCCTCCCTACGCCCATGGTTGTCACCCATAGTGATTTATCACTATTTCTAGTGATTTTTCATATTGTCTAGTGATTTTTTTCTAGCTAGTGATTTTTGTTCTGAAACTAGTGATTATTCCTAAATCTAGTGATTCTTCACGATATAGCGCGTAGATTCATGATTCAATCAAATAAATCATACAAGAAGCTAACTAATAAAAAAAAACAAAATAGTGATTCACTACAGTTCCTAATATGTTCCAGATTAGCATTTCGCAAATATACCACCTTTGAAACTTCCGATTTTCCACCATATGTCCGTATCAAATATGACCCCAGAACTTTATCATCAAGATAATAGGCGAACTAGTTAATTGCAAAAATGTTCCATATTTCCTATTTTACAACATTTGCTCAGGTCGAATTTTTGTCTTCATATTTATGTTGTTTTTTTTTTTCTCTGTAATCTATCAGTTCTAGATTAGATTTTCTTCTGTTAAAACCTTTCAAAGTTGAGTAAATGGTGGATATGAATACACCCTCTACATCTGTAAATAGAACAGAAATGGAGTAATTGAAAAATAAGAAGGTAGGTATACATTAAATATAATTTTCTAAATGAAAAAAAGAAATCATTAAAAAAATAAATAGGATTTAGTGCTACTTATAATAGGATTTGTAATATAACTACATAGATTAAATCGATAGTAGTTTGATGATTGAAGTCGGTTGGGAGTAAGGGGGGTATCTACTCTGGGAATGGTCTAATGATTTTAATTTCTACTTCTTATATCTAATCAAAACTCCAGTGAATATCCAAATTCGCTTATTTGCAATTGAAACACCTAATAAGCACAGATAACATCCTATTCTTTAAGTTTTTGGATTTATGTGCTAATATATCAAACAGTTTGTGGTAAAGAACTGTAAGAATGGAGCTACAAGGCTCAATAGCAACCAATATTCTAGAAACGGAATTTTGGTATCAATCAATATATCATCAGCTTTTAAGTTGATTCGAAATATATAAGATTCATTAAGCTTAGTTTTACCCATAAAAGGCTAAGAAACTGAGAAAATTTGCCTGATTTCTGAAACAGCGAGGAAACACTCAATAAAAGTGAAAGAATTTTGATTAAAATCAAACCGTTAGATTCGGCACAACAGAAAAACCTTACTGTAGAAGTTTCAAGCCCCTATCTGCAAAAGTGTTGAATTTTGTATTATTTGCCAGAAGAAAAATCACGGATGCGTATTAATTTCTTTTTTTCCCAGGGGTGATTTTATCGAACCAACGGTTCTAGAACATCGGGAGAGGGCTCATTTGAACGTAAATTAAAATTTCTAGTGTCCCTTTTACTTGACAAAAAGATCGGACGGCTACTAGCCCCTCTGTCACGTCCCTTTTTTCCCCAAAATTGTTCGATCAAAAGTTTGAGGTAGCCATTTTGTTTAGCATAGTTGAAAGTTTCCAAAACTATACCGTTAGATTTAACATGAACCACGCAGCCCCTGAGGATAGGTATTGGGATGAAAGTATGCTAAGGATAATGTACGATCTATGAAAACCAGTTTCATAGCCACAAAGACAAATAACGGGTGACAGAAGGCATTGGACTTGTATAACTTGGGATATATATTTGCACATTAGGGAAGTGGGGTAGGGCTAGGTTAGGTTACTTTAGCCCCACGCCCCCCCCCCAATGTGCGACTATACAACCCAAATTGTATTATTATATAAACTAAAGTATTATATTTTCATCGTATTTTTTCATATTTCATTAGGATTAACATAACTTTACTTCTTGGGTGTAGTTACATGATCAAATAAGCAAAGCGATTTATTTCTAGTCTAAAAACCCATTCCATGGTAAATTCTGGTTAAGATTCGTATTAATAGGCACATAGTAAACAATCAATTCAGGAAAAGATTTAACAAAGTTCTTCATTACACTAATTAACAAACCTGGGACGAATGTTTTTTCACACAGAACTTGATTAGATGTAGTTTTCTGTAGTTCCAGCACAGGTCCCATTGTCCTCTATGGTGTACATTTTTCTGTTCCAAATCGGGCAAGAGTTTCATGCTACAGTATTTCGGATTAAACACTGTTTCCCGAATTCCATGCTCATCGATTCATGGAATTGAGAGCGAGAATTGACATAACGCGAGATTCAAACCGCTTAACAGAATTGTTTGACTAACTGGTTTTAATAGTCGTTTCAGCTTCGTTTCGTATGTAAAATCCGGTGTTTGCAACAATAAGTTACAGCTAGCATCCAGTCCTAGAGTCTAGAACTCCTTGTCCAGAATTTTAGTTTTATCAATCCGTAAGTTTTGGTCACTTTATTTATCATCTCAAGGCCGTATTCAGGGAGGGGAGGGGTGTCTGGTGAAGTCCCTTAGCTTTCCATCTGATATTTGCAAGTAGCAGAAAGTTTCCAGACTAATATCCACGAAAATACAACAATTACACAGGTTTGGACAGCGAATCCAGGTTGCTAGTGGAAAGTGATCCTGGCTACTGATTTTCAGCATCAAATTCAAACAAATTCACGCATGCCTTTATGTAAATCACTAACTTCATGCAATAAATGGTATTTTGAAAACCCTTTAGACGCACAGTTGAGACCCAATTACTAATTCCAGTTGATTAGCCAATAATCAACTGGATTTATAGTCAATAATAGATCTATAGTCAATTTATTAGCCAATAAAATCAACTGGATAAACAGGATTGATTAGAAAAATAGAATCGTGGGCTATTTTCCGAATAGCTTGCTCTTTCAGTCGATGTTCACAATAGGTTCCACTAGTCTGTCTTATAAGCCAGCTTCACTTTCCTATGGGTGTTCACGAGTGGTACTATTTAGCCGTTTAGATACGGCTTGTCATGGAAGACCCCTTAAGAGTGGCGTTCAGATACATGCAGGGTTGCCACCCTAGTGATTTATCACTATTTCTAGCGATTTTTTTAATGCCTAAACCAAAAAAGCACCAAATCAGCACATAAATCACTAGACTATTGAAGAAAATCACGAAATCAACCAAAAAACACTAAATCTGATGATTTTTTTCACCGGGTGGCAACCATGGATGCATGTCTTAATTGACTTCTCTGGCTAAGCAAGTGCATGGCCAAAAATACGTTATTTAGACATGAAAGAATTGCTGGATTTATATGTGAATGCAGCTTTATGCAACCAGCTGGTAAGGGAAAAATGTTACTACAAATTCATCCACTTGGCGGATGAATTGCATTGTTGATTGTTGAATATGAATTGGCAGGTGAATTGAGTTGTTGACTGAATGATTTGTTGAAATAAATGTTTCGTTAATTAACAAAAGAAAACGACAGGAATTTTCAGAAGAAAAACTGAAGCTTTTTATGGGGAAATCCGAACCTGAGCTAACAAGAATTTACGATTTTATAGCAACAATTAATGTTACAGGTCCACAAAATTTATTACTTTTATCTAAATTGAATTATACGCACATCCACTTAGATAATGCGTAACCGGATTTTGAGGTTAGTATTTTTCTCCCTTAGATACGAAGGAAGATAAAGGGTGCTCCTCCGAGAAGATGTACAAGAAAAAACCAAGATGGAGACAGTAGTGAGGGAGAGGGGTGAAGGGGTCAAGACGCATATTGGTAAAATCGGTAAATTGGTAAAGGTCGCGTTTCGTGAAAGGTACAGCAAATCTAGAAAGAATGATTCGCAAAACAACAAGTTTTGACACTATGTATAAGCAATCGCAAATTAAAGATGACAATTCGATTATTAATCGAACAGACAATTCGGATCTCCTTGCAACTTTTTATCATATACCCTATTGAAAAAGCTTGGACCGAAAGGCACATGATCTATCCTTACCCCTTCCTTGTTCATATCATCATTTCTATGCGGTAATAATAATCGTGCAAATTATTCATTCAAGCTTGGACACGAATGAATTCAATTTTAATCATCTTTTATATTCATTATGTAGTTTAAATCTTAATCGTAATTAAAAAGGTATCTTTTTTGTAAGCTGATTTTTTGTTTTCAATGGGTGCTCCTCCGAGAAGATGTACAAGAAAAAAACCAAGATGGAGACAGTAGTGAGGGAGAGGGGTGAATTTTGGCGAACAAATCCCCCTTAGTTTTGATTTTCTTTTATTTAGTTGGAGGTATTACATTTTTTTTTTTTTTTTTTTTTTTTTTTTTTTTTTTTTTTTTTTTTTTTTTTTTTTTTTGTATTTCCAGTACATCTATAATAAAAAAAAAAATCATAAAAAATTTCGTTGAGGCATCCAAACTTAATACATTCAGTGTTCTTAAATAACATATAACTGTCTGTAAAAAACAAAAAGAAAAATAAAACAAAACCAAAAAGTCTTCTCTATAACTTTGTTCATACTTCCCTATAATAATTTGATGTTTAAATAGTCATACAGAAGACTATACCATTCTCCATGTTTAAAGGAAACATAATATTTTTATTTAATTTCATTTTTATGTTCCTGGCCTTCCCCAGGCCATTCAGCGTGTCCCCAGGTGGCGATAGGGGAACGCTCTACAGATATGTAGGGTTACCTCCATAGGAGGCACGGACCAAGGGGGGACCTTGTCCCTGGGGGTCCATAATAGAAACTGGGGCACCCTCGCCCGGGTCCTAAATACAGGCGGAGGAGGAAGAAGGCCCCTCAAATATACACTCAAAAGGGCCCGCGGCTTTGTCCACAAGTCCCATGAGTTGCAAACCTTCTCCCAGTAATGGGTTAAATTGTATGGTGATAAAGAACACCATCGCGGGAGGATCCTCTATAGGAGGACAACTGTGGCAGGGCGTAAGATCCAGATCTATGGACAACGGCTTCTGCAAAGGGCTGCCTCGACCCTTTCGGGGTACCTGCAAGACTGGGGACCTTGCGGTCAACTCTATTCTCACTTGAGGAGTGGCGAACCTCGAGGAAATTATAGCCTAGTAAACGACACAGCATTCGCACGGGATTCTGACTAATGGACAAATTTTCTAGGCTTGGTATGTTTTGATGGGCGTCTTTGGGCTGAAAAACCTCTTCCTAGCTAATTTATCTATTATAGGTTGCCTCCCCGTAGTAGCAAAATATTTGTAGGCATGAATATATAATGAGTCGGAGGTAATAGGCTTGAGACTGTCTGTGCAGGATTTCGACTCTTGTTGATAGAAGAGCATCGCCAAGTGCTGAAAACCATGTTGTGACCAAGATGGGCCCAGGATTGCACAAAGCCTCCATTCATGGAGGTCCCAGGGACTTCTTGCTGTTCGTTCTAAGCCGGCTTAAGCGCTTCGGTGTATACTTGAGAAGATATGTGATCCCCGTCCTGCACTGGTATCCGGGATCATTGCTTTTCCTGAGGCAAAAAAATAATTTCAGTGATTTAAAGAACCTGAAAATTGGAACTTGGAATGTTACGACATTAAAAAATGACTATCGTATCGACATTTTGACTGACGAATTCAGACGATTCGAACTGGATTTATTAGGATTTCAGAAACTCATATCCCAGGGGTAGGAAGCATGAAATTAGGTGATATAGAATTTGTTTACTCAGGCAGGAAGGATGGGGTACATAGACAGGGAGTAGGGCTCATGATGAATAAGGAAGCTGCTAAGTCTTGTTTAGGCTGGGAAGGTATTAATAATAGAATACTAATTGCTCATTTTATGACTAGAAATTTCAGGGTATCAGTTATAGTAGTATACGCCCCCTGTAGAACCGACTGACGGAGATACTAGTGACTCACATGAATTTTACTTACAGTTACAGGAGCAAATAGACAGGGTCCCAGGTAGAAATATGATGTTATTACTGGGAGATTTTAACGCCCAGGTTGGTAGAAATAGGGATAGATGGTTTCCCAGCCTAGGTAAATTTGGTGTAGGAAAAGAAAACAGTAATGGATACAGACTTTTGCAATTTTGTAGGTATAACAATCTAGTTATAACCAATACGGTGTTCGATCATAAAATGGCTCATAAGTTAACATGGTATTCACGTGATGGTAAGACAGCAAACCTTATTGATTATGTTATAGTAAACCGAAGACTGGCAGGATCAATACAAGATACTAGGGTATATAGGAGAGCTGTTATTGATGTTTAAAAGCAAAGATCACCATCTAGTAGAGTCAAGGGTTAATTAAAGCTGAAATATCGGAAGGGTAACTACCTCCCGGGAAGTTATGATGTTGGTAGACTCTAGGATGAGAATTTGAGAGAAACTTTCCAGGAACAGTTGAATACTAAACTTGAGAGTTTAAAATTTGATAATGTGGAAGATGGTTGCAATAATTTTAGAAAAATAATTTGTGAAGTTTCTGAAGGTGTATTAGGGAGAAAGCTAGAACTGCAGCTAAGAATACTAGTGAAAAAGCATTATGTTTAATAGAAAGGACTTGTACAAGAATTATCTGAGTGATAGATCGTATGAAAACAAAAGAAATGTAAAGGAAGTGGAGAAAGCATTAAAATATGAACTAAGGATGTGTGAAGTGGAGGCCATGGATAAAATTGCCGAGGATCTGGAAGATGCAGCTAGACGGCATAATAGTAAATATTGTACTGGCACGTTAACAAATTGAGAGGGAGTAGTCAATCCGGACTTGGCCCAGTTAAAGATAGGAATGGGGTCGCAATTAGCGATAAGGAAAAAACTAAAGAGAGAGATGGGCCGAACTTTTTGAGAATTTGCTTAACCGAGATAGAGTTGCAGGAAAAAATATAGAGGAAAATGAAAAAGTTTGTGATATCTTGGATGTGAAGGAAGATTTGTTTTGTGAGGAGGAATTAGCAACAGTACTAAAAGGATTAAAGAATAATAAGGCTCCAGGTGCTGGTAGGGTGGTAAATGAGTTTCTTAAATATGGTGGCTCTGAGGTTAAAAATAAGTTACTGAAGATTATGAATATGATTTTTGAAAAAGGGGAAGTACCTAACGATTTCAGGAAAACCTTAATTAAGCCACTTTATAAGAAAGGTGATAAAAGTGAGTGTGGTAATTATCGAGGCATTAGTCTGGTCTCTGTAGGTAGTAAATTACTTAGTAATATGATACTTTTTAGACTGATAGATGCCGTAGACAAAGTTTTAAGAGAAGAGCAGTGCGGTTTTAGAAAAGGTAGAGGATGTGTCGACCAATTTTCACTCTTAGGCTAATAATTGAGAAGTGCCTGAGTTTTTTCAAACACCTTTGGTCCTCAGTTTTATAGATTATGAGCAAGCGTTCGATTCTGTTGATAGAAGAGCTTTAGTAAAGGTTTTATCCTTGTATGGTATACCAGACAAATACATTAAAGTGATTAGTACTATGTACGAGAATGACACTGCTGCGGTTAAGGTAGGAAATGAGGTTAGCAGCTGGTTTTGTATTAAATCAGGAGTTAAGCAGGGTTGTGTTCTAACCCCCTTTGTATGGATTATTTTGATGGACTTTGTTTTAAGGAGAAACAGGAAAGGCAATGGGAGACCACGGAAACAAATGGGGAGGAAAAAGTCTCCTGGACTTGATTATGCTGATGATTTAAGCATCCTAGATGAAAGTGTGAGCAAAATGAATGAAGTTTTAAAGGTTTTGCGAGTTCAGGGTGCTAGAATTGGTTTGAAAATTAATGTTAGGAAGACTAAGTCACTAAGGCTAGGAATAAGTGAAGATGAAAAGGTGACGTTGGGTAATGAAAAGATTGATCAGGTGGGCAGCTTCACTTACCTTGGTAGTATTATTAGTAAGATGGTGGGAGCAGTGAAGATGTTAATATAGAATAGCCAAGGCTCAGGGTGTTTTTTTCGCAGTTAAAAAAGTCTGGAAGAATAGGAAGATAAGTCTGCAAACCAAGATTAAAATATTAGAAGCTACAGTGATGACAGTGGTCAAATATGGCTCTGAAGCATGGACGCTCCGAAAAGCGAATGAAGATTTGCTGGATGTTTTCCAGAGAAATTGCTTAAGGGTTGTTCTGGTACCCGGCTGACTGACCGTATTTCAAACAATAGGCTTTACGAAAAATGTGTTTCAATACCGCTCTCTAGGGCTATAATGAAAGAAAGTGTTGAGGTGGCTAGGGCACGTTGTGCGGATGAAGGATGACAGATTGCGAAAGATTGTTCTTTTCGGCCAACCATCTAGGGCTAAACGGAAATTAGTAGGTCCCCCGTCTGGGGTGGGTGGACGTCATAAAGAAAGATTTAAAGGAAATGGGAACTCCGTGGGCGGGTGTAAAAAGGGAGGCTTTGAATAGATGGGGTGGGAGGAGGAGCGTGCGTAGCTGTGTTGGCCTCGGGCGGCTTGGTGCTGCGGTGAGTTGTTAGTAGTAGTAGTAGTTACCGAAATTTGTGAAGACTGGGACACATTTTTTCCATGGAAAATTCGGGAAACATGGAGGAAGCAAGGATTTTGTTCCACTCTCTGCGTAAAGATGCAAAAAGGCATTTTTCAAAATTTCAAGGGTAATTTTTGCTTGAGAAAAAACAAACATCAATCTAAGGTATTTTTCCACACCTAGGCGGTAATAGTACCCCCTTTCTTTAGATGTGCCTGTATAGAACTTGGTAAAGAAACAAAACAATTATTAATTACAATGATAATGAGCATTAAAGTTCTAGTGATTTCTAGTGATTTCTGGTTCATAATCTAGTGATTTATGTGCTGATTTTGTGAATTTTTCCTCAAGAATCTAGTGATTTTTTTCTCCCCGGGTGGCAGCCCTGGTTCCAGTTCTTGTGGTGAATTCGAAGTGAATTTTAAGATTTCTTACTATATATCTTTGACTTTTTGATTAGCCTAGGTAGGGTCTGAAGCCTAGAGAGAGGTTGACACTAGATTGGCTTAATATAGGAAGAGAATCCTATACTAAGCAAGAGATCTTTCCCGAGGGAAAGAAAGAGAATTGGGGAGTTTAATGCTTATGGTGCCTGTGGTCAAGTAGAGTGGAACTTTTATACCACGGAGAAAGTACACTTGTCAGAACCCTGACGGTTGTGGAAACCGCCAGAGACGGGACACGTAAGAATCGGTGACGCTTGTGAGTTACGCTGACCCCTCGGGTACCACCAGATTAGTCTGGTGGCATTAGAATTCCCCAATACCGGCGGAGGTGTGCGTCGACTAGTATGTATGACTGCATTTTTGTACTTGGCCCCTGCCACTTCATAAAATAGGTATAATCTGGTACAGGTTCGGTTCCTTGCTTTTTATATTTCTTGCAAACGCTTGTAGTATTTGTTCCCAACCCCAAAATGTAGGTGCTTTCTAGAGTAAAATACTAAGACCATACCACACCCTGATAACGCTTAATGTCTTTTTCCGTAACTCCGTGTGCACCAGCTACCATTGACCATTTATCATGTCTCAATTACATCGTTGGATAAAATTTTTTCACCTGGTTCTAAGGCCATTCTGTGCTCAACTTCGCCATTTCGATGAAATATTAGTAAACGCTTGTATTTAATCTTAAAACCAATTTCTTTTACCTTTGTAACGGCTTTTTGGGATGAGGTATTTATCCCTAATCATAAAAAACTTTCTTGAGGTCGAGTATGAATTATACAACCACTATTCTTGGTTCTAATCGGTGCCTCTTTGTTCATATTTACTGTTCCTCTTTCAGTTTATCGTTTTTTCTTAATGAAAGTTACAGAAAAATAAATTGACTCTATTGCTTTCTTCACCAGTAGGTCCCTGATCATCTTTTTTTTTTAATTAATTGCTTGAGGTTTAACTGGCATTTCAGTGTGAATTATTGCTTGCAAATAACATGACTCGCTTTTGGATATAAGCCCGTGAACGTTATAACTGCTCTGTATTCTTTGAAGAAGTTCATTTCTCGCAAATGAGAAATGCTCAAAAACTAGTCCTACTTTACAACTATGCAACATGTTCTTAAAACTTCAGAAAATTGTGGCATGGAAAATGTTCTATCCTTTTACTGTAGAACTTATAATAAATTCTTCAATTTTTTTTTTTTCAGATTCTAAAACTTGTTCTGATTCAAGGACAAGTTAGTGACGGGATCACCAATTAGGGAACTTAAAACAAATAAAAAAAAGTATAGAAAAATGGGTACATAATTTTAAATAAGACAGTAGACAAAACAGATAAACAAACTTTTATTAATAAAAAAAAATCCCAATATTACGACTTTACGTCTGGAAGCCAATTTCAACAAAAAAACAAAACAAAAGCTAAACTAGATTAAGCAGAACATATAAATAAAATAAAAGGGAAAAAGAGGAAACAAAAAACAGAGGCGAAAACCAAAAACTCACACATTAATAATATCTAACATGTCATCTGTTCTTTACTTCTAATAGTACGAAAAACAAACAAAAATCAGGATAACTATGCAGCGAAGACACTGTTGCTTCTTTATTTGCAAATGAAATATATTAGTAATATCCAATTTTCCAACTGTTCGTCAGTTCAAATAGCGCCGAAAAAAAAATTAGCATAAATACGCAGAATACACGCTTGTCCTTTTTTTCTACAGTTAAATATTAAGTGCAAAAGTTGACATATTGGATATTTCATTTGTAAATCGAAGAGACAATGACGTAGCTGCATAGTTATCCTGATTTCGAGTGTTTTTTGGTACTGTTTGAAGTGACGAACAGCTGACACGTATTGGGGGTATTGGGGACTGGGGCGGAGGGACTAGTCCTCTCTTGGCTAATTTTTTTCATGGATAGCATTGAAACGTCCGCTATTCAGATTTCCATACTTTCAGATCTTTCCGTTATTTTTGGGGTAGGTTCATGGACAACATCGTATGTATTAGTAAGCAGAGATTTAAGAGTTTGTTCACTTAAGAGTTTCGATAAAAATGTTTAAATTTACATCAGAATTTGAAGAAAATAATTCGATACTATTTCTTCATATTTTGCTAATTAAGAGATAACCGTTTGTCTTTCTCAATATATGGAAAAACCTACACATAGTGACAAATATCTAAACTTTTACTCGTGCCACCCTGTTTCAGTGAAAAGAGGAGTGATTATTTCATTAGTTGACAGGGCTTGTTGTTGTTATTGTTTGGGGTTTAACGCGTTCGATCGATGGGTCATATGCGTACGTATATCACTCAATTATTCTGTGCCTTCTGTAATCACTAGCTTGCTTAGACAGGGCTTGTGTAGAATTTGTTCTCCGGAGTATTTGGATTCTGAATTATTGTGTTTTAAGAGACATCTTATTTTGTAATTGTTACCCTATAAGATTTGTAAATGAAATAATAAAAAATATAGACACGGTAAAGCACTAATAAAATAAACGAAGTACCGCAGTCGTCTTACGAATCCAAAATGTCAAATAGCTACACATTTCTTTACCTTATGTACCAGGCCAAGGTGAAAATTTTAAACTTTACGTAAATATAATATTGAAACTTGCTTTGAAATGAATTAGATCATTGAGCAGCTTTCTGAATTGTGTGAATGATCGGATTTGTGGCAATTCAAGGAGTGGTGTTTACAGCATTCCTTGTTCTTTTGGAAAATTTTACATTGGCCAAGCCCATCAAAAGTTTGCGGAATACTTTATTGACCATTGGAATTGAATCGATAAGTCTCTAAAATTTAGACAACCTCCAAAAACTTTCGTTTCAGCTTCGGCAGAGCCTATTTCCACCACCCTGATCATCTCGTACAGTTTGAGGAGGCCATAACAATCTCTAACGAAGGAGTTTAATACAATGGGCTAGAGAGCCATTGAAAAAAAAGCATATTATTGCTAATCTTTCTACAGAAACAGGGGAAATTTCAATATTGACTCAATGTATGGTATTATTCTTCAAAATGAGCCAAAGCTAATAATTGTAATAAGGTCTTACAAAATTACCAGAGGACTAAAGTAAATACAAGACCAAGAAGAATGACAGCATTGGATGCCAATAGAAAGAATATTTCATAATGAAATAATTAATTTCAATTCATATTCTCATTTTTTTTATATCATGTTTATTTAGTGTGTTCTCGAGAGTTGCTCGGAATTGCGGGGAGGGGGGGGGGGGGGGCGGGGTGCATATAGATGGGGGGCTCTGTTTTATCACATTAGTATTAATTGTATGGTTCTAGGCGTTTTAATACCCCCCCCCCCGGAAAACACACCCCCCCCCCTCCCTGCAGAAAATACCCTCCCCTCTCCTCTTTTTTATCTGCGGAAGGGTATTTTCTGCAAAAGTATTTCCTGGGGGAGTAAACGCCGACCACCTAATTGTATACATAGATATTGGTTTGTTTTCTTTTTTTTATTTTTTTATTCTATTTTTATATCAATTTTAGATTTTATGTTTTCTCTTTTAATTAGTTTTTCTTCTACATTTAGCGCTGAAGACGACTGGTTTTATACAGCCAAAACTTCCGTCGTTTAGTTCGTCTTTTCCTTTCCTTCCGCTGGCCATAGACCCGTTGTTTTGTTCTCCATTTTGTGATTTTTTTCTCTTTGTTTTTGTCAACTTTTACTTAAAAACAGCTTTGAATCAACCAAAAAATTTACAGGCCTCTTCAGCCAACAGCAGGATAAGGGCCAAATTATAATGGTCGCCTTACTAGCTTTAAGGGCCTTAATTACAGGCCTTAAAGAGCAGACCCCTACCTAATTTTAATTCTTCATAAATATGATTAGTTGCGTTTAGAGAGTTTGCTTGCAACGAAATGCATCAGCATAATTAGCTGGTTTTACAGGAATATTCAAAATAAGATTAAAAGCAAAGGTAGATACGGAGAGGAGAACGAAAACGACTACAAAAAAAAAATATGAAAAAATCATTTTTTCATGCTTTATTAATCAATTTTTTCATGCTTTATTAGACCATGGGCTCATCAACAAATTTCACATCAGTTGGGTTAGCAGGTGACTGGCTTGAGGAAGCTTGAGGTAAAGAACAACGACATTAGAGAGGCTTTGGGTTACCCCCGGCATCCCTGCGAATCTTGGTCTTAGTCGACGACAATTCACTTTAAGCTTTGTCATCGCAGAGCCTTGCTATTGACAGACATACACTTTCGTCCAAAAAAAAAATTTGAAGAAAAAGGAGTAGTAAATACAGTACTGGAGGTGGATAGTAGAAGGGGGGATCCGACTCCCACAAAGAACACATGTGCTGCCACCTACAACTTTTTTACATAATTTATGCATGTTTTTATGTCGTTCGTTGTCAGTGAGAATGGAAAAACAGTATTTTCTCACTTAAAAAAACATGAATTTTTTCTCACATTGATGGTTGTTTTCTTGGATGGTTATGTGTGTTGGTCAATTTTATTTGATGTTTTTCATGGATGTCAACAGCAATTCATGTCTGTTTTTATGGTTTTTGTCAGTGAGAATAGAAAAACAGGAACTTTCTCACATTTATGGATGTCAACAGCAATTTATGTTCCTGTTTTATGGTTCGTTGTCAGTGAGAATGGAAAAACAGGAACTTTCTCACTTTGATGGATGTCAACAGCAATTCATGTCTGTTTTATGGTTTTGTCAGTGAGAATGAAAAAAACAGGAACTTTCTCACATTTATGGATGTCAACAGCAATTTATGTCTGTTTTATGGTTTTTTGTCAGTGAGAATGAAAAAAACAGGAGCTTTCTCACATTATGGATGACAATAGCAATTTATGTCTGTTTTATGTCTTTAGGCGAACCTAACCTGAGAACTTGATTTACATAATCGGCGGGGAAATTATTGATTCACGAAGGGGAATTAAGAAACAAACATGGCTTCTTTGATCTTTAGGCTAACCTAACCTGAGAAATTGATTTACATAATCGCTAGGGGAATATATTGATTCACGAAGGGGAATTAAGAAACATTATGGCTTTCTTTAATCTTAGGTCTGAGGAATAAACGTTCTTTAGGTCAGAGAGAAAAATTAATATTCTATTTTTAAATAGGGCTTCATTGATCTTTACTGTCAGGAGTTAGAAATGACATCACTTGTTATCTTGGAATTATGCGGAAGGCTAAAGAGATAGAAATTCTATTTTTAAATACGGCTTCACTGAGCTTTAAGTCGGAGAGATAAATGATATTCTAACGAAACCTTAATAGTGTAGCTAGGAAAATTTATGAGATGAAGAGATTAACGTAGGAAAGGGTTTCCTAGAAATTTGAAATGTGAATGAACAGAGATGCCAAAAAACAAAAGGAACACGCTGAGATTACTTTTAGGGGATTATTTGGGTGAAACGGTTTTAGACATTTTAGGGAATTTATTTCGGCGAAAACAGTTAGAGACATTTTAAAAGATGATTTTAGAAAAGGTTTTAGAAGAGGTTTTGAGTGTGGTCGTTATAGTAAACAAGTTCTATTTGAACAGTGTCGTGAGGTCCTCTACCCCAACCCCAAAGGGCCCCGATCGCCCTACCCCGATCCAAAGGGTTCAAACCCCATACCCCAATCCAGAAGGAACCCCCCGGTCCCCAAAGGTTCCCAGGGCTCCCACCCGGCCCCCCAGACCCCCAAAGGCCCCTCCCCGGGCCCGTCTTTCGTTGATGTATGTTGTCTGAAACCTATGATTTGGGGTGTATGGGTTGCTATTTTTGACTTTTCTGAGTTGGATTTCTTAGTCATTCATAGGTATGTGTTGTCTGAAACCTATGATTTGGGATGGGTGGTTTGCTATTTTGACTTTTCTGAGCTGGATTTCATAGCCTTTCATAGGTGTGTGTTGTCAGAAAATTATGATTTGGGATGTGTAGTTTGCTATTTGGACTTTTCAGAGCTAGAATTCTTAGTCTCTCATAGGTGTTTGTTGTCTGAAAACTTCTAGTTTGGGATGAGTAGTTTGCTATTTCAGACTTTTATGAGCTAGGCTTTCCTAGTATATCATAGGTGAATGTTGTCAGAAAATTATGATTTGGGATATGTAAATTACTATTTCGGGCTTTTCTGAGCTAGATTTCTTAGTCCCTCATAGGTGTTTGTTGTCTGAAACTTCTAGTTTGGGATGAGTAGTTTGCTATTTCAGACTTTTATGAGCTAGGCTTTCCTAGTATATCGTAGGTGAATGTTGTCAGAAAATTATGATTTGGGATATGTAAATTACTATTTCGGGCTTTTTCTGAGCTAGATTTCTTAGTCCTCATAGGTGTTTGTTGTCTGAAACCTATAGTTTGGGATGAGTAGTTTGCTATTTTTGACTTTTCTGAGCTAGGTTTCTTAGCCTTTCATAGGTGTGTGTTGTCAGAAACTTATGATTTGGGATATGTAAAATTACTATTTTTGACTTTTCTGAGCTAGATTTCTTAGCCTTTCATAGGTGTTTGTTGTCTGAAACCTATAGTTTGGGATGAGAGTTTGCTTTTGGACTTTTCAGAGCTGGATTTCTTAGCCTTTCGTGGGTGTGTGTTGACTGAAACTTATGATTTGGGATATGTAAATTACTATTTCGAGCTTTTCTAAGCTAGATTTCTTAGTCTTTCGTTGGTGTGTGTTGTCTGAAACCTATGATTTGGGATTTGTAGTTTTGCTTTTTGGACTTTTCAGAGCTAGGATTCTTAGTCCCTCATAGGTGTTTGTTGTCTGGAAACCTATAGTTTGGGATGAGTAGTTTGCTATTTCAGGCTTTTCTGAGCTAAGGTTTCTTAGTATTTCATAGGTGTGTGTTGTCTGAAACTTATGACTTGAGGTGTCTAATTTGCTATTTCAGGCCTTTCTGAGCTAAGGTTTCATAGTATTTCGTAGGTGAATGTTTGTCTGAAACTTATGATTTGGGATATGTAAATTACTATTTCGGGCTTTTCTAAGTTAGATTTCTTAGTCTTTTGTTGGTGTGTGTTGACTGAAACCTATGATTTGGGATATAAGGTTCTTAGTCTTTCGTTGGTGTGTGTTGTCTGAAACCTATGATTTGGGATTTGTAGTTTGCTTTTTGGACTTTTCAGAGCTAGGATTCATAGTCCCTCATAGGTGTTTGTTGTCTGAAACCTATAGTTTGGGATGAGTAGTTTGCTATTTCAGGCTTTTCTGAGCTAAGGTTTCCTAGTATTTCGTAGGTGTGTGTGTTGTCTGAAACTTATGATTTGAGGTGTGTAATTTGCTATTTCAGGCTTTTTCTGAGCTAAGGTTCATAGTATTTCGTAGGTGAATGTTGTGTCTGAAACTTATGATTTGGGATATGTAAATTACTATTTCGGGCTTTTCTAAGCTAGATTTCTTAGTCTTTTGTTGATGTGTGTTGTCTGAAACCAATGATTTGGGATGGGTGGGTTGCTATTTTTGACTTTTCTGAGCTGGATTTCTTAGCCTTTCATAGGTATGTGTTGTCTGAAACCTATGATTTGGGATGGTTAATTTGCTATTTTTGACTTTTCTGAGCTAGGTTTCTTAGCCTTTCATAGGTGTGTGCTGTCAGAAAATTATGATTTGGGATTTATAGTTTGCTTTTTAGACTTTTCAGAGCTAGGATTCTTAGTCCCTCATAGGTGTTTGTTGTCTGAAACCTATAGTTTGGGATGAATAGTTTGCTATTTCAAGCTTTTCTGAGCTATGGTTTCTTAGTATTTCATAGGTGTGTGTTGTCTGAAACTTATGATTTGAGGTATGCAATTTGCTATTTCCGACTTTTCATAACCAGATTTCTTAGTCTTTCGTAGGTATGTGGTGTCTGAAACCTATGATTTGGGATGTGTGGGTTGCTATTTTTTTACTTTTCTGAGCTGGATTTCTTAGCCTTTCGTAGGTGTGTGTTGACTGAAACCTATGATTTGGGAATGAGTGGTTTGCTATTTTCGACTTTTCTGAGCTAGATTTCTTAGCATTTCATAGGTGTGTGCTTTCAGAAAATCATGATTTTGGGAGGTGTAGTTTGCTTTTTGGACTTTTCAGAGCTAGGATTCTTAGTCCCTCATAGGTGTTTGTTGTCTGAAACTTCTAGTTTGGGATGAATAGTTGGATATTTCAGGCTTTTCTGAGCTAAGGTTTCTTAGTATTTCGTAGGTGAAGCTTCCACGTCAGTTTTAAGTTCACCAAGACATAAAAAATTTAAAGTTCAGTTCTAATTTTTCCATAGAAGATAGGAAAAGTTATACTATGATTGTGATTATTTTCTATGAAGATAGAAAGTTTCACTTTAATTCTAAATTTTCTTAAATTCAGTTCCGACTTTTCTCAAAGAGATGAAAAAAATTTAAAGTTCAATTTAAAATTTTCACAACGTAGTCAAGGAAAGTTCAAGTTCTCTTCTGAATTTTCTCAATGAAAAAGAAATTAGTCATTGATCATTTCTATTTTTCCAAATAATATAAAAATTTTCCACTTTAGTTCAGATCTGTCTCGAAGAGATGAAAAATTTAAAATACTGTTCCAAATTTTTCACAGAAGATAAAAAAGTTCAAGTTCTCTTCGGAATTTTACCAAAGAACACAATTCAATTCTAATTTCTCCAGAGAAAACAAAAATCTTCCACTTCAGTTCTTTATTTCACAAAGGCATAAAGAAATTGAGAGTTCAATTCTAAATTTTTTCGGTGGAAGATATAAAAAAGTAATACCATACTTGTGAATATTTTCACGGAAGATAAAAAAGTTCTAGTTCAATTTTAAATTTTCTCAACGAAGTGAAGAAAAGTTCAAGTTCCCTACTGAATTTTACCAAAGAACACAATTCAATTCTAATTTATTCAGAGAAAATAAAAATCTTCCACTTAAGTCCTTTACTTTCACAAAGACATAAAGAAATTTAAAGTTCAATTCTAACTTTTTCAGTGGAAGATAGAAAAAGTAATACCATACTTGTGAATATTTTCCCGGAAGATAAAAAGTTCTAGTTCAATTTAAAATTTTCTCAACGAAGTGAAGAAGAATTCAAGTTCTCTCTGAATTTTACCAAAGAACACAATTCAATTCTAATTTTACCAGAGAAAATAAAAATCTTCCACTTCAGTTCTTTATTTCACAAAGACATAAAGAAATTTAAAGTTCAATTCTAAATTTTTCGGAGGAAGATAGAAAAAGTAATACGATACTTGTGAATATTTCACGGAAGATAAAAAGTTCTAGTTCAATTTAAAATTTTCTCAACGAAGTGAAGAAAAGTTCAAGTTCTCTACTGAATTTTACCAAAGAACACAATTCAATTCTAATTTCTCCAGAGAAAAACAAAAATCTTCCACTTAAGTTCTTTATTTTACAAAGACATAAAGAAATTTAGAGTTCAATTCTAAATTTTTCGATGGAAGATAGAAAAAAGTAATACCATACTTGTGAATATTTTCCGGAAGATAAAAAGTTCTAGTTCAATTCAAATTTTCTCAAACGAAGTGAAGAAGAATTCAAGTTCTCTTCTGAATTTTACCAAAGAACACAATTCAATTCTAATTTCACCAGAGAAAATAAAAATCTTCCACTTAAGTTCTTTATTTCACAAAGACATAAAGAAAATTTAAAGTTCAATTCTAAATTTTTTCGTGGAAGATAGAAAAAGTAATACCATACTTGTGAATATTTTCTCGAAGAGATGAAAAATTTAAAATACTGTTCCAAATTTTTCACAGAAGATAAAAAAGTTCAAGTTCTCTTCGGAATTTTACCAAAGAACATAATTCAATTCTAATTTCTCCAGAGAAAACAAAAATCTTACACTTCAGTTCTTTATTTCACAAAGACATAAAGAAATTTAGAGTTCAATTCTAAATTTTTCGTTGGAAGATAGAAAAAGTAATACCATACTTGTGAATATTTTCCCGGAAGATAAAAAGTTCTAGTTCAATTTAAAATTTTCTCAACGAAGTGAAGAAAAATTCAAGTTCTCTTCTGAATTTTACCAAAGAACACAATTCAATTCTAATTTCACCAGAGGAAATCAAAATCTTCCACTTAAGTTCTTTATTTCACAAAGACATAAAGAAATTTAAAGTTCAATTCTAAATTTTTCGGTGGAAACAAGAAAAAGTAATACCATACTTGTGAATATTTTCCCGGAAGATAAAAAGTTCTAGTTCAATTTAAAATTTTCTCAACGAAGTGAAGAAAAATTCAAGTTCTCTTCTGAATTTTACCAGAGAACACAATTCAATTCTAATTTCACCAGAGAAAATAAAAATCTTCCACTTCAGTTCTATATTTCACAAAGACATAAAGAAATTTAAAGTTCAATTCTAAATTTTTCCGTGGAAGATAGAAAAAGTAATACCATACCTGTGAATATTTTCTCGAAGAAATGAAAAATTTAAAATACTGTTCCAAATTTTTCACAGAAGATAAAAAAGTTCAAGTTCTCTTCGGAATTTTACCAAAAGAACACAATTCAATTCTAATTTCTCCAGAGAAAATAAAAATCTTCCACTTAAGTTCTTTATTTCACAAAGACATAAAGAAATTAAAGTTCAATTCTAAATTTTCGGTGGAAGATAGAAAAAGTAATACCATACTTGTGAATATTTTCCCGGAAGATAAAAAGTTCTAGTTCAATTTACAATTTTCTCAACGAAGTGAAGAAAAGTTCAAGTTCTCTTCTGAATTTTACTAAAGAAACACAATTCACTTCTAATTTCACCAGAGAAAAATAAAAATCTTCCACTTCAGTTCTTTATTTCACAAGAACATAAAGAAATTTAAAGTTCAATTCTAAATTTTTCGGTGGAAGATAGAAAAAGTAATAACATACTTGTGAATATTTTCACGGAAGATAAAAAGTTCTAGTTCAATTTAAAAATTTTCTCAATGAAGTGAAGAAAAGTTCAAGTTCTCTTCTGAACTTTACCAAAGAACACACTTCAATTCTAATTTCTCAGAGAAAATAAAAATCTTCCACTTCAGTTTAAGTTCCACAATGAAATAAAGAATTTAAAGTTCTATTCTAAATTTTTAGATGAAAGATAGAAAAAGTAATACGATACTTGTGAATATTTTCACGGAAGATAAAAAGTTCTAGTTCAATTTTAAAATTTTTCTCAACGAAGTGAAGAAAAGTTCAAGTTCTCTACTGAATTTTACCAAAGAACACAATTCAATTCTAATTTCTCCAGAGAAAACAAAAATCTTCCACTTAAGTTCTTTATTTTACAAAGACATAAAGAAATTTAGAGTTCAATTCTAAATTTTTCGATGGAAGATAGAAAAAGTAATACCATACTTGTGAATATTTTCCCGGAAGATAAAAAGTTCTAGTTCAATTCAAATTTTCTCAAACGAAGTAAAGAAGAATTCAAGTTCTCTTCTGAATTTTACCAAAGAACACAATTCAATTCTAATTTCACCAGAGAAATAAAAATCTTCCACTTCAGTTTTAAGTTCCACAATGAAATAAAGAAATTTAAAGTTCTATTCTAAATTTTTAGATGAAAGATAGAAAAAGTAATACCATACTTGTGAATATTTTCCCGGAAGATAAAAAGTTCTAGTTCAATTTAAAATTTTCTCAATGAAGTGAAGAAAAGTTCAAGTTCTCTTCTGAACTTTACCAAAGAACACACTTCAATTCTAATTTCTCCAGAGAAAATAAAAATCTTCCACTTCAGTTTTAAGTTCACAATGAAATAAAGAAATTTAAAGTTCTATTCTAAATTTTTCGGAGGAAAACAGATAGAAAAAGTAATACGATACTTGTGAATATTTTCACGGAAGATAAAAAAGTTCTAGTTCAATTTAAATTTTTCTCAACGAAGTGAAGAAAAGTTCAAGTTCTCTACTGAATTTTACCAAAGAACACAATTCAATTCTAATTACTCCAGAGAAAACAAAATCTTCCACTTAAGTTCTTTATTTTACAAAGACATAAAGAAATTTAGAGTTCAATTCTAAATTTTTCGATGGAAGATAGAAAAAGTAATACCATACTTGTGAATATTTTCCCGGAAGATAAAAAGTTCTAGTTCAATTCAAATTTTCTCAACGAAGTGAAGAAGAATTCAAGTTCTCTTCTGAATTTTACCAAAGAACACAATTCAATTCTAATTTCACCAGAGAAAATAAAAAATCTTCCACTTAAGTTCTTTATTTCACAAAGACATAAAGAAATTTAAAGTTCAATTCTAAATTTTTCGGTGGAAGATAGAAAAAGTAATACCATACTTGTGAATATTTTCTCGAAGAGATGAAAAATTTAAAATACTGTTCCAATTTTTCACAGAAGATAAATAAAAAAGTTCAAGTTCTCTTCGGAATTTTTTCCAAAGAAACATAATTCAATTCTAATTTCTCCAGAGAAAACAAAAATCTTACACTTCAGTTCTTTATTTCACAAAGACATAAAGAAATTTAGAGTTCAATTCTAAATTTTTCGTTGGAAGATAGAAAAAGTAATACCATACTTGTGAATATTTTCCCGGAAGATAAAAAGTTCTAGTTCAATTTAAAATTTTCTCAACGAAGTGAAGAAAAATTCAAGTTCTCTTCTGAATTTTACCAAAGAACACAATTCAATTCTAATTTCACCAGAGGAAATCAAAAAATCTTCCACTTAAGTTCTTTATTTCACAAGACATAAAGAAATTTAAAGTTCAATTCTAAATTTTTCGGTGGAAACAAGAAAAAAGTAATACCATACTTGTGAATATTTTCCCGGAAGATAAAAAGTTCTAGTTCAATTTAAAATTTTCTCAACGAAGTGAAGAAAAATTCAAGTTCTCTTCTGAATTTTACCAGAGAACACAATTCAATTCTAATTTCATCACCAGAGAAAATAAAAATCTTCCACTTCAGTTCTATATTTCACAAAGACATAAAGAAATTTAAAGTTCAATTCTAAAATTTTTCCGTGGAAGATAGAAAAAGTAATACCATACCTGTGAATATTTTCTCGAAGAAATGAAAAATTTTAAAATACTGTTCCAAATTTTTCACAGAAGATAAAAAAAGTTCAAGTTCTCTTCGGAATTTTACCAAAGAACACAATTCAATTCTAATTTCTCCAGAGAAAATAAAAATCTTCCACTTAAGTTCTTTATTTCACAAAGACATAAAGAAATTTAAAGTTCAATTCTAAATTTTTCGGTGGAAGATAGAAAAAGTAATACCATACTTGTGAATATTTTCCCGGAAGATAAAAAAGTTCTAGTTCAATTTACAATTTTCTCAACGAAGTGAAGAAAAGTTCAAGTTCTCTTCTGAATTTTACTAAAGAACACAATTCACTTCTAATTTCACCAGAGAAAATAAAAATCTTCCACTTCAGTTCTTTATTTCACAAGAACATAAAGAAATTTAAAGTTCAATTCTAAATTTTTCGGTGGAAGATAGAAAAAAGTAATACCACATACTTGTGAATATTTTCACGGAAGATAAAAAGTTCTAGTTCAATTTAAAATTTTCTCAATGAAGTGAATCTGAAAAGTTCAAGTTCTCTTCTGAACTTTACCAAAGAACACACTTCAATTCTAATTTCTCCAGAGAAAATAAAAATCTTCCCACTTCAGTTTTAATGTTCCACAATGAAATAAAGAAATTTTAAAGTTCTATTCTAAATTTTTAGATGAAAGATAGAAAAAGTAATACTATGAATTGTGATTATTTTCCATGAAGATCAAAAGTTTCACTTTATTTATAATTTTTTATTAAATTCAGTTCTGATTTTTCTCAAAGAGATGAAAAATTTAAAGTTCTGTTCCAAATTTTTCATAGAAGATAGAAAAAGTATACATTGATTGTGAATATTCAACATGAAGATAAGGAACTCCACTTTAATTCAGAGCTTTCTCGAAGAAGTGCAAAATGTTCAAGTTCTCTTCTGAATTTTCTTAAAGAAGAGAAAAAAGTTAGCTCAATTCTGAATTTTACCAATGAAAATGAAAAAACCTTCCACTTCAGTTCATAATTTCTCAAAGACATAAAAAATTTAAAGTTCAGTTCTAAATTTTTCTGTAGAAGATAGGAAAAGTTATACTATGATTGTGATTATTTTTTCCAGTGAAGATAAAAAGTTTCACTTTAATTCTAATTTTCTTAAATTCAGTTCCGGATTTTTGCAAAGAGATGAAAAATTTAAAGTTCTGTTCCAAATTTTTCATAGAAGGTAGAAAAAGTTATACATTGATTTTGAATCTTCGACATGAAGATAAGGTGCATCACTTTAATTCTGAGTTTTCTCGAAGAAGTGCAAAATGTTCAAGTTCTCTTCTGAATTTTCTTAAAGAAGATAAAAAAGTTAGCTCAATTCTGATTTTAACAATGAAAATGAAAAAAAAAGCTTCCACTTCAGTTAGCTTAGGTTAGGTGAGAGTCGTAGAGACAGGCAAAAAGTTAGGTGTATGATTAGGTTAGTTCAGGTTAGATTAAGTTAGGTTAGGCTAGGTTAGCCTACGTACGCGCGCGCACGTAGGCTAACCTAGCCTAACCTAACTTAACCTAACCTAACTAAATCTAACCTAACCTAATCATACACCTAACTTTTTGCCTGTCCTCTCACCTAACCTAAGCTAACCTAAGTGAAGCGTACGTAGGCTAACCTACCCTAACTTAACCTAACCTAATCTAACCTAACTTAATCTAGCCTAACCTAACCTAACCATACTCGCCAGAAAAGGTTAGGTTAACTTATCATGAGCGCTCATGATAAGTTAACCTAACCTAACTAAACATGTAGAAATGTTTCTATTTATTTATTAATATTTTATTTATACCTAACCTAACCTGTTGTTTTGGAGGTTAGATGAACGAGTTTGAACGATTGTCTTTAATAATAGAACGAGTCACTCATTTCTAATTTAAAAATTTGAGGGGTAAATCCATAAGACAAAGGAGCTAAAATTAATTTAAAATTAGAATAGAACTTTAAATTTTTCATCTCTTTGAGAAAAAAACCAGAACTGAAGTGGAACCTTTTTATTTTCTTGGAAAAAATTAGAAGAGAACTTTGAATTTTTTATGTCTTTGATAGAAATTAAGAACTGAAGTGGAAGCTTTTTTCATTTTCATTGGTAAAATTCAGAATTGAGCTAACTTTTTTTATCTTCTTTAAGAAAATTCAGAAGAGAACTTGAACATTTTGCACTTCTTCGAGAAAACTCAGAATTAAAGTGATGCACCTTATCTTCATGTCGAAGATTCAAAATCAATGTATAACTTTTTCTATCTTCTATGAAAAATTTGGAACAGAACTTTAAATTTTTCATCTCTTTGCAAAAAATCGGAACTGAATTTAAGAAAATTAGAATTAAAGTGAAACTTTTTATCTTCACTGGAAAATAATCACACAATCATAGTATAACTTTTCCTATCTTCTACAGAAAAATTTAGAACTGAACTTTAAATTTTTTATGTCTTTGAGAAATTATGAACTGAAGTGGAAGGTTTTTTTCATTTTCATTGGTAAAATTCAGAATTGAGCTAACTTTTTTCTCTTCTTTAAGAAAATTCAGAAGAGAACTTGAACATTTTGCACTTCTTCGAGAAAGCTCTGAATTAAAGTGGAGTTCCTTATCTTCATGTCGAATATTCACAATCAATGTATAAACTTTTTCTATCTTCTATGAAAAATTTGGAACAGAACTTTAAATTTTTCATCTCTTTTGAGAAAAATCAGAACTGAATTTAAGAAAAATTAATAAATAAAGTGAAACTTTTGATCTTCATGGAAAATAATCACAATCATAGTATTACTTTTTCTATCATTCATCTAAAAATTTAGAATAGAACTTTTAAATTTCTTTATTTATTTCATTGTGGAACTTAAAACTGAAGTGGAAGATGTTTATTTTCTCTGGAGAAATTAGAATTGAAGTGTGTTCTTTTGGTAAAGTTCAGAAGAGAACTTGAACTTTTCTTCACTTCATTGAGAAAATTTTAAATTGAACTAGAACTTTTTATCTTCCGTGAAAAATATTCACAAGTATGGTATTACTTTTTCTATCTTCCACCGAAAAATTTAGAATTGCTCTAAATTTCTTTATGTCGTTGTGAAATAAAGAACTGAAGTGGAAGATTTTTATTTTCTCTGGTGAAATTAGAATTGAATTGTGTTCTTTAGTAAAATTCAGAAGAGAACTTGAACTTTTCTTCACTTCGTTGAGAAAATTGTAAATTGAACTAGAACTTTTTATCTTCCGGGAAAATATTCACAAGTATGGTATTACTTTTTTCTATCTTCCACCGAAAAATTTAGAATTGAACTTTAAATTTCTTTATGTCTTTGTGAAATAAAGAACTTAAGTGGAAGATTTTTATTTTCTCTGGAGAAATTAGAATTGAATTGTGTTCTTTGGTAAAATTCCGAAGAGAACTTGAACTTTTTTATCTCTGTGAAAAATTTGGAACAGTATTTTAAATTTTTCATCTCTTCGAGAAAATATTCACAGGTATGGTATTACTTTTTTTCTATCTTCCACCGAAAAATTTTGAATTGAACTTTAAATTTCTTTATGTCTTTGTGAAATATAGAACTGAAGTGGAAGATTTTTATTTTCTCTGGTGAAAATTAGAATTGAATTGTGTTCTCTGGTAAAATTCAGAAGAGAACTTAAATTTTCTTCACTTCGTTGAGAAAATTTTAAATTGAACTAGAACTTTTTATCTTCCGGAAAAATTCACAAGTATGGTATTACTTTTTCTTGTTTCCACCGAAAAATTTAGAATTGAACTTTAAATTTCTTTATGTCTTTGTGAAATAAAGAACTTAAGTGGAAGATTTTGATTTCTCTGGTGAAATTAGAATTGAATTGTGTTCTTTGGTAAAATTCAGAAGAGAACTTGAATTTTTCTTCACTTCGTTGAGAAAATTTTAAATTGAACTAGAACTTTTTATTCTTCGGGAAAATATTCACAAGTATGGTATTACTTTTTCTATCTTCCACCGAAAAAATTTAGAATTGAACTCTAAATTTCTTTATGTCTTTGTGAAATAAAGAACTGAAGTGTAAGATTTTTTTTTCTCTGGAGAAAATTAGAATTTGAATTATGTTCTTTGGTAAAATTCCGAAGAGAACTTGAACTTTTTTATCTTCTGTGAAAAATTTGGAACAGTATTTTAAATTTTTCATCTCTTCGAGAAAATATTCACAAGTATGGTATTACTTTTTCTATCTTCCACCGAAAAATTTAGAATTGAACTTTAAATTTCTTTATGTCTTTGTGAAATAAAGAAACTTAAGTGGAAGATTTTTATTTTCTCTGGTGAAATTTAGAATTGAATTGTGTTCTTTGGTTAAAATTCAGAAGAGAACTTTGAATTCTTCTTCACTTCGTTGAGAAAATTTTAAATTTGAACTAGAACTTTTTATCTTCCGGGAAAATATTCCAAGTATGGTATTACTTTTTCTATCTTCCATCGAAAAATTTAGAATTGAACTCTAAATTTCTTTATGTCTTTGTAAAATAAAGAACTTAAGTGGAAGATTTTTGTTTTCTCTGGAGAAATTAGAATTGAATTGTGTTCTTTGGTAAAATTCAGTAGAGAATAGAAACTTGAACTTTTCTTCACTTCGTTGAGAAAATTTTAAATTGAACTAGAACTTTTTATCTTCCGTGAAAATATTCACACAAGTATGGTATTACTTTTTATCTTCCTCCAAAAATTTAGAATTGAACTTTAAATTTCTTTATGTCTTTGTGAAATAAAGAACTGAAGTGGAAGATTTTTATTTTCTCTGGTGAAAATTAGAATTGAATTGTTTTCTTTGGTAAAATTCAGAAGAGAACTTGAATTCTTCTTCACTTCGTTGAGAAAATTTTAAAATTGAACTAGAACTTTTTATCTTCCGTGAAAATATTCACAAGTATGGTATTACTTTTTATTCTTTCCTCCAAAAAAAAAAATTTAGAATTGAACTTTAAATTTCTTTATGTCTTTGTGAAATAAAGAACTGAAGTGGAAGATTTTTGTATTTCTCTCTGGTGAAATTAGAATTGAATTGTGTTCTTTGGTAAAATTCAGAAGAGAACTTGAATTTTTTTCACTTCGTGAGAAAATTTTAAATTGAACTAGAACTTTTTTATCTTCCGGGAAAATATTCACAAGTATGGTACACTACTTTTTCTATTCTCCACTGAAAAATTTAGAATTGAACTTTAAATTTCTTTGTCTTTGTGAAATAAAGGACTTAAGTGGAAGATTTTTATTTTCTCTGATAAATTAGAATTGAATTGTGTTCTTTTGGTAAAATTCAGTAGGGAACTTGAACTTTTCTTCACTTCGTTGAAAAAATTTAAAAATTGAACTAGAACTTTTTATCTTCCGTGAAAATATTCACAAGTATGGTATTACTTTTTCTATCTTCCACCGAAAAATTTAGAATTGAACTCTAAATTTCTTTATGTCTTTGTGAAATAAAGAACTGAAGTGGAAGATTTTTGTTTTCTCTGGAGAAATAAGAATTGAATTGTGTTCTTTGGTAAAAATTCCGAAGAGAACTTGAACTTTTTTATCTTCTGTGAAAAATTTGGAACAGTATTTTTTTGGAACTAAATTTTTTCATCTCTTCGAGACAGATCTGAACTAAAGTGGAAAATTTTTATATTATTTGGAAAAATAGAAATGATCAATGACTAATTTCTTTTTCATTGAGAAAATTCAGAAGAGAACTTGAACTTTCCTTGACTACGTTGTGAAAATTTTAAATTGAACTTTAAATTTTTTCATCTCTTTGAGAAAAGTCGGAACTGAATTTAAGAAAATTTAGAATTAAAGTGAAACTTTTTATCTCTTCATAGAAAATAATCACAATCATAGTATAACTTTTCCTATCTTCTATGGAAAAATTAGAACTGAACTTTAAATTTTTTATGTCTTGGTGAACTTAAAACTGACGTGGTGAAGCTTCACCTACGAAAAGAAGAAACCTTAGCTCAGAAAAGCCTGAAATATCCAACTACTCATCCCAAACTAGAAGTTTCAGACAACAAACACCTATGAGGGACTAAGAATCCTAGCTCTGAAAAGTCCAAAAAGCAAACTACACCTCCCAAATCATAATTTTCTGAAAGCACACACCTATGAAATGCTAAGAAATCTAGCTCAGAAAAGTCAAAAATAGCAAACCACTCATTCCCAAATCATAGGTTTCAGTCAACACACACCTACGAAAGGCTAAGAAATCCAGCTCAGAAAAGTCAAAAAATAGCAACCCACACATCCCAAATCATAGGTTTCAGACACCACATACCTACGAAAGACTAAGAAATCTGGTTATGAAAAGTCGGAAATAGCAAATTGCATACCTCAAATCATAAGTTTCAGAAAAACACACACCTATGAAATACTAAGAAACCATAGCTCAGAAAAGCTTGAAATAGCAAACTATTCATCCCAAACTATAGGTTTCAGACAACAAACACCTATGAGGGACTAAGAATCCTAGCTCTGAAAAGTCTAAAAAGCAAACTATAAATCCCAAATCATAATTTTCTGACAGCACACACCTATGAAAGGCTAAGAAACCTAGCTCAGAAAAAGTCAAAAAATAGCAAATTAACCATCCCAAATCATAGGTTTCAGACAACACATACCTATGAAAGGCTAAGAAATCCAGCTCAGAAAAGTCAAAAATAGCAACCCACCCATCCCAAATCATTGGTTTCAGACAACACACATCAACAAAAGACTAAGAAATCTAGCTTAGAAAAGCCCGAAATAGTAATTTACATATCCCAAATCATAAGTTTCAGACAACATTCACCTACGAAATACTATGAAACCTTAGCTCAGAAAAGCCTGAAATAGCAAATTACACACCTCAAATCATAAGTTTCAGACAACACACACCCTACGAAATACTAGGAAACCTTAGCTCAGAAAAGCCTGAAATAGCAAACTACTCATCCCAAACTATAGGTTTCAGACAAAAACACACCTATGAGGGACTATGAATCCTAGCTCTGAAAAAGTCCAAAAGCAAACTACAAATCCCAAAATCATAGGTTTCAGACAACACACACCAACGAAAGACTAAGAACCTTATATCCCAAATCATAGGTTTCAGTCAACACACACCAACAAAAGACTAAGAAATCTAACTTAGAAAAGCCCGAAATAGTAATTTACATATCCCAAATCATAAGTTTCAGACAACATTCACCTACGAAATACTATGAAACCTTAGCTCAGAAAGGCCTGAAATAGCAAATTAGACACCTCAAGTCATAAGTTTCAGACAACACACACCTATGGAAATACTAAGAAAACCTTAGCTCAGAAAAGCCTGAAATAGCAAACTACTCATCCAAAACTATAGGTTTCAGACAACAAACACCTATGAGGGACTTAGAATCCTAGCTCTGAAAAGTCCAAAAAGCAAAACTACAAATCCCAAATCATAGGTTTCAGACAACACACACCAAACGAAAGACTAAGAAATCTAGCTTAGAAAAGCTCGAAATAGTAATTTACATATCCCAAAATCATAAGTTTCAGTCAACACACACCCACGAAAGGCTAAGAAATCCAGCTCTGAAAAGTCCAAAAGCAAACTACTCATCCCAAACTATAGGTTTCAGACAACAAACACCTATGAAAGGCTAAGAAATCTAGCTCAGAAAAGTCAAAAATAGTAATTTACATATCCCAAATCATAAGTTTCTGACAACACACACCTATGAAAGGCTAAGAAACCTAGCTCAGAAAAGTCAAAAATAGCAAACTACTCATCCCAAACTATAGGTTTCAGACAACAAAACACCTATGAGGGACTAAGAAATCTAGCTCAGAAAAGCCCGAAATAGTAATTTACATATCCCAAATCATAATTTTCTGACACATTCACCTACGATATACTAGGAAAGCCTAGCTCATAAAAGTCTGAAATAGCAAACTACTCATCCCAAACTAGAAGTTTCAGACAACAAACACCTATGAGGGACTAAGAAATCTAGCTCAGAAAAGCCCGAAATACTGTTGTAATTTACATATCCCAAATCATAATTTTCTGACAACATTCACCTATGATATACTAGGAAAAGCCTAGCTCATAAAAGTCTGAAATAGCAAACTACTCATCCCAAACTAGAAGTTTCAGACAACAAACACCTATGAGAGACTAAGAATCCTAGCTCTGAAAAGTCCAAATAGCAAAACTACACATCCCAAATCATAATTTTCTGACAACACACACCTATGAAAGGCTATGAAATCCAGCTCAGAAAAGTCAAAATAGCAAACCACCCATCCCAAATCATAGGTTTTCAGACAACACACATGCCTATGAAAGGACTAAGAAATCCAACTCAGAAAAGTCAAAAATAGCAACCCATACACCCCAAATCATAGGTTTCAGACAACATACATCAACGAAAGACGGGGCCCGGGAGGGCCTTTGGGGGTCTGGGGGGCCGGGTGGGAGCCCTGGGAAACCTTGGGGGACCGGGGGGTTCCTTCTGGATTGGGGTATGGGGGTTGGAACCCTTTGGATCGGGGTAGGGCGATCGGGGCCCTTTGGGGTTGGGGTAGAGGACCTCACGACACTGTTCAAATAGAACTTGTTTACTATAACGACCACACTCAAAACCTCTTCTAAAACCTTTTCTAAAATCATCTTTTAAAATGTCTCTAACTGTTTCGCCGAAATAATTCCCTAAAATGTCTAAAAACCGTTTCACCCAAATAATCCCCTAAAAGTAATCTCAGCGTGTTTCCTTTTTGTTTTTGGCATCTCTGTGCATTCACATTTCAAATTTCTAGGAAACCCTTTCCTACGTTAATCTCTTCATCTCATAAATTTTCCTAGCTACACTATTAAGGTTTCGTTAGAATATCAATTTATCTCTCCGACTTAAAGCTCAGTGAAGCCGTATTTAAAAATAGAATTTCTATCTCTTTTAGCCTCCCGCATAATTCCAAGATAACAAGTAATAGTCATTTCTAACTCCTGACAGTAAAGATCAATGAAGCCCTATTTAAAAATAGAATATTAATTTTTCTCTCTGACCTAAAGAACGTTTATCCCTCAGACCTAAGATTAAAGAAAGCCATAATGTTTCTTAATTCCCCCTTCGTGAATCAATATATTCCCCTAGCGATTATGTAAATCAATTTCTCAGGTTAGGTTAGCCTAAAGATCAAAGAAGCCATGTTTGTTTCTTAATTCCTCTTCGTGAATCAATAATTTCCCCGCCGATTATGTAAATCAAGTTCTCAGGTTAGGTTCGCCAAAAGACATAAAACAGACATAAATTGCGGTTGTCATCCATAAAATGTGAGAAAGTTCCTGTTTTTTCATTCTCACTGACAAAAACCATAAAACAGATATAAATTGCTGTTGACATCCATAAATGTGAGAAAGTTCCTGTTTTTTCATTCTCACTGACAAAAACCATAAAACAGACATGAATTGCTGTTGACATCCATCAAAGTGAGAAAAGTTCCTGTTTTTCCATTCTCACTGACAACGAACCATAAAACAGGAACATAAATTGCTGTTGACATCCATAAATGTGAGAAAGTTCCTGTTTTTCTATTCTCACTGACAAAAAACCATAAAAACAGGCATGAATTGCTGTTGACATCCATGAAAAAAACATCAAATAAATTGACCAACACACATAACCATCCAAGAAAACAACCATCAATGTGAGAAAATTCATGTTTTTTTAAGTGAGAAAATATACTGTTTTTCCATTCTCACTGACAACGAACAGACATAAGAACATGCATAAATTATGTAAAAAAGTTGTAGGTGGCAGCACATGTGTTCTCGTGGGAGTCGGACCCCCCTTTCTACTGTGGATCACTGCTTACGACACAATAGGCATGAGCTGGAACCCAAAAAATAAAGAAGGAAAAGATCCACGTAGTCAAAAAGGATACATTTTTAGATAGTTTCAATTAAAAAAATGTCATGTTCTATAATAAATGTGTGCTTTTCAAGAAAAAGAAAAATTCTTTGAGGCAAAAAAAAATTATTGAAATATATTATAAAATCTACTGTATGTATGTGTGTGTGTTCGTGTCCTTTAAGCACTGCTACACTGTTTATCCGATCGCCAAGAAAAATTTAATTACTGTTCTTATAAATATAGTTTTGTGGATAGCTCTACAGGACTGACAGCTAAATGACAGATAGAAGCCGAGGCAATGCAAACTTTCAATATCAGTATGGTACGTAAGGCTTAGTTAAGAATGAAATTTTTCACAACGAGCCGCCCTCCCTTCCTAAAAGCCTGGATCCACTACTGGGGGGGGGGGGGGCAAAAAATGTATTTTAAAAAAAATATAAGGGCATGGTAATTTTGGTGTTTTTCAATTTTCTCTATGAAAGTGCTAGACAAAAACTGGGGGGACTGGGGCTGGGGTAACCGAACATGTCTAGCTAGTTCAGTTTTAGAGCTTTTATTTTAAAACAGAAGGTATCAATGTTCACCAACAAATGAGAATTTCTCCTTATTCGTAGTAACTAGCAGCTCTTAGAACTATATTCCACTAAAAAATAGCAGAAATGAAAATTATTCCTTGTAATGAACTTTTAACTTTCGAACTTTGAACAAAAAATGGCTTAAAAAGAGTTAAATGAAAATTTTATATGATAATTTTGGTTCTAGGCGTTTACCCCACCCCCCCCCCCTCCCCCGGAAAAAAACTTTTCGCGGAAAATACCCCCCCCCCCCCCCTGTGGAAAACAAGGCTTTCCAAATTTGAGAATTTTATTTGTTTTTTTTTTTTCGTAGGGAGAAGTAATTTTGGTACTTATATATTATACGCCACTCACTCAAGTTTACGCTGTGTAAAACTCAAGAACAAACCGGTTTCTTCGTTAGTTTTTTCAGGTTAGCGCGAGACAAGACAAAGACAAGTGACAGAATAGATGGGGAATATATAATAAAATACAAAAATTTGGGCTATGTAATTGCACATAAGGGGGGAGGGGGTAAAGTATTTGGACAATTTGAAGTCAGAAAACAATTCTTACTTCATAATATGCAGAATAATTGTACCTTGTTTACCCCTCTCCCCCTAATTTGCAAATATATAGTCCAAATTTGTTTCTAAAGTAACGATGAAACCGGTTTGTTCTCGCGTTTTACACATCGTAAACTTAAGTGAGTGGCGTATGATATACAAGTACCGGAATTTTCATGGAGAGAGCCGGACTTCCTGGTATTATTTAAAAAAGATAAGAAATTAAATTAAAAAAAAAAGTTTTTTCAACTGAAAGTAAGGAGCAACATCAAAACTTAAAACAAACAGATATTATTACATATATAAAAGGGGTTGCCTCTTCCTCAAGACCTCGCTCTTTGCGTGAAAGTTTTTTTTTATGGAATTTTTAAAACAAAGCTTATTGTTCTAATCAAACGGCCACTGTGTTTCAGGATCCGTTCTTAAAGGATTTGGACAAGAAGTCGAAACTTTAGCGTAAAGAGCAAGGTCTTGTGGAGGGGCAACTCATTTCATATACGTTATAATTTCTGTTCGTTTTAAGTTTTGATGCTGCTCTTTACTTTCAGTTGAAAAAACTCATTTTTTATAATTTAATTTCTGATCGTTTGTAAATAATACCGGGAAATCCAGCCCTCTCCATAAAAAATTCCAATACTTTTGTGTTATACGCCACTCACTCAAAGTTTACGGTGTGTAAAACTCGAGAACAAACCGGCTTCTTCGTTACTTTTGAAACAAATTTGGACTATATATTTGCAAATTAGGGGGAGAGGGGTAAAGTAGGTACAATTATTCTGCATATATGAAGTAAGAATTGGTTTTCTGACTTCAAACTGTCCAAATACTTTACCCCCCCCCCCTTATATGCAAATATATAGCCCAAATTATATATTTCCCATCTATTATGTCAGTTGTCTTTGTCTTGTCTCGTGCTAAACCTGAAAGAAACTAACGAAGAAAACCGCTTTGTTCTCGAATTTTACACACCGTAAACTTGAGTGACTGGCTTATAATATACAAGTACCAAAACTCCTTCCCCCTACGAAAAAAAACTCAAATAAAATCCTCAATTTTGTAAAGCCTTATTTTTCACAGGGGGGGGGGGGCATTTTCCAGGGGGTATTTTCCACAGGGGGGGTGTTTTCCGCGGGGCGGGGTAAACGCCGGGCACCGATAATTTTATCTAACATGGTTATTTTCTGGGGTTATGTGCATGGGCGTAGCCTGAGAGGAGGGAGAAGTACCCTCTTGAAAACTTACTACCCGTATTTTTTAAAGATGACGAATCGTGCCGCCTGAAAGCTAACGTTAGAAATTATTTTTAGGAACCTTCTGCATTCATGTTTGAGTTTTAAAAATGTCTTACATCATGTTGTTATCACCGGAAGATGATCGAGAAGGAGTGTTTCCACAGTCACTGGGTATGCTTTGGTTTCCCCAAATTTCTCCAAAAGAAAACTTGGCCTTGCCTGGGCGGAAGGAGCACTTCTCGGTCTTTACGTTGAGGTGAAGCAAGCCTGTAGAGATCGTCTTACTTTAAGATAAAGCCTCACGGGAAGGATACAAAGTGGTTTATTTCAGAGAGGTTATTTTATGACACTTGAAGAAGGAATGAGATATTTAGGGGTCTTTGGATCACAGATAAGTTTATCATCAAAGGTTGAGAGAGTGGGAATTTAAAGTACTTTATGTGTAATTGTTTCAAATCGCTAGATTCGAGGGATGAAAGGTAGGAGTGGATGGTGGAAGTTTTTAAGATTAATTACCAACTGGAAATTAGGAATGTGGCCTAAAACCTTAGACAAGTTAACGATTTATATTGACGTTCGTGTATTTACGACTTTAAATTTTTCACGGCAATTTTGAAGAACCTAATTTTCTTTTCAGGAAATTTGGGGTGCTGAAAACACTGGTGAGAAGTGTTCGTTTGTTAACAGCTTGAACCGGTGAAATATTTAAAGATGCGTTCTTCATTTACCAGAAGCCCTTATCGGACACTATTTTACGATTAATGAATAGCTAAGAATTGCTCATACACTTTGTCTTTTTTTTTTTTTCATGCGATTTTAAAGATCAAAAATTATAGTTTGAAAATGAATCCTCTTTATTTTTAGCAAACAGAAATGTTTTAGCTGCACATTAATTCCATGTTGGTTCCATAATGGTTTTTCTGAGGGAAGAAAAGACCGTCTGTACTTCCTGAAATCGCTGTTGGATATTGGCGTCTGAAGATTCATCAATACAAAAGCTGGGAGCCAAGGTATGTGAAGCTGTCGACCTGATCCAACAGTACTCGGTTTACAGTTAGCGAAAAAGGATCAGCGTGGCTAATTACTATAAACAAAGACCACGGATACCCGATGCCATAGCCATATTTAATGACCAGGTTTTCTTGAATGAGTATTGCCAATATACGTAGCAACTAGGCAGATAAAAGGAGATGTTTACACCCGATAGCCTTTTCTCCTATAGATATCAGATGCTGCAGGCCATACAAAAGCAAAAACAAGTCTTGCTCCTAGTTGTAACCATGACTGATTCAAATCCAAAGTCTCCTTCTGGTAAATTCTTCTTATGACAAAATACTATGCACCTCCTTTTCTCCTCGTCCTCCATGGGAGTGAAATCGATCCAGGGCTTTGAAAAGACATTCCAGAACTAACCGTTAGTTTTGACTACATTCAGTTGATGTATAACATCAACTTTTGGTACATACTCTGATATTACCCGCGGTGCCAATTTAAAAAAATGTTAGGGTGGAGGAAATGTTTTTTTTTTTTTTCAAAACCTAAGATGAGGGCAATGTTCTTTTTTTTAATCTTGTTCAATGAAGACACCAAAAAAGGGTGTTTTCCAATGGAAATATCAAAAAGAGTATTTTCAAAATTTAGGTGAAGAGACAAAAACCGGGGGAAGAGGGAGGGGTGACAACCCTCTATCCCCACCAATTGTTTTTACTTTTGATGAATATTATTTAGGTACACCTCTCCCCCCTCTCACAGATTTCAATTTGGCTTTGGACCTCCAAAAGCGAACCAAGAATATTAGTTATCTCTGTTATATCTCTATCAAGTTTGGTAAAGATGTAATAGGAAGTAACAATGTTAACCTTTACTCAGGTTATTTTGAATGCGAGAATAATTTGCTGTTCAATTCGTTTACAAGTTCGTAATTTTTCATCAGCTCGTAATTCTCTTTCTGGAGGTGTGTGGGGGACATAATGTCTTGCACAAAAAAATAGACATATATCACTTGAAAATAATCTCGGAGGGAGGCAAATTTTAAAAGAATGCCAAAGAACAGAGGATTTAGGTGAGGATCGCATGAAATCATGAGAAGTTTGCAGTGAGGAGTCCTCTAGGCCCCTCCTGTCTCGTCACTTTCTACAGGGCTTCATAAAACCGATCTGTAAGTAACAATAAGTAAAAATAAAGGGTGTAAGTAAATAAGTAACAAGTATAACAGCAATAAATAAGAAAGTAGTAAGTATAAGCAAAAGGTGTATGACACTAGACAGCAAATTCAGTTTAATGACGGCAATGATAACTTAGCCTTATTACTTTCTATCTGCACATCCTGTCTAACTTGTAAGACTCCAATGAGAATTGGTGAACTTAGATTATGGCTCAAACAGAAAATTCAAGCCATTTATTAAGTTGACCATTTTTCACATATTTAGGGATTCCTTTAATTTTCTACTTATAAATGACAAGTTAGAATTTATAGACTTTCATGCCACTAACGAAACATTTTTTTACTTATGGACATTCACAGCATCTAATTCAACAAGACCGGTTGATTAAAATTCAACAAGAGGATTAAATTGATATTTAATCACACTTGATTTCTGGGAATATTTCTGGTCAATGCTGTAACTATGAAAGTAGAGAGTTACATTAAACCCCAAAATTACCAGAATTTATTCCACATAGAAGGGGGGCTGTCCGTAGAGGGGGGGGGGGCTGCCTCATCCCCAACCTCGAAACCCTTTAGCAAGATGGTTGATTAGAATTCAACGAGATTAAAATTCAACAAGAGATTGAATAAAATTCGTCTATATTCAAGGTTGTTTCAAGATGGCTTCTGCTGCATAGAAGGCCAAATATTATGCACGTTTTTAATCCATTTGAATAGTATTCCCCCTCCCAATCTACACAAAATTTTATAGCAAAACTGTAATTAAAGTTCGTTCTAATTTTTTGCAAAAGAGAAACAACAAGCCAAAATTTTAATTCTTAATAGAAAAACCAAAGGAGCTTGACGAATATTTCTTTTATTGACCAATAAAGAGAAAACAATGTCAATTAAAATATATTCAAATTTATAGACTATTATTGCCCTAACGAAAGGTTTTTATTTATGCATAATCATAGCATCTAGTTCAACAAGATGGTTGATTAGAATTCAACGAGATTAAAATTCAACAATAGGTTGAACAAAATTCATCTATATTCAAGGTTGTTTCAAGATGGCTTCTGCCGTATAGAAAGCCAAAAATTATGGACGTTTTTAATCCATTTGAATAGTATCCTTCCTCCCTATCTATCCAAAATTTATAGTAAACTGTTATTAAAGTTCGTTACAATTTTCTTCCAAAAGAGAAAAATCAAGCCGAAATCTTAATTCTTAATAAGAAAAACCAAAGGGACTTTACGATTATTTTTTATTGATCAATAAAGAAAAAACAAAGTTAATTAAAACAAGCAGAAATTAGTTTTAAAACTTTTCGTAAAAGGAAGTTTTCAAAGAAAAATTAAGAGCTATGTTAACCCAAAGAAAACCGAAAGGGCAAACACCCTCTGGCCTTTGTGTCATTGTGGGTGTCAATTGCGCTTTAATGATGATAGTTTGTCTTTAGAGGGGTGTATTTTTTTTTGTTGTCCTACCATCAACATCATCACATAAAAAACATATATCTCAAGGCTAATAAAGATATTCAAATAATTGAGTGACAACCCCCCAGCCCCCCCCCCCCTCTTCTATTCAATCCCTCTAAACGACTTGAGGGTCATTTGTATTTCATTCAAAGCAGTATATAATTCAAACAGCGTGGTTCTTACTGGACAAAATAATAACAAAAAAAGAAAAAGTTCACCATAATAATCAAGATTACTGGAAATAACCAATGATCGTCGATTGTCTACTACAGTGCCGCTATGTACTGGAAGCTTCAACGATTGTTAATTTTCCTATATTATAACTATAAATAAGCGAGTTCCTAATATACATTTGTTTTCAGTAAAGCGCAAATTGCACTTGGGCACTTGGAAGTTTCAGAGTGGGACTGTCCTACTCATTTTTGAGTGATTTCTCTTCGTTTTAAGTTTGACTTGATTATTCCTTTTAATTTCTGTTCGTTTTTTGGGTTCCAGTTATTCATTGACAGTTTATTTAGTTCAACCCAAAAAGTCATATCTATAATGAAGGAATGGTTGATAAATCGTTTTTCAACATGGCATGCATCATAACTGAGAAAGCAGGAACATCTTTATATCAGTGTACGATGCAATTTTTTTTATATACGTCACTTACAAGCAATTTTAGTTTAGGCAGCTGATATTGGATAAGGGTCTTAAATAACCGTCCAAAATCAAAACAATGTAAATAAATATTTTCCAAATAATGTCTGATTTCAACCAAAGTTGCTATTTAAGGGTTTTATGAGTTACTTTTTAAAATACTGAGCCAAAATTATTATTTTAGCCACCGATTACCCTTCTGTAGAAGGTAAATAATGTGGCATTGGACATTACAGTCCCTACGGCGGTATTGATCTCCATTTCATGGACCTTCAGCCAGAAAGTACAATGGAGGGTTGGGGTAAGCCATCCTGTGCTGTCACACACTCTTCAAGCTTCACCGTCAGTAACCTGGACAAAGAATCTAAAATATGAGATAGCCTATTTTAAATCAAAATTTTCCAGATAAATTTTATAGAATGTTAAAATCAGAACGGAACGCAGATTTTGGTCTACATAATTGTAGGGCGCTGGGGCTTGAGCCACTAGGATACTCTCTATACACTAAATTAAGACATATTACGCCTACTTCAACTCAAACATGACCAAGAATAACTCTGGGAGTGGTCTTAAATCATAACGAAAACTACTCCAGACATAAACAAGATAAGCCCCAGTTCCTCACAACATGTCATCGAACATAAGAAATAACATTTTCTAACAAATTTAATTCTATAAAATCAAAACGTAAACAAGTGAACAACCTCAAACCAGACTCAGATCACAGCACCAATCAAAGTGTTTCTCCCAGGGCTTTCTAGTTATCTCCCTCAATCATAGCCACTAGTTACGGGTGATTTGTCTTCGCCTTTTATAAGAGCACAAGACTAGTGTCGTCTTCTACCTAGCTGTCTTCAAGCTCAACCGACGAAGCATCTTAAAAAAAAAATATTCCATAAAGAAAAATACTTACATGAATGGAAATGGCAATACAGAAACTACTCACATCAAATCAGACGTTTGGAGCAGTCCAGATGCAAAGTATAGAAAAGTGAGACTGATTGAAAACTAAAACAAATTTTAAAATCAATCAGGGTTGCCAGCTGGACGCATTTTATGTCAAAAGGACACATTCTTGTGTGCCAGGACACAATGACATAAAAGGGCAAAAAAGTGACATATTTTAGAAATTCGGGACATAATAGGGCAAAAAGGGCAAAAACAATATTTTTAAATGTATGACATAGAAAGAAACGTTTCTCAACTGGATATATATTTTGCTTTAAAAAAAAGTCACATTTCCCCAAAGTAGTGTTTTTCCTCGTTTTTTTTTTTTTTTTTTTTGAGCTTCCAGGTTTTGCCAAATATGTCGTAAGGATTTTCTCAAAGTAAAGGATTTACATGTTTATATGAGTTTCGTGCTTTCACACTATGTCATTTTGGATGAATGTTTTATTATGGATTTTTTTCCTTTTCATTATATTTGATGTTAACTGGCCGCTTTCGAATAGATTTAAAAAGCGTCTTTTAGTCAATAATATAACTGTAAAACAAATTATCTCTAGTTTTTGAGATTTCAAGATAGACACATTTTAACTAAAAATTACACACTTTTGAATAATCAGGGGACACACTCATAGATCAAGAGGTCACCAACCCAGCATTCAATATGCAACAGAAGTAAAATATGGCTCTTATACCTAATGTTTCGCGTAATTTGAAATTTAAGTCGCACAAATTTAATGCTTCGAGGCTTGATAATTCTCATAAGTGGAGTCAGCTTTCAGGCTTTAGCATAAATAAGCATAGTTCTTTTTCATCTACATTTTTGAAACATTTCAACGAATTTTTTTAGCAACAAAACAGAAAAATTAGAGACACATATAAGTAACTGAAACACGCTGTAAGGAAAGCCATACGTCGTGCACACTACGCCTTTATTAAGGAAAAATATAGGCAGTGCGCTAAAGCTTTCAAAAAAGGTGATTGTGGTGGGATTGGCCCAAAAGGAGGATCTCAAGGCAAGCTTCCTCCCTGACGAACAAGGCAATCAGACGCGCCCACAGATGGAATCCGTCATCGAGCTGTATCATCCTTCCTGACCCAACAGTACTATCTAGTTTCTCCATAATTATAACAAACCAGAAACCATCCTCTTTCGCTCGTAAATAGAACCAGTCACTCGAGATCTTAAATCAAAAAAGCTCCTGGCAGTGACGGAATTCAGCTGAACATCTGAAAGTCAATTGCGAACTCTTCGTTTTCAACAGAAAGTACGGAGCAACATTAAAACTTAAAACGAACAAAAATTATTACGTATATTAGGGGGTTCACTCCCTCGTCAACACTTCGCTCTTTGCGCTAGAGTTTTTATTAGTACTTTCAAAAGAGCTATTTATTCTAATTAAACGGCCTTTGTGATTCAGAGGTCATTCTTAAAGAATTGGAACACAATTTGAACTTTAGCGTAAGGAGCGAGGTATTGACGAAGGGGCAAACCCCTCATATACGTAATAATTTCTGTTCCTTTTTTTTAATGTTGCTCCTTACTTTCAGTTGAAAAAACTTGTTGTTTTTTTTTTTTTAGTCCTACATGAGCTACTCTAATTGCTTGTCATGTGTGAAGCCAAACAGGTTAGGTGTTATTTCGATATGTCCTTTTTGTTACCCATAGATATGTCAAGTCTGTGTCTTCGAGCATAGACTGTAGCATATTCGTTAAGGAAGTGACTCTTTCTAGCAATAGAGACTTTACTGTATTGGCTAATTTAATGGTTCTTTAAACTCAAGTAGAGACTAGTATAACGTTTAAGTGGCTCTTCGGTCTCAAGTGGAGATCGTAGTGTAGTGGCTTGCATGCAAATATTTTATACTTGTCAAATTAAATAGTTTTTGAATTGCCAAACTTCCACTAATTTAAAAAAATGCGAGCAAGATATTTAGTTATAGAGACAGAAAGATTCGTTTTAGACAAATACAAATTGCAGGAAAAAACATTTATTTGTGAGAGGACAGAAGAAAAAACAAGAAAAAAGAAGAAACAAAACAAAATGATGAAAGCGGTAACTTTGAAAAGAACTGTTAGAAGATAAAATTAGAGTAGGAGAAACACCTCCCGATTCTTTTGAGAAGTGATAGTGATAGTCACAAAAGATTAAAATAAGCTACGAAGTAGAATGGAAAAATCACCTCTTCATACAAGCTCCAAGATAATGCAGCCATGAGCGTCCGGCGCAGCATTCTGGGAACAAATCCTTGGAAAAAACCGAATAATCCATATTCCTTATAAAAATAAGATTTATATTAATAAAAGAAAGGAAAGGAAATTATTCTCTAGACAATTTAGAACCAATAATAATTAAATAATAATACTTATTTATTATCCGCATGCATCAAAAAGACAAATAGGAGAGCAAAATCTGAAAGAAAGAGAAAACTGAAAAGAACAAAAAAACAAGAGAAATCTTCAAAAACATTAATAAGACAAACAGGTCAAAACCGTGATGATGCTAGAAGCACCGATATAACCCCCCCCCCTCCCTTGATCATGAAAATATCTTTTTAGTATTTTTCATTTTCTTCTGAATTGAAAAAAATACCCCTCAAAATTTTAAAAATTTTTGCCCCCTTCCCCCCTGAATTTCCGTGGACATCTCCGGTCTTTCCTTTTAAATAAAATGGACTAACAGAGCCATTTACCTTTTCCCCTTTTTTATTCTGATACCAAAGGGTAAGACAAAGGAGGTAATTACAATAACAGAAATAGAACGATTGAATATGCGGTATAACCTTTTTCTCAGATATAGGATAAATGCAAGAGAAAGAAAAAAAAATACGAAAAGGAAAAATAAAATAAAGAAAAAAAATGTTTGGAAAGGCAGAATAAAGTTTACTGAGGACAATATGATTTTATTTACTTACGCCGGCAAGAACTGTAGAGCAACCAATCCAAATTTAAATACGCTCAAGAAACTCTTTTATATATTTTTAATTTTAAACTTCTAAGTTTTTAAGTTTAGTTTTTTAAGTTTTAGTTTTTTAAGTTTTACGCTTATATTTAATTTTTAAGGCATTGTTTTGACAAGCTTTAAGTTTTTTTTTTAGTTTTTAAGTTTTTAAATTTAGTTTTAAATTTGGAGATTATTTGTTTAAGTTTTATTTTAGTTTTTAAAGTTTTAATTTTTTTTCAAGTTTAGTTTAAGACATTTTGCTGATGAGCTTTGGTTTTTAGTTCTTAAGTTTTAAACTGAGTTTTAATTTTTTAAGTTTTTAAAGTTTAAAGTTTTTTAAGTTGTAGTTTTTAAGTTTTACGTTTTAATTTTAGTTTTTTAAGACATTTTTTGATGAGCTTTAGTTTTTAGTTCTTAAACTAAGTTTTTAAGTTTGGCTGTTTAGGTTTTATTTTAGTTTTTATACCTTTAAGTTTTTTGCTTGTTTTTAAGCTTTGTTTCTAAGACATTTCTTTGATGAGCTTTAATTTTTCTTTTTTCATTTTTTTCTTTTTTTTTTTTTTTTGTTTTTTTTTTTTAAGGACAGAGAAATTTGGAGAGCTTAGAGGTCTCGTAGCTCAGATTTAGAAATGTAAAACAGAAGAAAAAATTCGTAGAAGGAAGTACAAGTACAAGGATCTCCAGCTTCCACAAGCCTTACTCTCATATGTGACTATCTAGCTATTGAGCGCAGAGCCACAAGCTGAAAATTTTACATTTCTTTATGGAATAAGAAGCTTTTTAAAAGTACTAAAAAATGTTAGCCTAATAACCAAGAGACTAAAGAGCCCCCCCCCCTCATATACGAATCGTTTGAAGTTTTATACCTGTTCGTTTGAAGTTTTAATGTTTCTCCTTACTTTCAGTCAAAAAAACTTGTTTGTTTAATTTAATCAAACTAAGAACGGCCGAAAAGTCTGATAAATTGACCTGAAAGCATTAAGATACGAACTAAGCAGGTGGGCAGTGGAGGATAAAATTGCCAAAAATCTGGAAGATGCAGATAGACGGCATAACAGTAGAATATTGTACTGGCATGTTAATAAATCAAGAGAAAGTAGTCAATCTGGACTTGTCCCAATTAAAGACATGAACAGGACAACGATTAGTGGAAAGCGAAAGAGTTAAAGAGAGATTGGCAGAACACTTTGAGAATTTGCTAAACCCTGCTAGAGTTAAGTGCACTCTTAAAAAAAGCACTGTGACTTCCAACTTTCAATCAAATAAGCCCTGCCCAAAGTTTACAAGACCACCCATTCCATAAAAGCCTTATATGCCTTCGGGGCATAGACTACAACCTTTGCCCCCAGGTTCTGAGGGGCTCTTTCGATCCCGAAGTCCTTTTTGTATGATCTTTAGACTATTTTGAACAAAACACCTATTTCAAAATTTCTATCGGATACATTTGGGGAAAAGAAGACGCGGGGGGGGGGGCTAGTTGCCCTCCAATCACTTTTGACCTATCACTTTAAAAAGGGTAAAAAGGACACTAAAACTTCAGATTTCCAATTGAACGAGCAACATCCGAAGTAAATACGACCACCGTTTCATAAAAACCTTAAATTTTAACAATGGGCAACTAGTATAAGTTATAACTCTTGCCCTGAGGGCCGTGGGGGGTGGGTGTCATCCCCAAAGACATAATTACTAAACCTTTCAAATATGCTTAACAAAATGACTATCTCAAATTTTTTACTGGATATGTTTGGGGAAATGCAAGGGGAGAGTGGGGGAGGGGGGGCTGGATGCCCTCCAATCTCTTTCGACAACTAAAAGGGAACTAGAACGCTTAATTATTGATACAAGAAAATATACAAGAAATTATTAATGATACAAGAAATTATTGGAACTAAAACATTTCTTTCGTATGAGACCTAAATGAGATATCTGCTAAGATTAATGATGTCTATTAATTAGATTAATAATTGATTTGATTGGTAATGAGAAGAATTCAACCAATTAGAAATGATACTAGAAGGATAAATTTTTTTCCTTATTGGGAAATCTGAATATGAATTTATGCTTTAATTCTACCAGTGAAAAATTTACTGACGTCTTTCATAAGCCAATTATCAACTGCACTCCAAAGAGTCTTTCAGGAATGGGCGATATTTGGCCCATTTTGTTTTTTGATTATTCTATACTACAAAAGAAGGACAAACGATCCTTTCCAAACTGAACCAAATTTAAATCAACAAGCGACAGATAAACTACACATATTCTACAATGATTTGATTAAAAAAAAACTTGAATATCTTAAAACAAGGAAGAGGGCGAAAGTTCAATAACAGTAGCGTCAATTCTCGGAAATTAGGGGGGGGGGGAAGAAATATCTTTAAGAATCTAGCAAGGATAGGCTAGTCAATTTTGCTGATGTTTCAATTTTTGCAGAGAAAATGTCAAATAAATGCCATTTCTAATGAGAATTCCGAAGTGAGGGTATTTTGAAAATTCAAGCGGTTGACAAAATCTTGAAGGGAAGGGGGGAGGGGTCCCCCCTATCATAAAAACAATAAAACCACTTCTAATATCATCGTTCAACAATAAAAACGATTACCTTATATATAACTGGGATAGCAAGCTTCATGCTAGGATATTTTTTAGGTTCCAACTGTAAATAGGTTTTAAGTACATCTGGAGGATGCGTGATAGTTGAAGCGGTAAGTCCTGCAACCATTCCACACAAAAAGTTCCCAGATATATTTTTCGACGTACTGTGGCTTTCACCTGCAAAACAAAATTTTAAAAAATGGAATGTTGGATGGCAAACCGGTAGTAAGATACCAGATTTAATACCTGAATAGATACTAGACAATACAGATGTAGCAAAGACAGATAATGGAAGGAGTATAAAAATAAAATGTGGGGAGGCAAAAAAAAAGTAAAATGTCGGGACCTTGTAGTAAGACCATGGATTTAATATCAGAATAGATACTAGACAATATACAAGAAGCAAAGACAGATAATGGAAGAAGGAGCAGAAAGTAAAATGTCGGGAGGCAAACCCTTGTAGTAAGACCATAGATTTAATAGGTGTATAGATACTAGACAATATAGAAGGAGCAGAAGCAAAGGCATGGATTTAATCTGGAAGAAGGAGCAGAAAAGGAGCAGAAAGTAAAATGTCGGGAGGCAAACCCTTATAGTAAGACCATGGATTTAATACCTGAATAGATACTAGACAATATACAAGAAGCAAAGGCAGATAATGGAAGAAGGAGCAGAAAGTAAAATGTCGGGAGGCAAACCCTTGTAGTAAAACCATGGATTTAATACCAGAATAGATGCTAGACAATATACAAGAAGCAAAGGCAGATGATGGAAGAAGGAGCAGAAAGTAAAATGTCGGGAGGTAAACCCTTGTAGTAAGACCATAAATTTAATACCTGTACAGATACTAGACAATATACAAGAAGCAAAGGCAGATAGGAATGGAAGGAGCAGAAAGTAAAATGTCGGGAGGGCAAACCCTTATACTAAGACCATGGATTTTAATACCTGAATAGATACTAGAATAATATACAAGAAGCAAAGGCAGATAATGGAAGAAGGATAGAAAGTAAAATGTCGGGAGGCAAGGTGCAAACCCTTACCCTTAGAATAGTAAGACATGGATTTAATACCTGAATAGATACTAGGACAATATTTAATAAGAATAGGCAAAGGAGGCAAGATAATGGAAGAAGGAGCAGAAAGTAAAATGTCGGGAGGCAAACCCTTATAGTAAGACCATATAGATTTAATACCTGAATAGATACTAGACAATATACAAGAGGCAAAGGCAGATAATGGAAGAAGGAGCAGAAAGTAAAATGTCGGGAGGCAAACCCTTATAGTAAGACCATAGATTTAATACCTGAATAGATACTAGACAATATACAAGAGGCAAAGGCAGATAATGGAAGAAGGAGCAGAAAGTAAAATGTCGGGAGGCAAACCCTTATAGTAAGACCATGGATTTAATACCTGAATAGATACTAGACAATATACAAGAGGCAAAGGCAGATAATGGAAGAAGGAGCAGAAAGTAAAATGTCGGGAGGCAAAATAGTAAGACCATTATAGTAAGACCATACAAGGATTTAATACCAGAATAGAGATACTAGACAATATACAATAACAAGAGCAAAGCAGATAATGGAAAAAGGAGCAGAAATTAAAATGTCGGGAAGAAATATACAAGCAAAGGCAGATAATGGAAAGAAGGAGCAGAAAGTAAAATGTCGGGAGGGCCATTATAGTAAGACCCTGTAGTAAGACCATAATAGATTTAATAGACAATGATAGATACTAAGACAAAATAAAATGAGGCAAAGGCAGATATTTAATACCAGATGGAAGAAATGGAAGAAGAGCAGAAAGTAAAATGTCGGGAGGCAAACCATTATAGTAAGACCATGGATTTAATACCAGAATAGATACTAGACATACAATATACAGAGAAAATGTTTGGGGGCCAAAGGCGGATTTAATAAGAATGGAAAGCAAGGAAGAAGCAGAAATTAAAATGTCAGGAGGCAAACCCTTGTAGTAAGACCATAGATTTAATACCTGAATAGATACTAGACAATATACAAGAGGCAAAGGCAGATAATGGAAGAAGGAGCAGAAAGTAAAATGTCGGGAGGCAAACCCATTATAGTAAGACCATGGATTTAATACCTGAATAGATACTAGACAATATACAAGAGGCAAAGGCAGATAATGGAAGAAGGAGCAGAAAGTAAAATGTCGGGAGGCAAACCATTATAGTAAGACCATTGATTTAATACCAGAATAGATAAAATAGACAATATACAAGAAGCAAAGGCAGATAATGGAAGAAGGAGCAGAAAGTAAAATGTCGGGAGGCAAACCATTGTAGTAAGACCATGGATTTAATACCTGAATAGATACTAGACAATATACAAGAGGCAAAGGCAGATAATGGAAGAAAGGAGCAGAAAGTAAAATGTCGGGAGGCAAACCCTTATAGTAAGACCATGGATTTAATACCAGAATAGATACTAGACAATATAAAGAAGCAGAAGGCAGATAATGGAAGAAGGAGCAGAAAGTAAAATGTCGGGGGGCAAAACCATTATAGTAAGACCATTGATTTAATACCAGAATAGATACTAGACAATATACAAGAAGCAAAGGCAGATAATGGAAGAAGGAGCAGAAAGTAAAATGTCAGGAGGCAAACCCTTGTAGTAAGACCATGGATTTAATACCTGAATAGATACTAGACAATATACAAAAGGCAAAGGCAGATAATGGAAGAAGGAGCAGAAAGTAAAATGTCGGGAGGCAAACCATTATAGTAAGACCATAGATTTAATACCTGAATAGATACTAGACAATATACAAGAAGCAAAGGTAGATAATGGAAGAAGGAGCAGAAAGGAGTAAAATGTCGGGGGGCAAACCCTTGGATTTAATAACTGTAGTAAGACCATAGATTTAATACCTGTATAGAAACTAGACAATATACAAGAACAAGAAGCAAAGGTAGATAATGGAAGAAGGAGCAGAAAGTAAAATGTCGGGAGGCGAAACCATTATAGTAAGACCATGGATTTAATACCAGAATAGATACTAGACAATATACAAGAAGCAAAGGCAGATAATGGAAGAAGGAGCAGAAAGTAAAATGTCGGGAGGCAAACCCTTTTAGTAAGACAATAGACTAATATACCAAAGTAATAAGATTGTCGGGGACTAGACAAAATACAAGAAGGCAAAGGCACATAATGGAAGAAAAGGCAGCAGAAAGTAAAATGTCGGGAAGCAAACCCTTGTAGTAAGACCATAGATTTAATACCTGAATAGATACTAGACAATATACAAGAAGCAAAGGCAGATAATGGAAGAAGGAGCAGAAGTAAAATGTCAGGGGCAAAACCCTTGTAGTAAGACCATAGATTTAATACCTGAATAGATACTAGACAATATACAAGAGGCAAAGGCAGATAATGGAAGAAGGAGCAGAAAGTAAAATGTCGGGAGGCAAACCCTTATAGTAAGACCATGGATTTAATACCTGAATAGATACTAGACAATATACAAGAAGCAAAGGCAGATAATGGAAGAAGGAGCAGAAAGTAAAATGTCGGGAGGCAAACCATTATAGTAAGACCATGGATTTAATAACAGAATAGATACTAGACAATATACAAGAAGCAAAGGCAGATAATGGAAGAAGGAGCAGAAAGTAAAATGTCGGGAGGCAAACCCTTATAGTAAGACCATAGATTTAATACCTGAATAGATACTAGACAATATACAAGAGGCAAAGGCAGATAATGGAAGAAGGAGCAGAAAGTAAAATGTCGGGAGGCAAACCATTATAGTAAGACCATAGATTTAATACCTGAATAGATACTAGACAATATACAAGAACAAAGGCAGATAATGGAAGAAGGAGCAGAAAGTAAAATGTCGGGAGGCAAACCATTATAGTAAGACCATGGATTTAATACCAGAATAGATACTAGACAATATACAAGAACCAAAGGCAGATAGAGGAATGAAGAAGGAGCAGAAAGTAAAATGTCGGAGGCAAACCATTATAAGTAAGACCATGGATTTAATACCTGTATAGATACTAGACAATATACAAGAAGCAAAGGTAGATAATGGAAGAAGGAGCAGAAAGTAAAATGTCGGGAGGCGAAACCATTATAGTAAGACCATGGATTTAATACCTGAATAGATACTAGACAATATACAAGAGCAAAGGCAGATAATGGAAGAAGGAGCAGAAAGTAAAATGTCGGGAGGCAAACCATTATAGTAAGACCATGGATTTAATACCTGAATAGATACTAGACAATATACAAGAAGCAAAGGCAGATAATGGAAGAAGGAGCAGAAAGTAAAATGTCGGGAGGCAAACCCATTATAGTAAGACCATGGATTTAATACCTGAATAGATACTAGACAATATACAAGAAGCAAAGGCAGATAATGGAAGAAGGAGCAGAAAGTAAAATGTCGGGGGGCAAACCCTTATAGTAAGACCATAGATTTAATACCTGAATAGATACTAGACAATATACAAGAGGCAAAGGTAGATAATGGAAGAAGGAGCAGAAAGTAAAATGTCGGGAGGCAAACCATTATAGTAAGACCATGGATTTAATACCAGAATAGATACCAGACAATATACAAGAAGCAAAGGCAGATAATGGAAGAAGGAGCAGAAAGTAAAATGTCGGGAGGCAAACCCTTGTAGTAAGACAATAGGATTTAATACCTGTTATAGATACTAGACAATATACAAGAAGCAAAGGCACATAATGGAAGAAGGAGCAGAAAGTAAAATGTCGGGAGGCAAACCATTATAGTAAGACCATAGATTTAATACCTGTATAGATACTAGACAATATACAAGAAGCAAAGGCAGATAATGGAAGAAGGAGCAGAAAGTAAAATGTCGGGAGGCAACCATTATAGTAAGACCATTGATTTAATACCTGAATAGATACTAGACAATATACAAGAAGCAAAGGCAGATAATGGAAGAAGGAGCAGAAAGTAAAATGTCGGGAGGCAAACCCTTGTAGTAAGACATGGATTTAATACCTGAATAGATACTAGACAATATACAAGAGGCAAAGGCAGATAATGGAAGAAGGAGCAGAAAGTAAAATGTCGGGAGGCAAACCATTATAGTAAGACCATGGATTTAATACCTGTATAGATACTAGACAATATACAAGAAGCAAAGGCAGATAATGGAAGAAGGAGCAGAAAGTAAAATGTCGGGGGCGAACCATTATAGTAAGACCATAGATTTAATACCTGAATAGATACTAGACAATATACAAGAGGCAAAGGCAGATAATGGAAGAAGGAGCAGAAAGTAAAATGTCGGGAGGCAAACCATTGTAGTAAGACCATTGATTTAATACCTGAATAGATACTAGACAATATACAAGAAGCAAAGGCAGATAATGGAAGAAGGAGCAGAAAGTAAAATGTCGGGAGGCAAACCCTTATAGTAAGACCATGGATTTAATACCTGAATAGATACTAGACAATATACAAGAGGCAAAGGCAGATAATGGAAGAAGGAGCAGAAAGTAAAATGTCGGGAGGCAAACCATTATAGTAAGACAATATACATTAATGATTTAATACCTGAATACCTGATACTAGACAATATACAAGAAGCAAAGGCAGATAATGGAAGAAGGAGCAGAAAGTAAAATGTCGGGAGGCGAACCATTATAGTAAGACCATGGATTTAATACCAGAATAGATACCAGACAATATACAAGAAGCAAAGGCAGATAATGGAAGAAGGAGCAGAAAGTAAAATGTCGGGAGGCAAACCCTTGTAGTAAGACAATAGACTTAAGACCCATACCTGTATAGATACTAGACAATATACAAGAAGCAAAGGCACATAATGGAAGAAGGAGCAGAAAGTAAAATGTCGGGAGGCAAACCCTTATAGTAAGACCATAGATTTAATACCTGAATAGATACTAGACAATATACAAGAAGCAAAGGCAGATAATGGAAGAAGGAGCAGAAAGTAAAATGTCGGGAGGCAAACCATTATAGTAAGACCATGGATTTAATACCAGAATAGATACTAGACAATATACAAGAAGCAAAGGCAGATAATGGAAGAAGGAGCAGAAAGTAAAATGTCGGGGGCAAACCCTTGTAGTAAGACCATAGATTTAATACCTTTATAGATACTAGACAATATACAAGAAGCAAAGGTAGATAATGGAAGAAGGAGCAGAAAGTAAAATGTCGGGAGGCGAAACCATTATAGTAAGACCATGGATTTAATACCAGAATAGATACTAGACAATATACAAGAAGCAAAGGCAGATAATGGAAGAAGGAGCAGAAAGTAAAAATGTCGGGAGGCAAACCCTTGTAGTAAGACAATAGACTTAATACCTGTATAGATACTAGACAATATACAAGAAGCAAAGGCAGATAATGGAAGAAGGAGCAGAAAGTAAAATGTCGGGAGGCAAACCCTTATAGTAAGACCATAGATTTAATACCTGTATAGATACTAGACAATATACAAGAGGCAAAGGCAGATAATGGAAGAAGGAGCAGAAAGTAAAATGTCGGGAGGCAAACCATTATAGTAAGACCATTGATTTAATACCAGAATAGATACTAGACAATATACAAGAAGCAAAGGCAGATAATGGAAGAAGGAGCAGAAATTAAAATGTCGGGAGGCAAACCCTTGTAGTAAGATCATGGATTTAATACCTGAATAGATACTAGACAATATACAAGAGGCAAAGGCAGATAATGGAAGAAGGAGCAGAAAGTAAAATGTCGGGAGGCAAACCATTATAGTAAGACCATGGATTTAATACCAGAATAGATACTAGACAATATACAAGAAGCAAAGGCAGATAATGAAAGAAGGAGCAGAAAGTAAAATGTCGGGGGCAACCCTTGTAGTAAGACCATAGATTTAATACCTGTATAGATACTAGACAATATACAAGAAGGCAAAGGCAGATAATGGAAGAAGGAGCAGAAAGTAAAATGTCGGGAGGCAAACCATTATAGTAAGACCATTGATTTAATACCTGAATAGATACTAGACAATATACAAGAACAAAGGCAGATAATGGAAGAAGGAGCAGAAAGTAAAATGTCGGGAGGCAAACCCTTGTAGTAAGACCATGGATTTAATACCTGAATAGATACTAGACAATATACAAGAGGCAAAGGCAGATAATGGAAGAAGGAGCAGAAAGTAAAATGTCGGGAGGCAAACCATTATAGTAAGACCATTGATTTAATACCTGAATAGATACTAGACAATATACAAGAGGCAAAGGCAGATAATGGAAGAAGGAGCAGAAAGTAAAATGTCGGGAGGCAAACCATTATAGTAAGACCATGGATTTAATACCAGAATAGATACTAGACAATATACAAGAAGCAAAGGCAGATAATGGAAGAAGGAGCAGAAAGTAAAATGTCGGGAGGCAAACCCTTGTAGTAAGACAATAGATTTAATACCTGTATAGATACTAGACAATATACAAGAAGCAAAGGCAGATAATGGAAGAAGGAGCAGAAAGTAAAATGTCGGGAGGCAAACCCTTATAGTAAGACCATAGATTTAATACCTGAATAGATACTAGACAATATACAAGAATACAAAGGAAGCAGATAATGGAAGAAGGAGCAGAAAGTAAAATGTCGGGAGGCAAACCATTATAGTAAGACCATGGATTTAATACCAGAATAGATACTAGACAATATACAAGAAGCAAAGGCAGATAATGGAAGAAGGAGCAGAAAGTAAAATGTCGGGGGCAAACCCTTGTAGTAAGACCATAGATTTAATACCTTTATAGATACTAGACAATATACAAGAAGCAAAGGTAGATAATGGAAGAAGGAGCAGAAAGTAAAATGTCGGGAGGCGAACCATTATTGTAAGACCATGGATTTAATACCAGAATAGATACTAGACAATATACAAGAAGCAAAGGCAGATAATGGAAGAAGGAGCAGAAAGTAAAATGTCGGGAGGCAAACCCTTGTAGTAAGACAATAGACTTAATACCTGTATAGATACTAGACAATATACAAGAAGCAAAGGCAGATAATGGAAGAAGGAGCAGAAAGTAAAATGTCGGGAGGCAAACCCTTATAGTAAGACCATGGATTTAATACCTGTATAGATACTAGACAATATACAAGAGGCAAAGGCAGATAATGGAAGAAGGAGCAGAAAGTAAAATGTCGGGAGGCAAACCATTATAGTAAGACCATTGATTTAATACCAGAATAGATACTAGACAATATACAAGAAGCAAAGGCAGATAATGGAAGAAGGAGCAGAAATTAAAATGTCGGGAGGCAAACCCTTGTAGTAAGATCATGGATTTAATACCTGAATAGATACTAGACAATATACAAGAGGCAAAGGCAGATAATGGAAGAAGGAGCAGAAAGTAAAATGTCGGGAGGCAAACCATTATAGTAAGACCATGGATTTAATACCAGAATAGATACTAGACAATATACAAGAAGCAAAGGCAGATAATGAAAAGAAGGAGCAGAAAGTAAAATGTTGAGGGGCGAAACCTTGTAGTAAGACCATAGATTTAATACCTGTATAGATATACAGAGACAATATACAAGAGCAAAGGATAATACCTGATAATGGAAGAAGGAGCAGAAAGTAAAATGTCGGGAGGCAAACCATTATAGTAAGACCATGGATTTAATACCTGAATAGATACTAGACAATATACAAGAAGCAAAGGCAGATAATGGAAGAAGGAGCAGAAAGTAAAATGTCGGGAGGCAAACCATTATAGTAAGACCATGGATTTAATACCTGAATAGATACTAGACAATATACAAGAAGCAAAGGCAGATAATGGAAGAAGGAGCAGAAAGTAAAATGTCGGGAGGCAAACCATTATAGTAAGACCATAGGATTTAATACCTGAATAGATACTAGACAATATACAAGAAGCAAAGGCAGATAATGGAAGAAGGAGCAGAAAGTAAAATGTCGGGAGGCAAACCATTATAGTAAGACCATGGATTTAATACCAGAATAGATACCAGACAATATACAAGAAGCAAAGGCAGATAATGGAAGAAGGAGCAGAAAGTAAAATGTCGGGAGGCAAACCCTTGTAGTAAGACAATAGACTTAATACCTGTATAGATACTAGACAATATACAAGAAGGCAAAGGCACATAATGGAAGAAGGAGCAGAAAGTAAAATGTCGGGAGGCAAACCCTTATAGTAAGACCATAGATTTAATACCTGTATAGATACTAGACAATATACAAGAGCAAAGGCAGATAATGGAAGAAGGAGCAGAAAGTAAAATGTCGGGAGGCAAACCATTATAGTAAGACCATTGATTTAATACCAGAATAGATACTAGACAATATACAAGAAGCAAAGGCAGATAATGGAAGAAGGAGCAGAAATTAAAATGTCGGGGCAAACCCTTGTAGTAAGACCATGGATTTAATACCTGAATAGATACTAGACAATATACAAGAGGCAAAGGCAGATAATGGAAGAAGGAGCAGAAAGTAAAATGTCGGGAGGCAAACCATTATAGTAAGACCATGGATTTAATACCAGAATAGATACTAGACAATATACAAGAAGCAAAGGCAGATAATGAAAGAAGGAGCAGAAAGTAAAATGTTGAGGGGCGAAAACCTTGTAGTAAGACCATAGATTTAATACCTGTATAGATACTAGACAATATACAAGAGGCAAAGGCAGATAATGGAAGAAGGAGCAGAAAGTAAAATGTCGGGAGGCAAACCATTATAGTAAGACCATTGATTTAATACCAGAATAGATACTAGACAATATACAAGAAGCAAAGGCAGATAATGGAAGAAGGAGCAGAAATTAAAATGTCGGGAGGCAAACCCTTGTAGTAAGACCATTGGATTTAATACCTGAATAGATACTAGACAATATACAAGAGGCAAAGGCAGATAATGGAAGAAGGAGCAGAAAGTAAAATGTCGGGAGGCAAACCATTATAGTAAGACCATGGATTTAATACCTGAATAGATACTAGACAATATACAAGAGGCAAAGGCAGATAATGAAAGAAGGAGCAGAAAGTAAAATGTTGGGAGGCAAACCATTATAGTAAGACCATGGATTTAATACCTGAATAGATACTAGACAATATACAAAGAGGCAAAGGCAGATAATGGAAGAAGGAGCAGAAAGTAAAATGTCGGGAGGCAAACCCTTATAGTAAGACCATAGATTTAATACCTGTATAGATACTAGACAATATACAAGAGGCAAAGGCAGATAATGGAAAAAGGAGCAGAAAGTAAAATGTCGGGAGGCAAACCATTATAGTAAGACCATGGATTTAATACCTGAATAGATACTAGACAATATACAAGAGCAAAGGCAGACAATGGAAGAAGGAGCAGAAAGTAAAATGTCGGGAGGCAAACCATTATAGTAAGACCATAGATTTAATACCTGTATAGATACTAGACAATATACAAGAGGCAAAGGCAGATAATGGAAGAAGGAGCAGAAAGTAAAATGTCGGGAGGCAAACCATTATAGTAAGACCATGGATTTAATACCACCTGAATAGATACTAGACAATATACAAGAAGCAAAGGCAGATAATGGAAGAAGGAGCAGAAAGTAAAATGTCGGGAGGCAAACCCTTGTAGTAAGACCATGGATTTAATACCTGAATAGATACTAGACAATATACAAGAGGCAAAGGCAGATAATGGAAGAAGGAGCAGAAAGTAAAATGTCGGGAGGCAAAACCATTATAGTAAGACCATTGATTTAATACCAGAATAGATACTAGACAATATACAAGAAGCAAAGGCAGATAATGGAAGAAGGAGCAGAAAGTAAAATGTCGGGAGGCAAAACCATTATAGTAAGACCATGGATTTAATACCTGAATAGATACTAGACAATATACAAGAGGCAAAGGCAGATAATGGAAGAAGGAGCAGAAATTAAAATGTCGGGAGGCAAACCCTTGTAGTAAGACCATAGATTTAATACCTGAATAGATACTAGACAATATACAAGAGGCAAAGGCAGATAATGGAAGAAGGAGCAGAAAGTAAAATGTCGGGAGGCAAACCATTATAGTAAGACCATGGATTTAATACCAGAATAGATACTAGACAATATACAAGAAGCAAAGGCAGATAATGGAAGAAGGAGCAGAAAGTAAAATGTCGGGAGGCAAACCCTTGTAGTAAGACCATAGATTTAATACCTGTATAGATACTAGACAATATACAAGAAGCAAAGGCAGATAATGGAAGAAGGAGCAGAAAGTAAAATGTCGGGAGGCAAACCATTATAGTAAGACCATGGATTTAATACCTGAATAGATACTAGACAATATACAAGAAGCAAAGGCAGATAATGGAAGAAGGAGCAGAAAGTAAAATGTCGGGAGGCAAACCATTATAGTAAGACCATAGATTTAATACCTGTATAGATACTAGACAATATACAAGAAGGCAAAGGTAGAAATATAATGGAAGAAGGAGCAGAAAGTAAAATGTCGGGAAGGCAAACCCATTTATAGTAAGACCATGGATTTAATACCTGAATAGATACTAGACAATATACAAGAAGCAAAGGCAGATAATGGAAGAAGGAGCAGAAAGTAAAATGTCGGGAGGCAAACCATTATAGTAAGACCATGGATTTAATACCAGAATAGATACTAGACAATATACAAGAAGCAAAGGCAGATAATGGAAGAAGGAGCAGAAAGTAAAATGTCGGGGGGCAAACCCTTGTAGTAAGACCATAGATTTAATACCTTTATAGATACTAGACAATATACAAGAAGCAAAGGTAGATAATGGAAGAAGGAGCAGAAAGTAAAATGTCGGGAGGCGAACCATTATTGTAAGACCATGGATTTAATACCAGAATAGATACTAGACAATATACAAGAAGCAAAGGCAGATAATGGAAGAAGGAGCAGAAAGTAAAATGTCGGGAGGCAAACCCTTGTAGTAAGACAATAGACTTAATACCTGTATAGATACTAGACAATATACAAGAAGCAAAGGCAGATAATGGAAGAAGGAGCAGAAAGTAAAATGTCGGGAGGCAAAACCCTTATAGTAAGACCATAGATTTAATACCTGATAGATACTAGACAATATACAAGAGGCAAAGGCAGATAATGGAAGAAGGAGCAGAAAGTAAAATGTCGGGAGGCAAACCATTATAGTAAGACCATTGATTTAATACCAGAATAGATACTAGACAATATACAAGAAGCAAAGGCAGATAATGGAAGAAGGAGCAGAAATAAAATGTCGGGAGGCAAACCCTTGTAGTAAGATCATGGATTTAATACCTGAATAGATACTAGACAATATACAAGAGCAAAGGCAGATAATGGAAGAAGGAGCAGAAAGTAAAATGTCGGGAGGCAAACCATTATAGTAAGACCAGGGATTTAATACCAGAATAGATACTAGACAATATACAAGAAGCAAAGGCAGATAATGAAAGAAGGAGCAGAAAGTAAAATGTTGAGGGGCGAAACCCTTGTAGTAAGACCATAGATTTAATACCTGTATAGATACTAGACAATATACAAGAAGCAAAGGCAATAATGGAAGAAGGAGCAGAAAGTAAAATGTCGGGAGGCAAACCATTATAGTAAGACCATGGATTTAATACCAGAATAGATACTAGACAACATACAAGAAGCAAAGGCAGATAATGGAAGAAGGAGCAGAAAGTAAAATGTCGGGAGGCAAACCATTAAAGTAAGACCATGGATTTAATACCAGAATAGATACTAGACAATATACAAGAAGCAAAGGCAGATAATGGAAGAAGGAGCAGAAAGTAAAATGTCGGGGGGCAAACCCTTATAGTAAGACCATGGATTTAATACCTGAATAGATACTAGACAATATACAAGAAGCAAAGGCAGATAATGGAAGAAGGAGCAGAAAGTAAAATGTCGGGAGGCAAACCCATATAGTAAGACCATGGATTTAATACCTGAATAGATACTAGACAATATACAAGAAGCAAAGGCAGATAATGGAAGAAGGAGCAGAAAGTAAAAATATGGCAGATCGGGGGCAGAAATTAAAATGGGGAAAACCCTTGTAGTAAGACCATAGATTTAATACCTGAATAGATACTAGACAATATACAAGAAGCAAAGGCAGATAATGGAAGAAGGAGCAGAAAGTAAAATGTCGGGAGGCGAAACCATTATAGTAAGACCATGGATTTAATACCAGAATAGATACTAGACAATATACAAGAAGCAAAGGCAGATAATGGAAGAAGGAGCAGAAAGTAAAATGTCGGGAGGCAAACCCTTGTAGTAAGATCATGGATTTAATACCTGAATAGATACTAGACAATATACAAGAGGCAAAGGCAGATAATGGAAGAAGGAGCAGAAAGTAAAATGTCGGGAGGCAAACCATTATAGTAAGACCATTGATTTTAATACCAGAATAGATACTAGACAATATACAAGAAGCAAAGGCAGATAATGGAAGAAGGAGCAGAAATTAAAATGTCGGGAGGCAAACCCTTGTAGTAAGACCATGGATTTAATACCTGAATAGATACTAGACAATATACAAGAGGCAAAGGCAGATAATGGAAGAAGGAGCAGAAAGTAAAATGTCGGGAGGCAAACCATTATAGTAAGACCATGGATTTAATACCAGAATAGATACTAGACAATATACAAGAAGCAAAGGCAGATAATGAAAGAAGGAGCAGAAAGTAAAATGTTGAGAGGGCAAACCCTTGTAGTAAGACCATAGATTTAATACCTGAATAGATACTAGACAATATACAAGAGGCAAAGGCAATAAGGGAAGACATGGATTTAATACCAGAATAGATACTAGACAAAGGCAGATAATGGAAGAAGGAGCAGAAAGTAAAATGTCGGGAGGCAAACCATTATAGTAAGACCATTGATTTAATACCAAATAGATACTAGACAATATACAAGAACCAAAGGCAGATAATGGAAGAAGGAGCAGAAATTAAAATGTCGGTAGGCAAACCCTTGTAGTAAGACCATGGATTTAATACCTGAATAGATACTAGACAATATACAAGAGGCTAAGGCAGATAATGGAAGAAGGAGCAGAAAGTAAAATGTCGGGCGGCAAACCCTTATAGTAAGACCATGGATTTAATACCTGAATAGATACTAGACAATATACAAGAGGCAAAGGCAGATAATGGAAGAAGGAGCAGAAAGTAAAATGTCGGGAGGCAAACCATTATAGTAAGACCATGGATTTAATACCTGAATAGATACTAGACAATATACAAGAGGCAAAGGCAGATAATGGAAGAAGGAGCAGAAAGTAAAATGTCGGGAGGCAAACCCTTATAGTAAGACCATAGATTTAATACCTGTATAGATACTAGACAATATACAAGAGGCAAAGGCAGATAATGGAAAAAGGAGCAGAAAGTAAAATGTCGGGAGGCAAACCATTATAGTAAGACCATGGATTTAATACCTGAATAGATACTAGACAATATACAAGAGGCAAAGGCAGACAATGGAAGAAGGAGCAGAAAGTAAAATGTCGGGAGGCAAACCATTATAGTAAGACCATAGATTTAATACCTGTATAGATACTAGACAATATACAAGAGGCAAAGGCAGATAATGGAAGAAGGAGCAGAAAGTAAAATGTCGGGAGGCAAACCATTATAGTAAGACCATTGATTTAATACCAGAATAGATACTAGACAATATACAAGAAGCAAAGGCAGATAATGGAAGAAGGAGCAGAAATTAAAATATCGGGAGGCAAACCCTTGTAGCAAGACCATGGATTTAATACCTGAATAGATACTAGACAATATACAAGAGGCAAAGGCAGATAATGGAAGAAGGAGCAGAAAGTAAAATGTCGGGAGGCAAACCATTATAGTAAGACCATGGATTTAATACCAGAATAGATACTAGACAATATACAAGAAGCAAAGGCAGATAATGGAAGAAGGAGCAGAAAGTAAAATGTTGGGGGGCAAACCATTATAGTAAAAACCATTGATTTAATACCAGAATAGATACTAGACAATATACAAGAAGCAAAGGCAGATAATGGAAGAAGGAGCAGAAATTAAAATGTCAGGAGGCAAACCCTTGTAGTAAGACCATGGATTTAATACCTGAATAGATACTAGACAATATACAAGAGGCAAAGGCACATAATGGAAGAAGGAGCAGAAAGTAAAATGTCGGGAGGCAAACCATTATAGTAAGACCATAGATTTAATACCTGCATAGATACTAGACAATATACAAGAAGCAAAGGTAGATAATGGAAGAAGGAGCAGAAAGTAAAATGTTGGGGGGCAAACCCTTGTAGTAAGACCATAGATTTAATACCTGTATAGATAAAACTAGACAATATACAAGAAGCAAAGGTAGATAATGGAAGAAGGAGCAGAAAGTAAAATGTCGGGAGGCGAACCATTATAGTAAGACCATGGATTTAATACCAGAATAGATACTAGACAATATACAAGAAGCAAAGGCAGATAATGGAAGAAGGAGCAGAAAGTAAAATGTCGGGAGGCAAACCCTTTTAGTAAGACAATAGACTTAATACCTGTATAGATACTAGACAATATACAAGAAGCAAAGGCACATAATGGAAGAAGGAGCAGAAAGTAAAATGTCGGGAGGCAAACCATTATAGTAAGACCATGGATTTAATACCTGAATAGATACTAGACAATATACAAGAGGCAAAGGCAGATAATGGAAGAAGGAGCAGAAAGTAAAATGTCAGGAGGCAAACCCTTGTAGTAAGACCATAGATTTAATACCTGAATAGATACTAGACAATATACAAGAGGCAAAGGCAGATAATGGAAGAAGGAGCAGAAAGTAAAATGTCGGGAGGCAAACCATTATAGTAAGACATGGATTTAATACCTGAATTGATACTAGACAATATACAAGAAGCAAAGGCAGATAATGGAAGAAGGAGCAGAAAGTAAAATGTCGGGAGGCAAACCATTATAGTAAGACCAGGGATTTAATAACAGAATAGATACTAGACAATATACAAGAACCAAAGGTAGATAATGGAAGAAGGAGCAGAAAGTAAAATGTCGGGAGGCCAAACCATTAAAGTAAGACCATATATTTAATACCTGTATAGATACTAGACAATATACAAGAAGCAAAGGTAGATAATGGAAGAAGGAGCAGAAAGTAAAATGTCGGGAGGGCAAACCCTTATAGTAAGACCATGGATTTAATACCTGAATAGATACTAGACAATATACAAGAAGCAAAGGCAGATAATGGAAGAAGGAGCAGAAAGTAAAATGTCGGGAGGAAAACCATTATAGTAAGACCATGGATTTAATACCAGAATAGATACTAGACAATATACAAGAAGCAAAGGCAGATAATGGAAGAAGGAGCAGAAAGTAAAATGTCGGGGGGCAAACCCTTGTAGTAAGACCATAGATTTAATACCTTTATAGATACTAGACAATATACAAGAGCAAAGGCAGATAATGGAAGAAGGAGCAGAAAGTAAAATGTCGGGAGGCAAACCATTATAGTAAGACCATGATTTAATACCAGAATAGATACTAGACAATATACAAGAAGCAAAGGCAGATAATGGAAGAAGGAGCAGAAAGTAAAATGTCGGGAGGCAAACCCTTGTAGTAAGACATAGATTTAATACCTGTATAGATACTAGACAATATACAAGAAGCAAAGGCAGATAATGGAAGAAGGAGCAGAAAGTAAAATGTCGGGAGGCAAACCATTATAGTAAGACCATGGATTTAATACCTGAATAGATACTAGACAATATACAAGAGGCAAAGGCAGATAATGGAAGAAGGAGCAGAAAGTAAAATGTCGGAGGCAAACCCTTGTAGTAAGACCATAGATTTAATACCTGAATAGATACTAGACAATATACAAGAGAGCAAAGGCAGATAATGGAAGAAGGAGCAGAAAGTAAAATGTCGGGAGGCAAACCATTATAGTAAGACCATGGATTTAATACCTGAATAGATACTAGACAATATACAAGAAGCAAAGCAGATAATGGAAGAAGGAGCAGAAAGTAAAATGTCGGGAGGCAAACCATTTTAGTAAGACCATGGATTTAATACCTGAATAGATACTAGACAATATACAAGAGGCAAAGGCAGATAATGGAAGAAGGAGCAGAAAGTAAAATGTCGGGAGGCAAACCATTATAGTAAGACCATGGATTTAATACCTGTATAGATACTAGACAATATACAAGAGGCAAAGGCAGATAATGGAAGAAGGAGCAGAAAGTAAAATGTCGGGAGGCAAACCATTATAGTAAGACCATGATTTAATACCAGAATAGATACTAGACAATATACAAGAAGCAAAGGCAGATAATGGAAGAAGGAGCAGAAATTAAAATGTCGGGAGGCAAACCCTTGTAGTAAGACCATGGATTTAATACCTGAATAGATACTAGACAATATACAAGAGGCAAAGGCAGATAATGGAAGAAGGAGCAGAAAGTAAAATGTCGGGAGGCAAACCATTATAGTAAGACCATGGATTAATACCTGAATAGATACTAGACAATATACAACAAGCAAAGGCAGATAATGGAAACCCTTGAAGGAGCAGAAATATAAATGTTGGAAAAAGGAGCAGAAAGTAAAATGTCGGGAGGCAAACCATTATAGTAAGACCATGATTTAATACCAGAATAGATACTAGACAATATACAAGAAGCAAAGGCAGATAATGGAAGAAGGAGCAGAAAGTAAAATGTCGGGAGGCAAACCATTATAGTAAGACCATGGATTTAATACCTGAATAGATACTAGACAATATACAAGAGGCAAAGGCAGATAATGGAAGAAGGAGCAGAAAGTAAAATGTCGGGAGGCAAACCATTATAGTAAGACCATAGATTTAATACCTGCATAGATACTAGACAATATACAAGAAGCAAAGGTAGATAATGGAAGAAGGAGCAGAAAGTAAAATGTCGGGGGGCAAACCTTGTAGTAAGACCATAAATTTAATACCTGTATAGATACTAGACAATATACAAGAAGCAAAGGTAGATAATGGAAGAAGGAGCAGAAAGTAAAATGTCGGGAGGCAAACCATTATAGTAAGACCATGGATTTAATACCAGAATAGATACTAGACAATATACAAGAAGCAAAGGCAGATAATGGAAGAAAGGGAGCAGAAAGTAAAATGTCGGGAGGCAAACCCTTTATAGTAAGACAATAGATTTAATACCTGTATAGATACTAGACAATATACAAGAAGCAAAGGCACATAATGGAAGAAGGAGCAGAAAGTAAAATGTCGGGAGGCAAACCATTATAGTAAGACCATGGATTTAATACCTGAATAGATACTAGACAATATACAAGAAGGCAAAGGCATAATGGAAGAAGGAGCAGAAAGTAAAATGTCGGGAGGCAAACCCTTGTAGTAAGACCATAGATTTAATACCAGAATAGATACTAGAAATATACAAGAGGCAAAGGCAGATAATGGAAGAAGGAGCAGAAAGTAAAATGTCGGGAGGCAAACCATATAGTAAGACCATGGATTTAATACCTGAATAGATACTAGACAATATACAAGAAGCAAAGGCAGATAATGGAAGAAGGAGCAGAAAGTAAAATGTCGGGAGGCAAACCATTATAGTAAGACCAGGGATTTAATACCTGTATAGATACTAGACAATATACAAGAACCAAAGGCAGATAATGGAAGAAGGAGCAGAAAGTAAAATGTCGGGAGGCAAACCATTAAAGTAAGACCATATATGTAATACCTGAATAGATACTAGACAATATACAAGAAGCAAAGGTTTAATGGAAGAAGGAGCAGAAAGTAAAATGTCGGGGGGCAAAACCCTTATAGTAAGACCATGGATTTAATACCTGAATAGATACTAGACAATATACAAGAGGCAAAGGCAGATAATGGAGAAGGAGCAGAAAGTAAAATGTCGGGAGGCAAACCATTATAGTAAGACCATGGATTTAATACCAGAATAGATACTAGACAATATACAAGAAGCAAAGGCAGATAATGGAAGAAGGAGCAGAAAGTAAAATGTCGGGGGCAAACCCTTGTAGTAAGACCATAGATTTAATACCTTTATAGATACTAGACAATATACAAGAAGCAAAGGTAGATAATGGAAGAAGGAGCAGAAAGTAAAATGTCGGGAGGCGAACCATTATAGTAAGACCATGGATTTAATACCAGAATAGATACTAGACAATATACAAGAAGCAAAGGCAGATAATGGAAGAAGGAGCAGAAAGTAAAATGTCGGAGGCAAACCCTTGTAGTAAGACCATAGATTTAATACCTGAATAGATACTAGACAATATACAAGAGCAAAGGCAGATAATGGAAGAAGGAGCAGAAAGTAAAATGTCGGGAGGCAAACCATTTTAGTAAGACCATGGATTTAATACCTGAATAGATACTAGACAATATACAAGAGGCAAAGGCAGATAATGGAAGAAGGAGCAGAAAGTAAAATGTCGGGAGGCAAACCATTATAGGCCTGAATAGATACTAATATACAAGGCAAGGCAAGGAGCAGAAAAAGTAAAATGTCGGGGGCAAACCCTTGTAGTAAGACCATAGATTTAATACCTGTATAGATACTAGACAATATACAAGAAGCAAAGGTAGATAATGGAAGAAGGAGCAGAAAGTAAAATGTCGGGAGGCGAAGACCATTATAGATACTAGACAATATACAAGAAGCAAAGGCAGATAATGAAAGAAGGAGCCATGCAATTATAATAAGACCATGATTTAATACCTGAATAGATACTAGACAATATACAAGAAGCAAAGGCAGATAATGGAAGAAGGAGCAGAAAGTAAAATGTCGGGAGGCAAACCATTATAGTAAGACCATAGATTTAATACCTGAATAGATACTAGACAATATACAAGAAGACAAAGGCAGATAATGGAAGAAGGAGCAGAAAGTAAAATGTCGGGAGGCAAACCATTTTAGTAAGACCATGGATTTAATACCTGAATAGATACTAGACAATATACAAGAGGCAAAGGCACATAATGGAAGAAGGAGCAGAAAGTAAAATGTCGGGAGGCAAACCATTATAGTAAGACCATTGATTTAATACCTGAATAGATACTAGACAATATACAAGAAGCAAAGGCAGATAATGGAAGAAGGAGCAGAAAGTAAAATGTCGGGGGGGCAAACCCTTGTAGTAAGACCATAGATTTAATACCTGAATAGATACTAGACAATATACAAGAGGCAAAGGCAGATAATGGAAGAAGGAGCAGAAAGTAAAATGTCGGGAGGCAAACCATTAAAGTAAGACCATAGATTTAATACTGTATAGATACTAGACAATATACAAGAAAAAGGCACATAATGGAAGAAGGAGCAGAAAGTAAAATGTCGGGAGGCAAACCATTATAGTAAGACCATGGATTTAATACCTGAATAGATACTAGACAATATACAAGAGGCAAAGGCAGAAATGGAAGAAGAAGGAGCAGAAAGTAAAATGTCGGGAGGCAAACCTTATAGTAAGACCATAGATTTAATACCTGAATAGATACTAGACAATATACAAGAAGCAAAGGCAGATAATGGAAGAAGGAGCAGAAAGTAAAATGTCGGGAGGCAAACCATTATAGTAAGACCATGGATTTTAATACCTGAATAGATACTAGACAATATACAAGAGGCAAAGGCAGATAAAATGGAAGAAGGAGCAGAAAAGTAAAATGTCAGGAGGCAAACCCTTGTAGTAAGACCATAGATTTAATACCTGATAGATACTAGACAATATACAAGAGCAAAGGCAGATAATGGAAGAAGGAGCAGAAAGTAAAATGTCGGGAGGCAAACCATTATAGTAAGACCATGGATTTAATACCTGAATAGATACTAGACAATATACAAGAAGCAAAGGCAGATAATGGAAGAAGGAGCAGAAAGTAAAATGTCGGGAGGCAAAACCTTGTAGTAAGACAATAGACTTAATACCTGTATAGATACTAGACAATATACAAGAAGCAAAGGCACATAATGGAAGAAGGAGCAGAAAGTAAAATGTCGGGAGGCAAACCATTATAGTAAGACCATGGATTTAATACCTGAATAGATACTAGACAATATACAACAGGCAAAGGCAGAAAATGGAAGAAGGAGCAGAAAGTAAAATGTCAGGAGGCAAACCCTTGTAGTAAGACCATAGATTTAATACCTGAATAGATACTAGACAATATACAAGAGACAAAGGCAGTTAATGGAAGAAGGAGCAGAAAGTAAAATATCGGGAGGCAAACCATTATAATAAGACCATGAATTTAATACCTGAATAGATACTAGACAATATACAAGAAGCAAAGGCAGATAATGGAAGAAGGAGCAGAAAGTAAAATGTCGGGAGGCAAACCATTTTAGTAAGACCATGGATTTAATACCAGAATAGATACTAGACAATATACAAGAACCAAAGATAGATAATGGAAGAAGGAGAAAAAAGTAAAATGTCGGGAGGCAAACCATTAAAGTAAGACCATGGATTTAATACCAGAATAGATACTAGACAATATACAAGAAGCAAAGGCAGATAATGGAAGACGGAGCAGAAAGTAAAAATATCGGGAGGCAAACCCTTGTAGTAAGACCATACATTTAATACCTGTATAGATACTAGACAATATACAAGAAGCAAAGGTAGATAATGGAAGAAGGAGCAGAAAGTAAAATGTCGGGAGGCAAAACCATTTGTAGTAAGACCAATAGATTTAATACCTGTATAGATACTAGACAATATACAAGAAGCAAAGGCACATAATGGAAGAAGGAGCAGAAAGTAAAATGTCGGGAGGCAAACCCTTTATAGTAAGACCATGATTTTAATACCATAGATACTAGACAATATACAAGAAGCAAAAGCAGATAATGGAAGAAGGAGCAGAAAGTAAAATGTCGGGAAGCAGACCCATTATAGTAAGACCATAGATTTAATACCTGTATAGATACTAGACAATATACAAGAAGCAAAGGCAGATAATGGAAGAAGGAGCAGAAAGTAAAATGTCGGGAGGCAAACCCTTATAGTAAGACCATGGATTTAATACCTGAATAGATACTAGACAATATATACAAGAGGCAAAGGCAGATAATGGAAGAAGGAGCAGAAAGTTAAATGTCGGGAGGCAAACCCTTATAGTAAGACCATAGATTTAATACCTGAATAGATACTAGACAATATACAAGAGGCAAAGGCAGATAATGGAAGAAGAGCAGAAAGTAAAATGTCGGGAGGCAAACCCTTGTAGAAAGACCATAGATTTAATACCTGAATAGATACCAGATAATATAGAAGAAGCGATGGCAGGAAATTGGAAGAAGGCGAAAATAAAAAATTTTGGGTGGCAAACCCTTGTAGCAAGATCATAGATTTAATCCTTTGTTAGATATCGGATAATACAGAAAAAACAGCGCTATTTATTAGCTTCTTCTAAAGAGTAATTTGGGTGGCAAAGCCTTGTAGCAAGATCATATATTTAATCCCTTAGTAGATACCAGATAATATAGAATAAAAAAAGGCAGAAGATGGAAGCAGCAGAAAATGAAATGTTGGGTGGTAAACTCTTGTAGTAAGATCCTGGATTTACTACCTGAATAGACACCAGATAATATAGAAGAAGCGATGGCAGAAATACGAAGCAAGAGCAGAAAATAAAATGTCGGGTGGCAAACCCTTGTAGTAAGATCTTGGATTTAATACCTGAATAGATACCAGATAATATAGAAGAAGCGATGGCAGAAAATCGAAAAAGGGGCAGAAAATAAAATGTCGGGTGACAAACCCTTGTAATAAGATCATAGATTTAATCCCTTAGTATAGATATCGGATAATATAGAAGACACAAAGGAGAAGATGGAAGCAGCGGGAAATGAAATGTTGGCTGGCAAACTCGTGTAGTAAGATCATAGATTTAACAGCTGAATAGACATCAGATAATATATAGAAGAAGCGGTGGCAGAAAATCGAAGAAGGAGCAGAAGATAAAATGTCGGGTGGCAAACCCTTGTAGTAAGATCTTGGATTTAATACCTGAATAGATACCAGATAACACAGAAGAAGCGATGGCAGGAAATGGAAGAAGGCGAATGGAAGAAAATAAAATGTCGGGTGACAAAACCCTTGTAGTAAGATCATACATTTAATACCTGAAATAGATGCCAGATAATAAAGAAGAAAAAAAAATAGAGGAAAACCCTTGGCAGAAAATACAGGAAGAAGAAGCGAGAAGGAAAAGTAAAATTTTGGGTGGTAAACCCTTGTAGCAAGATCATAGATTTAATCCCTTGGTAGATACCGGATAATACGGAAAAAAAAACAGCGCTATTTATTAGCTTCTGCTAAAGAATAATTTCGGGTGGCAAAACCTTGTAGCAAGATCATACATTTAGTCCCTTAGTAGATACCGGATAATATAGAATAAAAAAAGGCAGAAGATGGAAGCAGCAGAAAATGAAATGTTAGGTGGCAAACTCTGGTAGTAAGATCTTGGATTTACTACCTGAATAGACACCAGATAATATAGAGGAAGCGATGGCAGAAAATCGAAGCAAGAGCAGAAAATTAAATGTCGGGTGGCAAACCCTTGTAGTAAGATACTTGGATTTAATAAAATGTCCTGAATAAGATCATAGATAGATACCAGATAATATAGAAGAAGCGATGGCAGAAAATCGAAGAAGGAGGCAGAAGATAAAATGTCGGGTGGCAAACCCTTGTAAAGACCATAGATTTAATACCTGAATAGATACTAGACAATATACAAGAGAAAAGGATGCAGATAATGGAAGAAGGCAGAAAGTAAAATGTCGGGAGGCAAACCCTTGTAGTAAGATCATACATTTAATGCCTGAAAAGATGCCAGATAATAAAGAAGAAGCAAAGGCAGAAAACAGAAGAAGGAGAAGAAAGTAAAATTTTGGGTGGTAAACCCTTGTAGCAAGATCATAGATTTAATCCCTTGGTAGATACCGGATAATACGGAAAAAAACAGCGCTATTATTAGCTTCTGCTAAAGAATAATTTCGGGTGGCAAAACCTTGTAGCAAGATCATACATTTAGTCCCTTAGTAGATACCGGATAATATAGAATAAAGAAAGGCAGAAGATGGAACCAGCAGAAAATGAAATGTTAGGTGGCAAACTCTGGTAGTAAGATCTTGGATTTACTACCTGAATAGACACCAAATAATATAGAGGAAGCGATGGCAGAAAATCGAAGCAAGAGCAGAAAATTAAATGTCGGGTGGCAAACCCTTGTAGTAAGACCTTGGATTTAATACCTGAATAGATACCAGATAATATAGAAGAAGCGATGGCAGAAAATCGAAGAAGGGGCAGAAAATAAAATGTCGGGTGGCAAACCCTTGTAATAAGATCATAGATTTAATCCCCTAGTAGATACCGGATAATATAGAAGACACAAAGGCAGAAGATGGAAGCAGCAGGAAATAAAAATGTTGGGTGGCAAACTCTTGTAGTAAGATCATAGATTTAACAGCTGAATAGACATCAGATAATATAGAGCAAGCGGTGGCAGAAATCGAAGAAGGAGCAGAAGATAAAATGTCGGGTGGCAAAATCCTTGTAGTAAGATCTTGGATTTAATACCTGAATACATACCAGATAAAACAGAAGAAGCGATGGCAGGAAATGGAAGAAGGCGAAGAAAAATAAAATGTCGGGTGGCAAACCTACACAGCAGCAGTAGTATCAACACAGCAGCAACTCTATAACAAAATTAAAATAAATTTTCTTGTGAATTATTATCGCTTCTAATCAGCAGTTGTACCAAACCAATCCTGCTCAACTCATCCTCAGGGCTATACTGTGGTGTTTCTCCTCCCCATAGTATAGTGCAGACGATTTGATATCATTCTATTTTCCCTTCTTGTTTTAGTTTTTTTTTTTTTTGTTTAAAGCTTTTTCCAATAGGCAATGTTTAGAAGTCCTCCAAAAAAAAAAGTCCCCTAGATCCCAACAATCAAATTCCAGTGAAAGTGCCATAGTGAAAGATACCCATCTTGGCTAGTCAAGCACACTATCTCAAAGTTCAAATGATAGCTCCAATTCGGAGAATAGGACAATGATAAGTGTAGGGGCTAATGTAACCATAAATGATGATAATGGGTTTCAAGAGGTCCTCTCTAGAAGCTCTAAAAAAAGGAAAAAAATCTCCCCAATCAAAAGCATTTTTCCCTCCCTGCCCAAGATCCTCCCTCCAAAAACTTAGGAATTTACCTTAAAATTACTCCTACTACCCCCTTTGAAATAAAAATGATCACTGCAATAAGAGTTGCAATTTTTAAATTGCTAAAATCAATGTTCTCTCTTAATATTAACCGTGATGGATCTCTGCTAATAGCTGTAGAAGATCAGAAATCAGCAGATACAATAATTAATCTAAAATCCCTTCTGAGTACCCCAATTATTGCATCTAATTGGAACCCAAAACAATCACCAACACAAAAATAGTCGTTTATAATGTTCCCCCAGAGATATCCACTCAGGAGTTAAAAGAAGGGCTATCAGATAGGGCTGGGAAATACAATCCCAGTTGAGGATGTTACCCAACTTGGCAAACCTAACTCTAATGGCCTAAAAACTAGTAGATCCTTCTTATTCACACTGAAAGAAAAAATTAATATCCCAGAAAAATTATTCCTATTTGGGCAAATCAAACCACACAAGGAATACAAACCTAAGCATATCCAGTGTCAGAAGTGTCTCAAACTGGGACACACAACAAACAAATGCAATGAAATTCTCCGAGAGTGTAGTAATTGTAAAGCTTTCCATCCTAAAGAGTTGACATCTTGCAACAACACTCAGCCTACATGCATCAATTACAAAGGCCCACATGAATCTAAAAATAAATCATTATGCCCTGCATACAAGAAAAGAGCTCTAACACTCCAAATATCAACAGAGAAGGCCATCCCATACCCCTTTGCAGCAATGGAAGCAAAGCTGCCCAACAATACCAAATAAAGCCTGTAATGAAACCAACCGAAACCCCCAAGTCAAACGCCCCCAATGCATCAAGCACCCCATATAAAACACCATCTTCTAAACCCCCTAGCTCAAATCCCTATCAGAAGGAATCACCAAGCCAACAAGCCTCCTTGTCCAGTGAGATGAGGTCAGCCTGGCCCCCCCCCAGAAGAAAGAAACCAGAAACACTACCAGGAATTAATCCCTTAACCGACAAACAGGATGCACAACCAAAAATGCAATCCCCAAATATATGCTTATTCATTCTAAACTGTAATGCAGTTCAGGCCATGAACATACATCAACTACAGAAAACAAAAATCATTGCAGAATTGGCAAAAATCTACATACCAGATGATATGCTCATTCAAGCAAAAAAAAATCTTGCTTTACTTTTAACAAAGCTGAACATTGATACACAGTCATATGAAGAATAAATCAACAACACAACATATATCAATACTCCAATGGAATGTAAGATCACTCACAGAAAATAAGCTAAATGAACTAATATCTTTTATGAATAATAATTCCATTAATATTGCTTGCCTCCAGGAAACTCATTTAACCCAAAATCAACAAATTAAGTCTCTGGGATATACTATCCTCAGAAAGGATAGATCTTCAGAGAGAAAAGGAGGTGGGGTAGCTTTATTAGTTAAAAATAATAAAATTTTGTGGCATCAATTTTCCAGATTTTGCAGATGATGTTGATCCAATTGGTATCAGTGTTTGGCCGAATAATTTAAAAACCTACATAATAAGCTTTTATAACCCTAATGGCCAAACTACAGATGCCAAGGATTTTTTTAATTATATAAATAATTCTAATATGTTAAAAAATATCATTATTTGTGGAGATTTCAATGCCCACAGCCTTTTGTGTGGGAATAAACCAGCAAATAAAGCTGGTAAATTCATTGAGCATATGACTTCAAATAATAATGAATTAGCTGTTGCTACCCCTCCAAACCTGAATACATATTTCAACCCTAAAAGTGGTAGATTCTCCACAATTGACCTACAAATTGTGTCATAAAATTTTTTGAATAAAAATTACATAAATAAAATTGATAGTCTATGTACTGACCACTTTGCTATAGTTTGCTCCCTAAATGAACCTGCTGAAACATTATCTCATACCTCCAAATATATCAACACTAAAGCAAATTGGTCTATGTTCCAAAATAAGCTAAATGATGAAATTACAAGTTTCACCCAAATTTCATGCATTTCTAACACAACAGTTGACACACATGCTGAAGCCTTGGCATCTTTACTAATAAATACAGCTAATCATGCTATCCCCAGGACAAAACCTAAGAAAACATTCCCAAACAAATTCCTAAAGCATGGTGGACAATGAGTGCCTAAATAAATGGAGAATAAAAAAGGCAGCTAGGACAGAATTCATAAAAAACCATCACCTACTACATATTTAAAAAAATTACAAGCAGAATCTAATCTAAAAAGGACTATAATAGATTCTAAATATAAATACTGGAATAATTTTGCAAATAATCTCTCCAGAGAAACACATGAGCCAATTATACATAAAGTCATAAGCCACATCTGTGGGAAAAAGACTTCCCCCAACCCACTCCTGTATGAGCTTATACATAATAATACCCATTATGATAATGATAACGAAAAAGCTAACCTATTTGCAACTCTTTTTGTTAATAAGCTAACATCAAATAATCAAAGCAAACTGTCCCCAATTCCTATGAACCCAAGTTACCAACCACGCCCAGGATCCGAGTACATAACTAAACCATTTTCAATCCAGGAATTGAATAATGCAATACATCATATTAGGACCAAAACTAGCGGCAGCTATGACAATATACACCCTACATGGATAAAGAATCTCACACCTTCATACAAACAAGAACTGCTAAATTGTTATAATCACACTTGGGCATCTTCTATGTTCCCCAATATATGGAAATGTTCGTCCCTCCTACCAATCCTAAAGAAAAATAAACCCAAAGATAACCCTGAGTCTTATAGGCCCATAATGATCACTCCTGTGATGGGGAAAATAATGGAGAAAAATGATCTATCACAGACTCCTCTAGTTTGTTGAAAAAAAATAATATGATCCCTCACACTCAAACTGGATTCAGGAAACACCACTCCTCAACAGATGCTTTCATTTTGCTAACAAATGCAATAAATGAATCTTTCTCAAAAAATAATGTCCTAGTTGCAGCTTTCCTAGATTTTGAAGGGGCATATGACAATGTGAACCACCAAATCCTTTTAAACAAACTTGCAAACCTTGGAGTACCCCTAAGCTAGTATCTTTTATTAAATCCTTCATAGAAGTGCGAAAGTTTCATCGTTTGTGTTGGTTCAGCCTCTTCACCCCAAAAGACAATAACCAAAGGCCTACCTCAGGGAGCAGTCCTCAGTTGCCTCCTATTTGCCCTATATCTCTGGGACATGAACCTACCCCACACGAATCTACAATATGCTGATGATCTGGTGCTATGGTCATCTGGCAACACCTTTCAGATAGCACAGTCAAATCTGCAAAAGTCACTTTTCAGTTTGAAAAATTCTCTCAACATTAGATTTACCCATTGCACCCACCAAGTCAAAAATAATCCAATTTCACCGGAAGCGAAACCATGTTAATGCAAAACTAACTCTAAATAAAACAACTATTCCAGAAGATAATCATATTAATTCCCTAGGTCTCATGCTTGACCAAAAACTTAATTTCCACCTCCACATTTCAAACACAATAAAAAAATGCTATAGAAAAACAAATATACTAAAAAGACTTCTTTCCACACCCTGGGGCTGTAAGGAGAAAACCTTACTCCAGTTTTATAAATCACATATAAGACCCCATATTGACTATGGGCTCATCGTCTATGGTGCATGTGCAAAGACCCAGATGCAAAAATTGAAACAACACAAAATGATATAACACGTCTCATATTTGGTCTTAGGAAACCCACAAGCACCAAGTTTCTGCTTATGGAGAGTGGATTAACAACAATAAGGGAGAGACGTAGCTTTCTCTTGACAAAACATCTTAAAAAAAATTGAATCAAATAGCTCACACACACTACATAATTGGTTAAGAAATCCAGCCATGTATAGAGGCATTGCAGATGAGTATGCCAATATTCAGAAGAAGTTCCCCATACCAGCAAAGTCTATTGCACCCACTTTCCCCCGATCCCCCCCCCCATGGAATTGGTCAAGTCCCATAATAAATAATGACTTCTCAAAGTGGAATAAGATTTAACCCCCATTTGCTTTTGTCCAGAAAAAATTTGCAGAACTTAATACAATTACCTATAAAAATCACTTCCAAATATTTGTTGATGGGTCAAAAATGAATGAGAAGGTTGCAAGTGGTGTTTTTCTTCCTCAACTGAAAATTGCAATGGGCGAGAGATTATACAATAATTTATCTATAATGTCTGCTGAGTTAAATGCCATAATCATGGCATTAGAACACCTTAAGGAAAATCAACCTTTGATTGCAAATTCAAATAATATTATCATATATTCCGACTCTCTATCAAGCCTTGAGTTGCTGGCCTCAGCTCCTCAATATAAGTTGGACACTGACACTTATCATTGTCTCAGTATTATAGATAATCTTGCTTCAAGTGGCATAAAAACTTATTTTTCAGTACATTCCTAGCCACTCTGGCATAAGTGGTAATCATCAGGTTGATGAAATAGCAAAAAATGCTATAAATATTGACCAGCCAAGTGGGAGACCAATACCAATTAGAGATATTTACCGATGGAGGCTATCAGATATTAATTTTAATAAGATTAATCCTATCCTTTCCCCCTTCCCAATAAGTATCTTTCTAAAATTTATCATAGAATTCGTTCTTGAACAAGTGGACTAAATTTCCTTGCATTCTCATATAAGTTTTATAATTCAAGTGGTTCAATTCCCCTGTCCCCTCTTTGCAGGCATTGTAATATGAAAATGAAACAATTGACCATTGCCTATTCGAATGTAATATGCTGACGTCTGCACAACATACCTTGCTTTGTAAACTGTTAAATTGCTTCAAACACCACAAAATCTCACTATCAGCCAAGAGCCAAGCCAACTATACCTGCACACAGAGCACAGAAATCGATATCTATCATCTTATATTTGAACTCCTTGAGTCAAAAGATCTACTGAAAGATATCTGAGAATATCTAATAAATAAGAGACGACCAATCCAGTAGCTCTTTAGCCCACAGAGTGAAGCAAAAAGAAAAGGGCTAAATAGTACTAACTGAAAAGCCCGCCTGCTGTGAATTAGAAGAAGAAGAAACCCTTGTAGTAAGATAATACATTTAATGCCTGAAAAGATGCCAGATAATAAAGAAGAAGCAAAGACAGTAAACAGAAGAAGGAGAAGAAAGTAAGATTTTTGATGGCAAACCCTTGTAGCAAGATCATAGATTTAATCCCTTGGTAGATACCGGATAATACAGAAAAAACAGCGCCATTTATTAGCTGCTGCTAAAGAGTAATTTCGGGTGGCAAAGCCTTGTAGCAGGATCATACATTTAATCCAAAGGGTTTTGGCAAACCCTTGTAGTAAGATTGTAGATTAAATAACTGAATAGACATCAGATAACATAGAAGAATCAAAAGCAAGTAAGCATTAGGCATATATGCTAATAATAAACCATGCAAAAGAGCAGAAATAAATGAATCAAAATTGAGCGCTGAAAGAATCGTAAAACTGAACTGACTTAAATCTAGGTTCCGACATTAAGGAAATTTTCCTTTAGTAGCCGGATTTCATCTAGTCCGACGAAAAGAAGTCTCCGTGTTGCCAGATATTCAGAAGATTATTTTTCCGACCGGCAAAGTCTGGTGAAAATAAATAAATTTTCCCCTTAAAGCAGTGGTGAAAATGTTTTTGCTGATATTATTGTTTATAAATGTATTTAGTATTTTTTTTATATTTCAATATCCTAGTATTTTTCTTTTGTATTTTGCATTCAACCAGACACAGTCTTAATCCAAATAGCGGCGTCGCTTGGTCATTATCACCTAACAAAATTGACTGCCTTAGATTAGAAATTGCACATGAGGACAAAGAACATAGAATAAACAAAAAAAAAAAAAAAAAAAAAGAAGAAGAAAAAAAATAAAGACCACTTGTAGAAACGCGAGCTGGTAATTTTTTTTTTTTTTTTTTTTTTGTATGTGGCACAACTGGTCTTCAATGTAAGCTCTAGTGGTTGCAGAATCAATTTGTGAAGCGTATAGGCTACGTAACGTTTCCGTATAGCTTTAAACTAGATTTTATCATTGGTGCCTTCAAAACCCTTTAAGACTGATGAAAATCAAAACTCCATATATACCTACTTATCGTATTTTGATTTCGAATTTTATACCACTATATTCCCCCCACGCAGTCAACAAGCACTGAAATGCACGGACACAGAATGTAATGGAGGTTCAAAGGCATTCCAAAATTATCTATTATAAAAAAAATAAAATAAATAAAAATCCACTTAATTTATAATACATAAGTTTCTTTGACCTGTTACCATATATAGTTCAAATGTTTTTAACCTGGTAAATTTAATCAGGGGTGGTGACCAGGGTTTTATGACTTTTCTTTCAAATATATTCTTAAATTTTATTCGATCTCATTTTTCCATCTGATTGTAAAGAGGAGAATTATCTGCAGTTCTGAAGTGTTTAAAATATGAGTTACATTAACTAGTTTTTTTTATTTGTTCTTTTTTTTTCTTTCTCACTTGTGTGTTAGTTATTGTTTTTTTAGACGGTTTTATTTTTTTCAAAAATTATTTCTTTTTTCTTAAAGTTTTTTTTTTTCGTTGAAAAAGGCTTCCGGACGTGGAGCCGAAATATTCAGATTTTTTTTATTAAAGTTTCGTTGTTGTTTTTGTGTGCTTTTGTTCCACCTCTTTATTTACATTAAATCCGTTTTTTCTCTCTTAATTTTTTTTGTATATCTTATGTAACCATTTTAGGGATTAACATTCGATCATTTAGGACCATTCTCTTTAACAGTCCCTGAATGATCCAAGCATGATACACTGGAAGCTCCAATCACCAACATTTAAATCCACAGACTTTGATTTAAACAAGGAGCAAAATGTCTACTTTTCAACTCAAATGGACTTATGAAACCTGTTTTAAAAGAGCAATTTCCATAATTTTAGGTTCTTCTCCTCGACAGAAGGGCCCAATTCTGGCAAGGATTAAACAATATTAATGAAAAAGTAGGAAATACTTCTTTTTTCAAATCATTTTTTTAGATTTAATTTTTTTAGACTTCTATATCCAGAATCTGAAATCACCGACATAACAATGCTTAATGTACCAAGGAAAGGGGAATGAATGTCCAAACTGGCTAAGTTGAAACTTAAACAACCAATATATATCTTAAAGAGTTAAAAAATTTTCAATTTTTAACGAAGAATATCTCCATAAGGAGGTATACGAATTTTGTGGGTACCAAATTCAAAAAAAAAAAAAAAAAAAAAAAAAAAAAAAAAAAAAAAAAAGAAAGAAATGTGGATGAAAAATTAGCCAAAAAAGAAGATAAAAGCATATAGCACGAAACAGCTTAAGAATACCGTGTATGGAGAATATCAAAACCAATTTGTGGAATACTCCCTTGTTTTACCTTGATTTTAAATTTGTTTACTGCGATATTAGACTTAGGTTTGTTATCGATAACAACGAAACCCTTAATTACTAACTATGGTGAACATCAAACACCATTTATGAAATATTTACCTACTATATTTTAATTTCAGACTTCTGTATTGCATCAAAGCGCTACAGCCTCGGATTTGCAACCAACGATCTCAGCAAATCGTTTTATTTAATTGATTCTTATTAGCTACTTAAAACTTTTTCACATGCTGACCAATGGTCTGCGTAGTGCAGATGCCGATCCGAAGATTTTTTACCGTCGGCCGAGAGTGTAATGCGTGGCTGGGGGCAAATTATTCGACGTTTCCCGCTTTCGCTTCATTATTATTATTTTTTTTTCCTCACTGTCAGTCATACTGCGATCGTAAATATTTCTAAAGATAATTTACAAATATTTAGGACCATTTGTTAGATAATTCCTGAATGGTCATCGAGATTAAACATGTCAAAGGCATATTAAATGTTTATATATGCAATATGCAAGTGGGTTGGGGTAGCTAGAAGGAGTTCCAACCAGATGCAATATGCTTCCGCTTTCGTCAAAATGAATCTATGAAGTCTCTGCTTTTAAGAGGTTACTTGCAGAATCTTGACCCCTTCCCCAGGTGCTTCACGGACAATCATTTTAAAATTTTGACCCAAGGCTAAGTGAATCTGCTGTGTTGAAAAGGTGGTTGGTTGCCCTCTGATCGGTTTTGGTCCTGAAAAAGAGCTATAAAAAACAATTTGATTTGCGATCAGAAAAGCACTTCCTTTTCTTCTTATTCAGATTATTATTGAGACGCTTTCACATAATTCATTCACATGAATTGCTTCAGCGGATTGTTTCAAGTGTTTTCGAACTAGGAGTTGCTTATCAAACAGTTCGTGGTAACGAACTGTAAGTAAGGAGCGATCCGGATCAATAGTAACCGAAACTCTAAAAAACAGAAGTTTGATACCAATAGATACATCAAAAGAATCAGATTTTAATGTTGATTTCAAGTATATAAGTTTCATCAAGTTTAGTCTTACCCATCAAAAATTATGCGCCTGAGAAAACTTGCCTGATTTTCGAAAAAAGGGGGAAACACCCCCTAAAAGTTATAGAGCCTTAGTGAAAATCACACCATCAGATTCAGCGTAGCAGAGAAACCTACTGTAGAGGTTTTTAAGCTCATATCTGCAAAAATGTGGAATTTTGTATTTTTTGCCAGAAGAAAGATCACGGATGCGTGTTTATTTTTTTTTTTTTCCCAGGGGGTGATCGTATCGACCCAGTGGTCTAGAATATCGTGGGAGGGCTCACTCGAACGGAAATTCAAAGTTCTAGTTCCCTCTTTAAATGACCAGAAAAAGGAGGGCAACTAGGCCCCCTGTCATATTCGGATTAATTTCTGTTCGTTTTAAGTTTTAATGTTGCTCCTTACTTTCAGTTAAAAAAAAAACTTGTTTTTTTTTTTTTATTTAATTACTAATCAGAGACACTGCACCACAGGGCAGAATGTTTCATAAAGTTTATACAATCCTCTTTTCTGGTTAGGGCGACCGTAAAAAACAATAATAAGAATTAGACCCAACACGTATCTAGTCCAGATTTTAAATAGTCCGCATGGACCCGAAATTGTTCAAATTCATTTATATTTTTACACTTTACATAATTTCGTGGCTATATTCCAGTGAACTCCATTTTAAGTTAGTACATTGAATAGGGATAGTACATTATAGCGAGTCATTAAAAATTTGAGACACAAAAAACAATAGAACCAGCCAAAATACTCTAACACAAAACATCTATATACCAAAAGCAAGGCTCTTAAAGGCATTGTATAATACGTAGTAGATTCCAGAATACGGTATATCTCGAAGTAACGTTGGTAAAAGTCCATATGTAAAGCCTCTTAGACCTTCGTGTCGGTAAATCTGACCAAGGCCACCTAATATGCTGGAGTATGTGAATTTCCCACTCTGAAAAAAGAAGAAAAACACGTACTTAAAGGGACTTGATACTGATACAGCACACCAGCGTTGCCAAAGCGGTGCAATTGTACCATTTTTGGTACAATTTAAAAGTGCTGGTACAACGCAGTATATTTGGAAAATTTTTGGTTACAATCAAATGTTCCATTACATTTTGGTTTTTGTTTCTCCTCCTTCCTGATTCAGATATCTATTCATGCTTTAGTTTTCTTAAAAATTTCATCCTCTTACGGCAAATTTTTAACCTGCTATTCAGATGGTACAAATTAATCTCTTACGGTGTAATTTTTTTCATTTTGTTTTCATTTCGTTTCACAGTTTGGCGTTATATTTTATTTCAAAGCCCTGACAACGCTGATGCACAGACTACTACTTCACTTACTTATACTTGCAGTAGGAACAGGTGTTTTGCCTCACTTAGCATCTGAAATTACGAGGTTCTGCACTTTACACAGTTGGAGAAAAACAACAACGTAGTGCTTCTGATCTCACCAAGATGAAGATGATGTATTAGAACTTTGTTAGATATATTTTCGTTTTAATTAATAAGATTGAAATATATTTTACATACCCCTCTAAGAACTCGTACTGTCAATTTAATTGAAAAAAAAAATGATCCTTGACCATTCAAAGCTGGATGGCTCTTTTTTCTTAGACTTTAATAACTTTATTTTCAAGCTAAGAGCTGGGATCTAGTGTTTATCCACAAAGCTTGACCCGAAAAAAAGTAAAATAAATTAAATAGGATCCCTAAAGTAGGCAAAAACCAGCTGATTATATATATATTTTTTTTAAGCGTAACGGCAAGAATGTGACATAATCACACTAATCAAAAACGTCACTTAAATCTGATTGACGTTTTCGACAAATACTGAAGAGGCAAGATTGCCACACATCTTTCGAAGTCAATATTCTAAAGCCCAGCTTTCAAGCCTAATTACGCAAGCTATTTTACCAATCATAATTGCAATTAAAGTGTACGCGATGTCTTACTATGGAAGGCTGTGTATTTGCAATTTTATTCTTTTTATGTAGGCTAATACAAAATTAATCGATTGTTTTTGGCAATTCGTTTTTCAAACATTCAAATTAATCATTTAATCGCAGGCAATTATGTTTCCCATAGGTTTTTTCTTCCTACTTAGGAATACAGTTTCAAATACAATTCTAATTTGAAGACTTTCATAGAGACAGATGAGAACAGTTTACAACTCTGTAACATTACAACTGAAGAAAGGTCGTTTGTTTTACATAGAGTTTTGTGATCAGCACATTATTTAATTAGCAGATTTATTTATTTTTTATATTAGCCCACCTATTTTTATAAGCATAAATTCTTTATATATAGGAGTCGAAACGTGAGATTTTCCCAAGTCTTATTTTAATCTTACCAAGTCTTATCTAATCCTCTCATAAAATATTATTTACTTTTGAGTAGGCCTACTAAAAAGGTGGCAAAATATTGACCATCAGAATATCTGACCTAAGCAAAAGAGTCAGTACGAGTATAATAAAAGAGCATCACTTAAGAACAAGTAAAATGCAATAGAAATATATGAATAATTGGTAAAACTTTTCATTAAGACATTGAAAAAAATATATACAATATTCAGCCTTAAATGTTTAACATTCATGTTTAGAAGCCTTTATCATGGAAAAAAGAGTTAGACTAAAAATCTAAAAGAAACAAGAAAATAATACAAAGAGTGGGAAAACGAGAGAGGAAAAACGCTATATAACAAAAAATAATATAAAAAAAAAAAAAACAGACTAAAATGAAAAAGACGAAAAAACTAGACAAGACTTTCCGAGATATTTCCCAGAACTTCAGAGAATTTCGTTTTCGGTAAGGTATGCCAGATAGAATTCCTAATGCGGTGCCTCTAGATCAATTTTGTTTGATAAAATTTACCGTCGTCTGTCCGAACTTAGCTTGAGAGTGCATTGAAAGTTTTGAAATAAAACTGAAAGTGAATACAGTGCGAGTCAGACATGCCAGCTGGAATCCACAAACTGCCAAAAAAATATTTATGAGCCGGAACTTACATAAATTCTGAATAAGTAAGCTAGGTATATTTTTTCTTTAAAATCCCGATTTTCCGTCACTAAATGAAAAAAAAATTCGTGATGGAGGGAAATAGTTGGTACCCCTTTTTCGGGTCATTTAAAATTTCGGTTTTCCGGCCGACAAAATTGGCGTTTAACATGAATAAAAGTTTACTGTTTATGTGCTACTGAAAATGTAGCGGTATTTGCTTTTAAATAGCTATTCATTCAATCGACTATTTCCAAAAATTTCCCAAAAGACCAGAAAATGTTACTTGCAATCTAATATAAAAACATAATTACTATCGCAACATCGCTTGGTCACTTCTGCTTAATAGCATTTACCGTCTTCCGTCACATCTTAGCTGCAACTTAGCTATATTTCCGAGCTATGCATAAAAGATAAACTACAATTTTATTCTGTCTTTGACTGTAAAGAAACAATCGACTTTCCTGGCTCAAAAGTTTCGATCAAACCATTAATAAAAACAAAACCTAAAGCATGTAAGTTCAATAGACTAAATGTGGACACAACCCATGACTGCGCTAAGGGTCGGGAGATCTGAGGGTTCAAGGACCATTTTAAGAGTGTGCGTTGAGTAGTTGAAGCTGCATATTGTTTTGATCACTAATAAAGGGGGCAGACACAATAACAGGTTTTCTTAAAATACATTTTTCACGCTTAGTTTAAAAGTGAAGCAATTAAGAAGAAAAAGAGAACAGTGCATAGTTTCTAAATAATCATATCTAAATTACAGGGAAGAGTACAAATAGCTCAAGAGGGAAAACCAAGGACCCACAGCCTTTTTTCGTGAGCTCTAGGAGTATAAACATGGACCATCCACTATAATTGCAAGGGTGGTCGTTAAATATGAGAGGGTAATTAAACAATTACTTTAAACATGTGAAAGGAGCCACCTTAAAATGCACCATCTGTTGAGTCATAAACGTAGGACAGAGCCACTAATACTGTACATTCTACCATATGTCTGTTATACAGTGTAACCTCTAACATAGCAGAGCCTTTTAATGATACTCAATTATTTATTTATGAATTATTTCCGAACATTCTAAAAGTTTGAATTAAGGATAATATTTCCAATTTTTTTTCCAAATATTCCGAACATTTGAATTAAGAAAAGTATTTCCAAATATTTCCAAATTTAAGAAATTATAATTGGAAATTATTTCCAAATATTTGAATTAAGGAAAGTAAGTAGACGTAATATTGGAACAGCAACAAGGGGCTGCTAGGTATATACCCAGCCCTAACCCTAAAATTATCCTAATTTCTTTCAATTCGGCAATGATTTAGGCATTAAATCTTCAACAATAAATACACTTGGAGGATAACTAGGTTAACACAAGAAAACTAACCTCTAACCTTGTTTTTTCATCACAGTAAAAGGCATAACGGCCAGGCCAGCAGTGGTTCTTGAAAATGCACTTGCTAAAAATGATAGTACTTTTGAGCTTCGGTCAGGATTGAATGAGCCCTCAATAATTTCTAAAGATGTAAAATATATGGCTATTCCGGGTACACTTCTTAGTAATGTCTAAAAATGAAGGAGAAAATATATAGAATATAAACTAAGAAGGGCCCAATTCAAGAGTATTTTTTCAAAAAGTAGCCTATTTGAATTTTAAGCATTATGAAAACCCTCTTTTTGCTAAAGAGTCAGAGAGGCTTTATCTAAGACCGGATTTTAAAACGTACAAAATTAACAAAAACGTCGGGAGGCTGCTGATTCCCAAGCCTCCTACTATCTGATGGTATTATTTTAATTCTTTCCTATGAAGGTCGTCACTACTAAAACCACTAAGCCTACCTTTGAAAACCTTTGTTTAAACAGCTACTGATAGATTTTATATCCAAGCAGCCAAGGCAGCAAGAACCATGCCACCTCTCCTTGCATAAGTCCAAACTATGTCATTATTTGTTTACTTGGTGACTACGTAACAGTATATCACCTGTAAATAGCACTTTAAAAATTTTCGTTTGTAGCGCTTTTTTCCAAACTAAAAATATACCAGCTGAAAAAGAGGTCTGTTCAAAGATGGCAGCAAAAAAAAGCCTTCATTTCTTTCTGAAAATTCTCACCGTCCACCGTCACCATCTCACAGGCAGCTTAAGACTTAGGGCCTGATATGCCAATTTTCAACCATGTACCTAGGTTTACTCCTTAGAATTACGGCTGTTGAACTTCCTTTTGAAGCAATCAATAGACGAGCTTTCAGGGATAACCTTAATTGAGAGACTATTCCCAATAGAGGTACAACCACTTGCGAAGCTTTTCTCCAAATTCTCCAAGCAGAGCTTCTCCTCTTGTAGGTAATTTGACTGTATCATGCTTCTATGTGTTTACCGTGTTGGCTTGGCGAACGGTGTTACAAGTGGAGGTAGCTAATCGCAGGAGCGATAGAGAATATATTTGTAGAAAACTGTCATTGACACTACATCAAATTTCTCACTTAGAGGTCTTAAGGGTACCCGATCAGTAACACAACTCACCCTTGTGGCCATATTTTGAATTCTCTGGAGTCGCCCACCTAGTTAACTTTATTGCAACCTAGTAAATAGCTAACCATGGCCCACAGTAACCAAAAGTTTAAAATGTGTCTATAAAAAATAACTGTCTAGTGAGAAAAAATTGCCATTTGTAGCTGATTCAGGAGCGGTAATTATATTTCAATTAATCTAGACAGTAAAATGTTATTTTGAAAACAAATTTACAGGAATTTTGAAAGAGTAGGAAACCCCTTCAAAAACAGCATCAGATCAAAACGAAAAGCACACCGTTAAAACCCTGTTTAGAAAAGTTACAACCCCCCTTCACCTTGAAAAACAAGGAAAATCCCTTTATGCAAGGGTAGCACTGATACGTCCCCTTTTTGTCTTTATTTTTCGGGGTGCTAGAACATCATGAGAGCTGTTTAAGGACTCATTTGAAAGCTAATTTTTATATCTAATCACTTTTTATGAATTTGACCAGATGATTCATTACAAAGAGGCATATAGCACCCAAATGTGCGCTTTGGGTGCCATTCCCAGAATGGAAAGGCTGGGAAGAATCGAGTGGTGATAAAGTTTGAGGTCTAAGTTACCTTAGTTATGTTAAATTTCTAGCATGTAATTAATCCGTTAATTAAAAAAGCAAATAATATAAAGAAAATCTTATTTAGAAGACACTTTGGTCTAGTGGTGACGCCTCTGTGCTGTTGTTTTTGTAAAAAAAAAATGTTCGAATATAGGTTAGAACATCTTTTTTTTTTTAATGCGAATTCTCTTTCAAGCGTTGATCCATTTCCAATCATCAGTCCTGCTGAAATGTTAAAGTAAAAGAAGCAAAAATAATAGAACACACAATTTTTGTAAATTGTTCTACATATACATCTTAAGTTATTTTAATAATTTCATAGAAAATGGTCGCTGGCTGAGGACCGAGTGAGGTGGACGTCAACAGTTGCAACCTTATGCGCCTCGCGGCGTAGGAGGACCTAAGTCTAAGTAAGTAAGATAATTGAGTTTTTTTTATTTGCAAGTTCTCGAAGATGCCAAGGAAAATTCCCCATGGCCTCTTTTTTTGACAAGTCCCATACTTTTAAGGTAAAATTTAGGAAACATACGAAGCTAAGCCTATATTTAATGCCCTATTTCAGTAAAACTCATATTATTTCATTAATCTCCTTGATTCAGTTAGAAAAAAATCTTTTGTTAGGTTTATTGTCATTATTTTTAAAACCTACAAAAACTTGCAAAAATTATTTTTTTTTTCTTTTAATTATGTTTTTCTGATGTAAGTAAAGGGCGAAGTTGAAACTTAAAACGAACAAAAATTTATGTATCGTGCTTTATCCAACATATTTTGAAAAACTGTTTCAAACAAATTGGCTTGTGATACTTCCCTTTATTTCTAGAATTGTGAAAACTAGCGCTTTGCTAAAAACTAAGCTTTTTTGAGTTTTATAGAGAGTTAAAATTGTATCGTAAAAGTTATTGACTTCGTGGCCGATAAACGACTACTGAGAGCTTTATGAACTATAATTTTATTTTCTTCAGTCCACTTAAGGATTTTCCTGTTTATGTTTCTGTTCTGTTGCATCGATTTTGTGTTTTCAGTAAAGCGCTTCTTTTTCACGATTCTAAGTATACAGGGAAATATCATGAGCCAATTTGTTTGAAAAATTTTTTCAATAATATGTTACACAAACCACGAAGCAGTAATTTTTGTTCATAAGTTTCAACTTTGCTCTTTACCTTCATCAAAAAACACCTCTTTTTTAAGTAATCTCATTAAAAATCGGGCATCCATATCCGGCAAGAGGCATAATGCATCACTTTTACAGACGAACAATGGAGCTGGATAGTAACAGAATAAACATTTAACACTAAAACATTAACATTTAAACAATTTAGACGTTTTACAAACACTGATCCATTCAATAATGTCTTGTTTACTGGATTTTTCAGCACCAGTCACCCCTTCTTTCTGAAAAAAAAAAAAATGAAGAAACAAAAAGACAGAAGAAATGAAAATAATTTCACGGAAACAATGAAAATACTTTAGCAAAGAGCTCCATTAAGCCGTCTTCAGCGCTGAAAAAAAAAATACATTTTCTATAAAACAAAGCGTTACACTTAGCCAACGTGGTCTCACAACTTATTTACCTCCTTCTGCAGATACTTGTAGCAACCAAGGCAATGTGGTTCTTTTCTGACATTTTCGGCACCAGAGAGACAACTCGTTCTTGGAAACATGGGGCATATTGCAACAACCGAGAAGTAGGTATTGTTTTTCTTTTTGGATCTCCTTAGATACCCGGGATATACTGCAGCAACTCAATTGAATAACAATAGGTCCATTTTCTGACATTATCGGCAGACACCTTCTTCTTTGTGACTTAAGAAACATTCGAACAACCAACTCAATAAGTACTGGATCGCGTTTAGGACATTTTCAGCACCAGACTCATCCCCTTCGATAGAAAAATAAGTTTCTCTGATGCGGAATTCAAGCAAAATTGAAAAAAAAATAATACAAGACTGAAACTAACACTGAGATTAATAAAGGGCGAAATTGGAACTTAAAACAAACACAAATTATAGCTCCTCATTTGGTTTATTTGGCTAGTATAAAAACTAATGCAAATAGACCGACTGATGATACTTCCCTCTATTTGTAGGTTTATACAGCGATATCGCTTCACTGAAAACCCAAGACCTACGCATAAAAAAACAAAAATGTTGTTTACGAAGCCGAAAAGCCATTACGAAGCCTAAAGAAAATAAAATACTAATCTACAACTAATAATAATCTATAAGGCTCTCCATAGCCATTACATCGAGTCATGATATCGACAACTTTTAATATACGATTAAAACTCAAGCAATAAAATATTCTCATAAAACTCAAGCAAAAAATAGTTATTTCAGGAACTGAAGAACCGTTAAACAGAAAGAGATTAACAGACTCAAAATGCAACACATTGTTCTAACCAGCCATAATAACAATACCTATTAATATAAAATTTAAACTATAAAAAAACTTTAATATTACTTGAAATATAACTAATAAACAATAATTTAAATTGTAGAAATCGAGTTGTTTCTTTTTAGATTAACAGACTCAAAATGCAACACAATGTTCTAACCAGCCATAATAACAATACCTATTAATATAAAAAATTTAAACTATAAAAAAAAAAACTTTAATATTACTTGAAATATAACTAATAAACAATAATTTAAATTGCAGAAATCCAGTTGTTTCTTTTTACAGAACGGATAATTTCAAGTTATGATGCAAATTCTGAAGATACGTCTATAGAATTAATACTACCAAGATGTTTTCAATTTAAACTTGTCTATAACCATGAAATATTCATTTCTGACCAAACAGCAAACAATTCACTCAATTGGACTTCAGTCCTGTGCAATTTTCGAAAGTTGTCTCAAATTAAGTAAATTACATACAAACATTCAAAATACCTAATTTTTATATCGTAAAAAAACATCCAAGTGCGCTTATGTTTCTGCTGTACAAAAAATCTTATGTTGTTTATCATAATGCTCTAGTTTTGCATAATCCTACAGATAAGCTACAGGGAAATATCCATCGGTCGATTTATTTGGATTTTTTCTACAGATTAATCTGAAAAAAAGCTTTTTTCCACAAAATTAGATTCCAAAGTAAGGTGAATAGTTATATTAAACCTAAGACAAGCGCGAATAAAGTCAATAATTCAAGTGTAAAAGAATATGAATCACTATCAATAAATAAGTGAAACTCAAAACGTAGAGAAATTACAATAATAATCAAGTTAAATTTAAAACGAACAAAAACCACAGCAAACAGGAGTATGATTAACGCCCCCCTGTGCACTGTAAAGACCAGAATATCATTTGCCCTCTACCAAAAACAATTCTTATTTCATGCTGCGACTTTTTATTTGCCCTAGCATCAAACAAACAAAAAATCATCATATTAAATAAGATTACTGAAAAGATCTAATGAAATGCAGTTTGGCAGTTTAATACATTTTGAAATTCATTTCTGAGAGTCTGAACAATTTTGTATTTATTAACGGTGTGTAAAACAGAACTTTTGAAACGTATATTATTTCCAGTAAAGCATGAATGACGTTCTGGTCTTTACACGACGTAGGGGGCATTAGCCCTACTCCTGTTTTCTGTAGTTTCTACACACTCTCAAGTAAATTTAAAATTGCAGAAATTCAACAGTCCTTTTCGTCAAAAAAGTCCTTTTCCTGATGAGTTTGATCTTGGGCCCACACATCGCTAAGCCCGGTCCTGTGTAATTACAATACCAATTGGTGTATTTTATAAGATAAAATACGTTCTCTTCAAAACCGTCTTTACTGGTCAGAGACAGATTATATCTGTTAATGCTAATACTTACAGGAGTAGTTCCTCGCCATAGGGATGATATGCCTTCCTTTTTAACCAAACCTCTAAACACTTTAAACAAGCTTCGAGATTCATGTTTTCCGGGATCTTGCAACCTTGTTTTTAAAACATCAAATGGTTGAAGCATCAAAGTTGACAGGCTGCCGGATATACATCCTGATAAAATTGGATTGGCTATATTTCCCTGAAATCAATTACAAATCAACTGATATTTTATGACGAAGATCAAGAGCATTCTAAGAGATATAGTATACAAAAAAAAAATAAAAAAAGTCATAATTGCACAAAGGTCCAACGCTTGCATGAATGGAGGGGGGGGGGGGTATTCGCAAGATTTTCCTGATGGCGAACACAAAAATTTTAATTTTAGCCATGTTTTTCTTGAAGATGAATTTCATGTTGCTTGAAACAAATCTGGCGGGAGGAGGATTATCCTCGATCTCCCCCTGAGTGTATGTGTAATCACAGTTATTCCATTTTCAAGCACACATTGATGCACACTGTCCAATGCTTAGTGGAGGGAAGGTCAGAGGCTTTTTTTAAGGAAGGGGAAGGGGGAATTAAAAATGAAAAGATACAAGAATGGTGGCCAAAGTGCACCTTTTTTGTATTTTAAGCCTCTCCCTAGTAATAATTATACACTGGTTCGGGTAATCTTTTGTTCTACGTCTTCTTTTTTCTCTATATCACTCTTTTTTTAGCGTCTTAAATGAACAAATCCCATATACTGTAATTGGCTATCTCCCGAAACTCCAGCGAAATCGAAAACCTGCTTCCTGTTTATTTTTATGCATTAAACACTTAATGGTGAAGAACTGTAAGCAAGGAGCAACTTGTGCCAATGGTAACCTAAACTCTTAAAAAAAGTTTTGATGACAAAACACATCAAAAAGTTGGCTTTTTGTGGTGACTCTAAACAAGTAAATTTATTAAGCTTGAAGCTGCCAAACAAAATTATGAGCCTAAGAAAACTTGCCTATTTTGAAAAAATGGTTTAAACACCAAAACTGAAAATTCTGAGATAGATAGGCGATTTAGAATTATCAAAAAACTATATATGGGGCATGCCAATTTCCGAGGCCCTAAAGCCGCGCCGTAGTGAATTTGTTACTAAAATATGCCTAAAGCCCATGCAAAACAAATAGTCAATAAAGATAATTATTTTAAGCTTCATTTAACAGAAGTGGTTAATTAAGGGTTCAATTAAGCACAGTGGTGTATAAGTGCACATATGCTACAATGAGGCAGGGTCAGTGGATATTTTTGTGGGTGGACAGCGTTTACACCCCCCAGAAAATACCTCCCAGCTGAAAATAACCCCCGGTAAATACCTCACCCCCGGAAACCCCCCCCCCCCCGTGGAAAGTAAGGCTTTCCAAATTTGAGAATTTTATTTGAGTTTAATTTTTTATTTTTTTATTTCCGTAGGGGGAAGAAATTTTGGTACTTGTGTATTATGCACCACTCACTCAAGTTAAAATTTAAGAGCTCGCCAGTTTTTTGTTAGTTTCTTCGTTACTTTAGAAATAAATTTAGGCTATAGATTTGCATATTAGGGGGGGGGGGGTAAAGTATAGCAGGAGTAGCGATGTATCAATCTAAGGAAGAGGGGTGGTAGGAGACTACTGTATTAATGATAGAGAGAGGGAAGGTATGATTTTTATATTAAAATTTCATATTTCTGTTAAAAGTCATGACTGTTTTCATACATCGATGGTTGTTTTCCTGGTATGGTTAAACGAACTTGATGGTTACGAGATTTAAGGCAATATGTTAGGCGTGTTTTTTTATGTTTAATAGTTTTTGAGGCTGTTATGGATGTTTTAATGTTAGACATGATTCTTTTTTGTATGGATGTTTTATGTTTATGGACGTAAGGAATTTTATTGTTTACCATACAAGCGGCCTATCATTCCATGTTTTATTTAATGATGTTTTTTTTGTATGGATGTTTTATGTTTATGGATGTAAGGATTTTTATTTTTCACCATAAAAGCAGGCTATCATTCCATTTTTGTTTTTTGTATTTAATGATGTTTTTGTATGGATGTTTTATGTTTATGGATGTAAGGACTTTTATTGTTCACCATACAAGCGGGATACCATTCCATGTTTTATTTAATGTTCTTTTTTTGTATGGATGTTCTATGTTATGGATGTAAGGATTTTTATTGTTCACCATACAAGCGGGCTACCATTCCATGTTTTATTTAATGATGTTTTTTTGTATGGATGTTTTATGTTTATGGATGTAAGGATTTTTATTGTTCACCATACAAGCGGGCTATCATTCCAAGCAGACACAGACCAATTGATGTTAAGCGTCACAGTATCGTAACAAGTTATTTGCATATTCGATTGATCAATTGGATTTTTGATAGGTGTTAAAAGTGACCTGTTTCGGGGCATTTTTATGGCATCATCGTGAGAATATGCATACCCCAATGATTTGAGATGCATACTAGACACACAATTTCTTCTGACGGTTGGGTTCCATGTCCTCGCAGAAAGGACCCCAAGTATCCTCCCCCTTCCAGCCACTCCCCCAACCCCTCCCTCCAAAGCCCGACCCCAAATTTTTTTTTGCAGTTTTTTCAACTTTTTTTTAATGTCTTAGAATGACATGAAACATACTTAAAACATAAAAAATTCACATTTAATATTTTCCGATTTCAAAAAGGGAATGATATAGATATGTAAGTCGTGACTTTTACTAATAGAAAAATAATGTTTGTAGCGACCATTTTTTTTAACTGAAATTTTACACCCTTTTTTCAATGTATTAAAATCATATCAGAAATATAGAATGACATTTGTGATTTAAATTTTAAAAACGTATTCTTGTGCATACCCTACTCCTATTGATGAGGACTGATGGTTCTCATTCAATATTTTTTCATGAAAAACAAACTAATTTTTTTAGGATTTCCCAGAGCTCCCCCTACCCGTTAAGAAGGCAAGGTTCCAAAGGCTTTATTATATTATTTCAAAACAAGTTCTTTTCTTAATATTCCTCCTAAACCTGTTATACAAGTTGAAGTAATCATCCTTTTTCACCCCCCAACATTACTTTACGACTTTTTTGCATACCCCAACACCCAGAAATTCTTTTCAAAAGGCTTTATCATGTTATTTCAGATCAAGTTTTTTTCTTAATATTCCTCCTAAACCTGTTTTACAAGTTAAGGTACTCATCTTTTTTCACTCCCAACATTACTTTACGACTTTTTGCATACCCCAACACCAAGCAATACTTTTCAAAAGGCATTATTATATTATTTCAGAACAAGTTCTTTTCTTAATATTCCTTCTAAACCTGTTTTACAAGTTGAAGTACTCATCCTTTTTCACCCCAACCATTACGACTTTTTTGCATACCCCAACACCAAGAAATTATTTTCAAACGGCTTTATTATCTTATTTCAGAAAAGATTATCCTTTCTTTTAGAAATCTTAGAATTAAAGTTTTTTTTGGCAAAAAATTTGAAAATTGAAAAGACGTGGGTACCAGATCAGATCAGAATTTGAGGTTTTCTGGCATAACCAGCAACACTTTAAGCCTCCTGAAGTACTGGTTCTGCCTGCCTACCAGTGGGTAAAGGCAGGCACACATAGCAGCCCCCACCCCTGGGGTGTAAGAGGGGACTCATCAGGTGAGACCTATACCAATTTTAACTTGTAATTTGACTACAGTAACCAATCCTTGGGTTTATGCCACTGCTACTGTTGATGCTTGATGTTTTTTGCTGATTGCTTTCTATTCTTCAAATTCACAATCCCCTGCTTTGGTATTTGAAATTTGTTACTTCATTGTGGACTATATCCTGCCTTATACCCAAACTGTCTTATGCCACTGCTTATTCTGTTCCTGTTTTGTTGTTTACTTCAGATAAGAAATGAAAAGTCAACTCAAGCCACCTCGTGAACTAAGGTCTGACAGCTCAATCCAATTCTCTGGATCAGAATCTGTTTCAGAGCAACTACTCATGCTCACTAACCACATAAATAGCATAAAAATCAAACATAAAATGCTAGCAGATTCACTACAACCTGACAACCTTAAATCTTCAGTGAAAGGGTTACTTGATGACCTTGTATTGGCTAAGATCTCTTCCCAGGTAGATGAGGCAGTGGTTAAAATGAAAGAGGAACAGACATTCATGCAACATAATGTCACTATCTCTTCAGATAAGCTGGATGCAATCAAGCAGGAGGTGTATGCTGGCCTCAACCTAGATCTTAGTAATCTAGTGGATAAAACTCTTGAAAGCTATAACAGACGCATATTTTCTGTTGAATCTACATTGGCTACTTTAGAGTCATCCATGATAGACCTTAAAAACTCTTTCCAGCCTATCCAGTCCAACCTGGCAAGATTAAATGACCGTTTTGAACAGCAGGCTTTGAGCAACCAAATTATTGTCTTTGGGGTGAAAGAGGAGACCTCCATTGAAAACACTGAAAGTCAATTCCTGTCACTATGTGCTGGGAAATTTCCTGGCATACAATTATTCAGTCTGATGTTGTATCAGCCAAAAGAATCGGTAAACCATCTGCAAAACCAAACCCATAGTTGTTGAATTTTGCAACTTACGAGTTCGTCAACTGCTTCTCAGACAAAAGAAGGATTTGAAAGGATCAGGGATTCTATATTCTGAGACACTTACAAAACTACGCTTACAACTTCTTTCATATGCCAAGTCAAAGCTTGGCTTACGTAATGTTTGGTCCAGTAAAGGTGATATCCTGTATAAAACCCAATCTGGAAGAGTGGTTAAGTTTAATAATCAGAGTGAAATTGATTTATGTGCTGCAAATGTAGAAAAACTAAAGTGATGGATTTAGATTTATTTTCTTATAATATATTGCATTGTTTCTGTAGGGATTTACTTGCTGTTCTAAAAATATTCCTCTATTATTCTTTACTGTCCTCACATAATTTAGACTGGTACCATATTACACTTTGTGCCAATAGTTTAGATGATATGTCCCTTCCCACTAATATTTCTTTATGTTTGTTTGTGATTCTGTCACCTTCATGTTGTCTGATTTACATTATATTCTTGTCGTGTCATTATACTTGTAACCCCCATAATATCAACTGGTCACACATTATAGTTTGTGCTAATACTTATAATAATATGTGCCTTCCCACTGATTTTTCTTTATGTTTGTTTATGATCCTTTCACCATCATGTAGCTTGGCTTCTATAATACTTTTGTCATGTCAGCACACTTGCAGCTCATATAATTTTCACTGGTCCTATATTGCATTTTGGGCAAATATTATGAATCATATATGTTATCCCACTGTTATTTATTTTTTTTTTTTTTTATGTTTGTTTGTGATCCTATCACCTTTATGCAGGCTGATTTCTTTCATATTTATGTCATTTCAGCATAATTGCAGCTCATATAATCTTGACTGGTTCCACATTATACTTGGGGCCAATATTTTGATGAATATGTGCCATGCCACTATTATTTCCTTATCTGGGTTGGTGATCCTATCACCTTCCTGTAACCTGAATTCTATCATATTTTCCTCATGTCAGCACACATGCAACTTGCATAATTTTGACTGGTCCCATATTATATTTTTGGTCAATATTTTGAATAATATATGCCATCTCATTGATATTTCTTAATCTTATTTTTTGATGCTATCACCCTTGTGTACCCTGAATTCTATCATATTTTTGTCATGTCAGTATATATGCAGCTCTCATAATTTCTTACTACCCATAGTATACTTTGGGCTAATATTTGGAATAATATTTGTCATTCCATTGATATTCATTTATATTTGTCTGTAATCCTATCACCTTCAGGTAGGCTGACTACTATTATATTTTTTTTTTTTTCATGTCAGTTACAGCTTACATAATTTTCTGGTCCCACATTATAAATTGGGCCAATACTTTGATTCTACTTTGATTCTACTGATATCTCTTTATGCTTTTTGTGATCCTCTCACCTTCATGTAGCCTAACTTCTATTATTTTTTTGTCAGTCCAGCACACTTGCAGCTCATGTAATAGTAACTGGTGTCACATTATACTTTGGTCCAATACTTTGGATAATTTGTGCCATCCCACTTATATTTCTATGTGTATATTTATTATGTGTGATAATTATGGGTGATTTCTCTTTTCTTTTGAATTCTTCTATTCTTAATTCGGTTATATTTGATCAACCAATTAGGGCTGGTAAACAAGAGACTCACACGCTTGACCCTCTCCTTGAATCTATGGTTAATTCTAGCTGTAATTATCACACTACCATTGATTATTGTGATAAAATTATACCCTCACTGTCTTTAAATAGTAGCTTTAACGTATTTTGTTTGAATGTGCGTGGGATAAGAGATAAGTGGGATAGTCTGAAATCGTATTTGTGGTCTGATAATTCTTGCCCTTTTGATGTAATAGGTTTAACAGAAACATGGTTATCTGATGGTGAAAATTTACAGCCTATGATATGCATGGTTATGTTGCTGTCCATATCCCCAGAATGGTAACAAAGTGCTCAGGAGGTATTTCTTTATTTATAAAGTCTGATATTGAGTTTGGAAGAAGGTCTGACCTTGAATCCTTGTTTACATCAGTAGTGTCAAATAGTAGGACAGTTTATTCTCTTGTTATATTGATCTGAAAAGCCAGTTTGCATGTGCCACTGTTTGTTTGTTTTATAAGCCCCCTCCTTTTCCAACACATTTGTTCTGTGATTTGCTTGATCAACTTTCTTGTGTGGGGTCTTTCTCTAAAAAACGTATTTGTGTTTTGGGAGATTTTAATTGTAATATGTTAAATATTGGATCAAGTGATGATTGTGACCATCTCTTTGATGTGCTTTCTTCTGCTGGTCTACTTCCTTCAATTTTTTTTCCTTCTCGTGTTGACCCTACTAGAAATTCTGCCACTTTAATAGACAATATATTTTCATTTCTCATTCTTCTAATTTGAAGTTTACTTCTGGTCTTGTTTTCACTGATCTTTCTGATCACTTCCCTATTTATGTTTCACTTTTTGTGCCTCAAGCTGAGATTGCTGTGGATGAGCAGGGTGAGTCTTCTTTTAGAACTTCCACAGATAAAGAAATTTCTAATTTAATACATAGTCTTCAGAGTAATGATTGGTCTAGTGTTCTTGAAGCTAATGATGTTGATTGTGCAACGAATTTATTTTTGTGTCGTATGGGAGCTCTGTTGGATAAGCATTTTCCTCTTAGAAAGAGGCCAAGGAACTCCATACCTAAATGTCCATGGATGTCTAGAGGTCTGATCAATGCTACACATATGAAGGCGTCTCTGTTCAAGGCTGCATGTAAAAGTAAGACAGGATGATCTTTTGAAGTATAAACTTTATAAAAATGTGCTTACTTCTTCAGTACGTGCAGCCAAAAAGCTATATTTTTCGCGTCGAATTGATGAGTGTAAGGGGAATTTGCGAAAGGTTTGGACTGTAGTTAATGAAGCTCTTTCCCGCAAGAAACTCAAACAGTCCCCCCCTTGTCACTACAGGAAAGCTGATGGATCTTTCGTGGACAAAAATTCTTCAGCAAGCGCCTTCAATTCGTATTTCACCTCACTTCCTTCAGTTCCTAATCCACCCTACAGCAGAGTAAGTAGTTTTCCCTTAGCAGAAAAGTCATTTTTCCTTTTTCCATGCAGTGATACCGAAATTTCTAACATTATTTCTCAGCTTTCAAGTAGCCGTTCAGTTGATGGTTTTGGTTTGAGCTGTAATGTTCTTAAAAAAATTGGTCAGTTTGTTTCTAACCCCATCTCACACATAACTAACCTCTCTCTTTCTTCTGGTGTTTTTCCTCATTTATTTTAGGTTGCTAATGTTGTACCTTTGTTTAAAAAAGGTGATTCATCTCTAATTTCAAACTATAGACCTATTTCTCTCCTTCCTGTAATTTCTAAGGTTGTTGAAAAAGTAGTGTATTGTAGACTCTCTTCATTTGTATTTAGTACTAATACGACTGCAGGTAATTCTCTCATAACTAACCATCAGTATGGCTTTCGTCCCAGTTTTTCTACCTTGCATGCACTTTCAGATGCAACAGAGTTTGTGCGTGTTAACCTTGACAAGGGCTTGTGTGTTTTGGGTCTATTTCTTGACTTTTCAAAGGCATTTGATATGGTCGTTCACTCTGTTCTTTTGTCTAAATTATCTTCATTTGGAGTGCATGGAGTCCCACTTGAATGGTTTAGGTCTTACCTCTCAGGGAAATCTCAGTATGTTTCGGTTAATGGTACTTCTTCCTCTTCCTTGCCTATTGTGAAAGGTGTCCCACAGGGCTCTGTACTTGGACCACTTTTGTTTTTAATTTATATTAATGATCTTGTTGATGGTCTTCATCCCCTTGTGCACCCTATTCTTTTTGCTGATGACAGTAACTTTTTCATTGCTGCAGTGGACCTGCCATCTGCCATTTCCCTAGCTCAAGGTCTTCTTGATAAAGTAAAAGATTGGTGCTGGTCAAATGGTATGACTCTTAACAGCCAAAAAAGTGCCATTGTACACTTTAGAACCCCTTATCGTATGAGAGACGCAAGGGAACCAACCATCCTGACTTATGGGAATGATATTATACCGCAAGCTACTATAGTGAAATTTCTTGGTGTGTATCTTGACTGTTTTCTTTCTTTTAAACCCCATATAACTCATACCCGTTCCCTTGTCCTCCGCCAATCTTCAATGTTATACAGGGTTAACTCATTTCTTCCCCCAGATGTTATGCTTTCTCTTTATTATGCTTTTATTTTTCCTTACCTTTCTTATTGCTGTTCTGTCTGGGGTAGTACTAAATAAATCTCTTTTCTGCTTACTTCAAAGAGCCCAAAATAGGGCAGTGAAGGCTACTTTTCTTCTACCTCGTTTTTAACCTTCCTCTGATCTTTATAATGATACTGGAATAGCTCCGCTGGATCGTATTGTGGGTAAAAGTTACCTTTATTTAGCACATTCTGCTTTTCTAGGTACACTTCCACCATCTCTGCAGCAGTTTTTCTTTCTGTCAGGCTCAGGTAGGTACTCTTCTTTTTACGTAGCTCTTATCGCAGGTTCATTTTACCTAAGCGATCATCGACAGCAGGTCAGAGGTCTCCTGTTTATCAATCTATTTTACTATGGAACTCCATCCCTCCTGATGTCCCTCTATCTCTTTCTGCAAAGGCACTTTCTCACTGGGTATTTCCAGTATAGTATTTTCCCCTTTTTCTTCTTTTTTTTTGCATTTCATCCACATTTATATGTCTTTTTTTTTCATTCAATATATTTCTCTGATTTTTTTTTTTTTTTTTTTTTATTTAATCCTATTTCCAATCTCTTCTCTTCGTTTATATATATTTTTTTTCAGTTATTTGTGAAGTTTCCTGTTAATTCTCCTATTTTCATAAATGTCTCTTATCCAATTTTTTTTTTTTTTTTTTTTTTTTTTTTTTTTTTTTTTTTTTTTTTTTTTTTTTTTTTTTTTTTACGTGCTTTATAATAGTGTCTTATTTGTTTTGTTGGCCCTTTACAAGCTGAGCTTCTTGGGCGTGTATAAATTTTAAGTTTGTAATTGTTTTTTGTTTTTTTTAGTATTAATGAATTGATTGATTGATTGATTGATTGACTCTATCTTCATGGTGAATATTCTCAATCAATGTGTAACTTTTTTCTATCTTTTACGAGAAATTTAGAACAGAACTTTAAATTTTTTTTTTCACCTCTTTGTGAAAAATCAGAACTGAAGTGGAACATTTTTATTTTCATTGGAAAAAAATTAGAATTGATCTGTAACTTGTTTTGGGAAAATTCAGAAATGAAGAGGAACCCTTTCATTTTTGAAAAAATTAGAATTGACCCGTAACTTTTTTCATTGAGAAATTTTTCAGAAGAGAACTTGAACTTTTCTTTCCTTCATTGAGAAAACACAGATTTAAAGTGGAACTTTTTATCTTGATGGAGGATATTCAGAACCAAAGTATGACTTTTTTCTATCTTCAAAAGAAAAAATTTAGAACAGACCTTTAAATTTTTTTCACCTCTGAGAAAAATCAGAACTGAAGTGGAAGCTTTTTTTTATTTTCTTTGGAGAAAATTAGAATTGAACTGTAACTTTTTTCTTTTCATTGAGAAATTTCTGGAAGAGAACTTGAACTTTTCTTCCCTTCTTTGAGAAAAACTCTGAATTAAAGTGGAACTCTTTATGTTTATGGTGAATATTCGTAATCACGGTATAACTTTTTTCTATCTTTTACGAGAAATTTAGAACAGAACTTTAAATTTTTTTAACCTCTTTGAGAAAAATCAGAACTGAAGTGGAACCTTTTTTTTATTTTCTTTGGAGAAAATTAGAATTGAACTGTAACTTTTTTCTTTTCATTGAGATATTTTCAAAGAGAACTTTAACTTTTCTTCCCTTCTTTGAGAACACTCTGAATTAAAGTGGAACTCTTTATGTTTATAGTGAATATTCGTAATCACGGTATAACTTTTTTCTATCTTTTACGAGAAACTTAGAACAGAACTTTAAATTTTTTAACCTCTTTGAGAAAAATCAGAACTGAAGTGGAACCTTTTTATTTTCTCTAGAAAAAATTAGAATTGATCTGTAACTTTTTATTGTGAAAATTCAGAAAGAACTTGAACTTTTCTTCACTACTTTGAGAAAATTCAGAATTAAAGTGTGACTCGTTATCTTCATGGTAAATATTCGCAATCACAGTATAACTTTTTTCTTTTTTTTCTTCGAGAAAATTCAGAGAAGAACTTGAACTTTTCTTCACTTTATTGAGAAAACTCAGAATTAAAGTGGAACTTTTTATCTTCGGAAGAGAACTAGGACTTTTCTTCACTTCGTTGAGAAAACTTAGAATTAAAGTGGAACTTTTTATCTTCATGGCGAATATTCACAATGAAAGTATAACTTTTTCTATCTTCTATGGAAAAATTTAGAACAAAACTTAAAATTTTTTATGCCTTTGAGAAAATTAAGAATTGATCTGTAACTTATTTCTTTCCATTGAGAAAATTCAAAAGAGATTAATAAAATCACATGTATTTTAAACGTGGTTGTTCATATTTCTGAAAACTAAAACCCAACTATATTTAAAAAATCAAAGATTATTAAAAAATCAGATGTATTTTAAACGGGAATGTTCGTATTTCTGGAAATTGAAATCAAACTTTATTAAAAAAAATCAAATATTATTAATAAAATCTGATTTATTTTAAATATGGTTGTTCTTATTTCTGAAAACTAAAACCCAACTTTACTAGAAAATCAATTATTATTAATACAACCAGATGTATTTTAAACGTGGTCGTTCTCATTTCTGAAAACTAAAACCCAACTTTATTAAAAAAAAAAGTCGTAAAGTAATGTTGGGAGTGAAAAAAGATGAGTACTTTAACTTGTAAAACAGGTTTAGGAGGAATATTAAGATAAGAACTTGATCTGAAATAATATAATAAAGCCTATTGAAAAGAATTTCTTGGTGTTGGGGTATGCAAAAAAGTCGTAAAGTAATGTTGGGGGTGAAAAAGGATGAGTACTTCAACTTGTAAAACAGGTTTAGGAGGAATAATAAGAAAAGAACTTGTTCTGAAATAATATAATAAAGCCTTTTGAAAAGTATTGCTTGGTGTTGGGGTATGCAAAAAGTCGTAAAATAATGTTGGGAGTGAAAAAAGATCCCCCTCTTCCTTAGAATGATACATCACTACTAGCAGGTCTGCATGCAAAATGTGTTTGGTAAGAGTATTCTGCATATTAGGTAGATAGATAGAGAAGTGTATTTTAAAGCCAAATATACGGCCATGAACATAGTAAAACAACATAAATGAAAGGCACAAATAACATACACTTTGAACATCGATCATCATAAAACACTTAAATGAAACACTATATTAACCTAATAATAGTATTTAATACTTGGAAAAACGGTAATTAACGAAAAGAACTCTTAACACTTGGAAAAAAACACTTAAATGAAACATTACATTCACTTTATACTGGGATTTTTTTCTTCTTTTTAGCTAACGAAATTTCCAGATACCTCGCTCTTCTTCTGTAATTTTTTAGAGGTTATATACCTAGAAAGAATTATTTTCTGACTTAAAACTGTCCAAATACTTTACTGCCCTGGTAGATATCCCCCCCCCCAGTGGAAAAGAAGGCTTTCCAAATTTGAGAATTTTATTTGAGTTTTAATTTTCTAATTTCCGTAGGGGAAATGAGTTTTGGTACTTGTGTATTATGGGCAACTCACTCAAGTTTACGCTGAGTAAAACTCGAGAAAAAACCGTTTCTTCGTTAGTTTCTATCAGCTTAGCGCGAGACAAGACAAAGAGAAGTGACAATATATGGGAAATATATAATTTTGGGCTATATATTTTGCACATAAGGGGTACTAAGGCAAGTGACCCAAAAATTTCAAAAATTTGTGAAAAATTCAAATTTTTCTCAGAATGTGGGGCTAAGCTTAAGCAACGAATAGGTACTATTTGAAAGATAAAGATGGATTTAAACGATTGTTTGCCTGTTATTTCAAGCAAATTTATGGTCCTATGTCAATTTTAAATTCTTCTTAAGACCATAGGCGGGTGTGCCTTGTTTGCCTCTTTTTGAATTCTTGATCAGCATGCCTAAGACTCTAGGCAGGCATGCCTTTCCAAAAACTAACCTGACAAGTATGTGTCCAATAAGAGAGTCATGCATTCTCCTGCCATTTACCCGTGCCCCAGCCATTTAAACATTTGCCTCTCAATTACTTGGACTATCTGTCTGGACTTTTCTCTGTCCTACAAGTTACCCAGCCCAGTCTTGATGCAACCTATACAACCTATTGTAAAATACTTGATAACTTCAATTAAGTATCTGGACGTATCTGGACAGTTTGAAGTCAGAAAACAATTCTTTCTAGGTATGGTCACTAAAAGGTTACAGAAGAATAGCGAAGTATCTGGAAATTTTGTTAACTAAAAAAAGTATGAAGTATGAAGTAAATGTACGTATGAAGTAAAACGCCTAGAACCATTTCTGCGGGTAAGCGGGGGGGGGGGGGGGATAAACCCTCTAGATGTGTATTTTAATGCCCACATTTGCAGTGAGTCTCCAGAAAGATAAGCAATAAAGGGCGAAGCTTGACTCTGTTCCCCTCTTATAGCAGAAATATTTTAACTTTCAAATAAAATTTTACATTCATATTGTTACCTCCATAAAAGGGGGAGAGGTAGAGTTCAAAGAAATTCTTTGAAAACTGCAGGAATAATAACCATAGAATTGAGTAATTATCATTCTTGGTGCATTGTCATACGAGTATTAAAATTGACTATATAAGAACAGGTTTGAAAGAGGGAGTAGCATTCTCCCTCACATTGAAAAGACCCTAGGATCAAACACTTTATTATATATAAAAAAAAAATCAACTAAATAGCAACCCTTGCATGCCAATATAAACCAAAACTCTAAAAGAGTATTGATTACAATATATGCTACAACAAAATTATCCTTTATGCTGATTCTAAATATGGAAAACTGACTTATTTTAAAATTCCTCAGCAAAAAACAACTGGCATGATAGACAAAACAATCACAGTAGCTTCCATAATTTTAGCTTGAAATTTGCACAACTTTAAAAAGGGTGGCTAAATATCTCCAAAATAGATGCCATCTTCATGAAAATATACAATTAAACTCAACATGTATGACAACCCCAAAGCCACAATATAAAAATGCAAAATTTATTTGTTTTCAAGAGAAAGATGGTCACATATATATATTTGTATGCGTATATTGTGTATGTGTATATTGTATACTGTGTACATATACATTTTTACATGTATATTTTTTTCTCCTAAGGAATGATTTTATTAAATCAGCATTTGTACATTTTTGAAAGTGTTCATCTAAACAAAAAATTAGAGATCCATTACCCTTTTTGAGTAACACCACAGGAAACGGCTGAATCATAGCAGTGTGTCCCCTAAAACAGCAACGCTGGCCCAAACAGGGCTAAAATTTTATCGTTTTATTTACTTATTAATTCTAAAACGGAGTAAACTTTACCAAACTTGTCGCACTAAATCTTAAAACAATTTATGACAGCGCTAAAACACGTTCTATGAAAACATACAGATCACAGAAACAACTAGCACAAAAAAAAAAACGAAAAAAAATCTCAAAATGGATCATGATAAGACCTAATATGGAAATCCATAGAGGCTCAACTACTTTTGAAAGACTGGACCGTGATAGTTGCAACAATTTCTGACACAAGTAAATTCAGAGTCTTCCACACTCAGCTAGATACAGAATTTTGGCCTAATCTTTTCTGTGGACATGGTGAGTATATTTTGTTTTGGTGTAGACAAGTAGTACTGTATTCTGTAAACGTGAAGAAGTGAGTTGGAGTGGTATTATTGATGTTCTCAACAATGCGGAATGTATTTATTAGGTGAGCTCTATCATGTCAGAACTGAAGTGATATGAGTGTGAAAACTCTGCTGTAGCATTCTCTAATATACTGAATCTAATGTGTATCTTTCACTAATATCAAAATCCTATTTGGGAGTATTTTCTCCATTTTTAAAGACAATACATATTTACTTACAGCTACAGGAACAACCATACAGTATCCCAGGTAGAAATATGTATTTTTACTAAGAAATTTCAATTCCTTGGTCAGTAAAAATATGGATAGATGGTGTCCTAGCCTAGGTAAATTTGGTGCAGGAGAAGAAAACAGTAATGGTTACAGACAGCTGCAATTTTGTAAATAACAATGTAGTTATACCTGATACAGTATTTGGTTATAAAATGGCCCATAGGCTAAGTTAAAATGGTATTTACATAATGGTAAGACAGCTAACATTAAGTAATTATGTTATTGTAAACCAAAGACTAACAGAATTGATACAAGGTGCTAGGACATATAGGAGTGCTGTTATTAGTGTTAAAAGTAAATATTGTCATCTAGTAGTGTCTAGGGATAATCTAAAGCTGAAATTTTGGAAGGGTAACTACCTTCCGGGAAGCTACGATGTTGGTAGACTCTTGGATGAGAAATTGAGAGAAACAATCCAGGATCAGTTGAAGACTAAACTGGATAGCCTAAATTTGACAATGGAGAATATGGATGGAATAATTTTAGGACAATAGTTTGTGGATTTGCAGATGGTGTTTTAAACGGTGGTGTAATTTCATCAAAATCCTGGGAGGGGGCAAAGTTGAAGCCAATTTTCCCAAATCAAGTGAAAAAGACAGTAAAACTAAAAAAAAATAAGCCATTTGGTACCATAAAGGTAATATTTAGTACTATAAAGATAAATATAAACTAAAAAAAAACTGATCTGTTTCTCTTGCTGCTTGGATTATGCAGATCTTAGTTTTGACAACATTTTGGAAGAAACTTAATTCAGCTGGGGAGGGGGGCAAACTAGGGTCGGGGGAGGGGCAGTTGCCCCAACCCCCTGCCCCATAGAAAATTATGCCCCTGATCTTAAAGAAGAAAGTTAGGAATGCAGCCAGTGAAAAATTAGTGAAAATGTTTCGTGTTTAATAGAGAGGAGGAGGGGCTTGCACAAGAATTATTTGAGTGATAGATCAAATACAAATAAAATAAATGTAAACAAAGTGGAGAAAGCATTGAAATATGGATTAAGGAGGTGTGAAGTACTGTTTAATATCTTTATTAATGATGCTCCTTCTACTATCAGCAGTAAACTAGTGCTCTATGTCACTTACTCTAAACTTCTTGCACCAGCCTCATCATGTGAAGATTACACACCTTTTACAGAATAATCTTGACCTGCTTGGTCAATAGGCTGAGGCTTTGCTTCTTGAATTTCATGCTGCCAAGTGCAATTTCATTCACTTTAGCAAAAAAAAATCCTTGTTGCTTTTATTTTCTTTCTGGCTATGGAATGTGTTATATGATGACCAAGACCTTGCCATTACTATTGGCAATGAATTAAAATCTAATCCCAATACTAAGAAGTCTACTATTGATGCTAGTGCAACTCTGGGGTTGATCAAGCGCACCCTTTCCACTTGCTCCACAAAAGTCATTAGTCTTCAGTGCAAAGGACTAGTCTGTCCTGAGCTTGATGTTCGACTGTCTTTTGCCTCCCTTTATTTTAAGAAAGACATTGAAATTCTGGAAGAGGTGCCAATAAAATAGTATATTGCATGCACAACTGAACCTCTCAACAGTTGTTTACAGGAGAAGAAGAGGTAATAATACTTTGATCTACAAACCAATAAAAGCCAACACTCTCCCAGCATTGTTCCTGTTATTGATCCTAATTTAGGAACCAGAGGTAACTGGCTGAAACCTATAAAGTAGTCTACCCAAACCAGAGTCTACAGTGGCACCATTGGGGGAGGGGACCTAGCCCCCACCCTGAGTTTTTGAGGGGCCCAATTTTCAACTCTGAAGCTTTTAGTTTATTCTTCCCTTTCCAAATTTTGTGTTGCTTTCGATTTATTCCTGAAAAACAAAGACCAGGTCATTAGAAAACAGCAAATTGAAGACACTCAAAGATTTGCAGCAAAGTCACTCATTTGAAGCATTTGGCTGGTTTTGTTGGATTTGGCCTGTCAGCTTATACTGTCTCCAATAATTTATGTACCCGGTCAGCTTGTAAAGTCCTTTGCAACATCTGGGAAAAGGGGCTATCCAGACTAGGACCTGGAGTGTCGTTTCTCATTTTGTATTTAGTGCACTGTATACTGTAGCATCTTGTATTTCCAAATACGATACACATTTCATACCACGTATATAGGGTCTGAGCAAATACATCACAAGCTTACTTCAATTGCTGCCTGGCAAACACATTGAGGTCATAGAAAATAAAATTAAAAGTTCTATGGCAAAAGAAATCTGAGAAGCAAAATTTTTTGCCATTCTTGCTCACAAAACAAAAGTTCTCTCAAAAACGGAACAACTTGCAATCTTAGTGTGCTATGTTCATGATACGAAAATCCAAGAAAGAGCCATAGGTTGCTACCACATGCACAAGGTTGATGCTGAGAGTATTGCCAACTTTATTTACAATGAAATAAAGGGTATTGGCCTTGATTGGTCAAAATATGTCAGACGGTACTATGACAGGGTGAGTGTAATGAGCAGACGTTTCAGGAGTACAGGCCTGTCTCCAGGAAAAAGTACTGCAAGTAGTGTACACTCACTGTCATTCCCATTGACTTAACCTTGTTATTGGCGAATACCTTACCTTAACTCGCATGTCCAGCAAGATAAGATGGTGTTGAGCCTCCTGTAGAAATCTCGCTGGTGGTGTTTCAAATTTATGATTTGACATCCCAGCTCAGCCTCCATTCAGCGTTGGCACAGTCTTGATCAACTCCTTTCTTGAAAAGGGTTTTCTAGAGTTTTAGATTGGACGGTGGCTTCGGATAGGCTGTTCCAGAGTGGGACGGAACGGACTGAGAAGAACTGTTGGCACTCTTGCTTGATGCAACGGGGGGCCTGCAGCTTTTTGGTGTGTCCTCTTGAGGCAGATGAGAAGGTCAGGGAGAAGACATGACTTAATAGGTCATTTTCTAGCAACTTACGATCTGCTATTACGTCTCCTCTTTTCCTACGGTATACTAAGGTAGGGAGTTTGAGTAAGGTGAGACATTCCTCATAAGATTTGTCTTGGAATGCAGAGATAAGCTTAGTTGCTCTTCTTTGGACACTCTCAAGTACTTTCACATCCATCTTATAGTATGGAGAGGCTAGGGTCATGCCAAATTCCAGGTGAGGACGGACCATGGCTTTGTACAGTTTCATAATCACTCCCGACTCCCTGGTGGTAAATGTTTGCTTTATGATGCCAAGGGCTTGGTTTGCTTTTGCAACTTGAGCTCGTGTGTGGCAGTGAAACTTCAGCTCAATGTCAACAAAAACCCCTAGGTCCTTCTCCTCACTGACTGCCTCAAGCTGGGCGTCTCCTATGTGATATGCAAGTTTTGGATTATTGCATCTAAGATGTAGAACTTTACATTTTAAGGCATTGAACTGTAGACACCAACCCGATGACCATCTAGATAGTCTGTCCAGATCTTCTTGCATAGTTGATAGATTTAGGTCGTTCTGGGCCAGTCCTAGGAGCTTGCAGTCATCAGCATATAACGTCAGAGGGGTTCATTGTACAGTCATTGATGTACATGCTGAATAATGTGGGCCCCAGAATGGTGCCCTGTGGCACTTCACTTGTGATTGGTATCAGTTCAGAATAGACAGCATTGCCATTGCAGTTGTACACCAACATCCTCTGAGTCCTGCCAGTTAGAAAGGCTTCTATCCAAGCTACTATATCTTTGTGCACTCCATATGCCTTTAATTTCAAAATTAGTAGTTGGTGTTGAACTTTGTCAAAGGCTTTGGCTTGTCAAGCAATATGACATCCACTGGCTGACCAGTATCCAAGAGTCTAGTCACAAAATCATATGACTCAATTAGATTAGTATCAATTGAGTGGCCTTTTCGAAAACCATGTTGGCTTTTGCTAAGCAATTGGTTTTTCTCGAGATGGGAGACCAGTGTATTGTTTATGATGCCCTCAAGTACTTTACATACAACTGATGTGAGACTTACAGGCCAACAGTTACTGGCAAGATCCCTTCTCCCTTTCTTGTGTATTTGGCTTGATGTTTGCTTGGTTCCAATCATTTGGAAGTATTTTGGAAGTGAGGGACATCTCAAATATCATAGCAATTGGTTCAGCAAAGTATTCAGCAGTTTCTTTTAACAGTCTTGGGCGTAGGTTATTGGGTCCAGCAGTTTTGTAAGCCTCAAATTTTTTTAGCCTCTTCTTAACGTCCTCTTTACAAATAACTGGCATGACCATTGGTTCTGGGATTAGTTTTTCTGGTACAGGAGATGGTGTGTTGGCTGTGGGTAGGGCAGAGAATTGGTACTAAAACTGGAATTCAGGAGGTATGCTTTTTCTTTTGTACCTGAAGCTTTTTTACCATCCTTTCTCATTAGATCTGGGATATCTCGTCTAGATGGGTTAGCTGCAGAGACATGTCGCCAAAACATATTTGGGTTCTGTTTTGAGTTAGCTGCAATTGCATCTTTGTGGTCCCTCATAACCTTCCGAGTCAAATTTCTTAGTCTGTTTCTACATTTCTTAAACCTGTCATGGTACTTATCACATTTACATTTTACATGCTTGGCCCAAGCTCTTTTCTTTTTCTTCATTGCTCTTTTTACTTCTTTTGGCAGGTATGGGAGTGTTTTAGGTGGTAGACACCAATATTATTGGGTGTTTTTCTTTTCAGCATCTAAGACTGTTACCTTAAACGTTTCCCAGCTTTTCTCAATGTCCCCACTATTGACTATATCCTCCCATTTAATCCTGGATAGGTCCTGCCTTATCTGCTCACAGTCCGTAAAGGATTTCTTTATCATGTTCTCTTTCTTATTGTTTATCTGTATCTCATTCAAGATACAGATATGGTCACTGCTTCTGAGAGCAGGATGGTAAGAAATAGAGAGAACTTGTTCAGGATCATTTGTGATAACTAAGTCAAGTAAGGAAGGTTGTTGTTGGTGCCTGAATCGTGTTGGTTGGTCCACAATCTGTATCAGTAGGTTGTCAAAAAGGGAGTTTGTTGTGACACAGGATGGGCTACTTTCAGGGGGGTATACTATTCCTTCAGCCCAATCAACATCAGGCCTATTAAAATCTCCAAACAAAAAGACAGTTGAGTGCTCATTGGAACTCATTTTGGACACCAGGTTAGATATGGATAGATGTGAAATAAATTGATCAGAGGCTGATGGACTTTGGTAAATTACACCTATCATATATGATTCAGATCCAATATGGAGTTCCAAACAAACATTTTCAACCCAACTACTAGTGGAATTAATAAGAGGGTAACTCACAGTTTTAGCTTTCAGTCCAGTTCTGCAGTATATTGCTACTCCTCTGCAACATTCAGAGTTATCTAAATTGCTACACAAGTTGAATCCAGGGATTTGAATGTGAGATCTCTCCAGCTTGTGCACTGAGTTTTTTTTTGGCCAATTTCACAAACACAAATAATGTCCACATTAAGATCAAAACAAAAAGCTTTCAGTTCAGCAAGTTTTGGGGCAAGAGTATCAGAATTTGGGTAAAGCACATGGAATGATTTTTGGATTTGTTTATCTTTGTAGCACTGCTGCAAATACCAGGAATTTCATTTTCGGAAATGATTTTGCTTTCACTGTCCAAATTGGCACTTAGAAAAACGTCATTGGTTGATTCCAGTGATTCCGCGCTTTTGTAACTTGTTGAGTCCATGGAACTTCCAATGCTCTCTTGCTTCCTATTTACATGAGGCTGTTCCAGATTTAGTGCTCAATCTGTTGTGATTACAGAGAGACTGGTAATCCCGAAGGTGCCCTGTTTTTTACAACAATGACTCCATTTCTAATTCCTAGATTCTGCTCGCCTGTAGCAGAACGTCTTTTAATCCCAACCACTAGTTCTTTTCTTTTCTGGTGGTCCTCTTTGGAGGTATCTGTGTAAATCCAAAGAATTTTGTCAGTATTTTCAGTTTTGCAAACAGTTTATGGTTTTGTCTCCAACAGCAGCACCCAATACCAGTTGTTTGTTGAGGCCCAGAAAACTGCCAACATGTCCATGCTAATGCTTGAAAGGACAGTTGAGACATGTCGGTCTTACTGGTATAGATCAGTGGATAAAATTCTGGTAAGATATGACTAAATACTCACTCTGTCAGTTGTTCAAGAATCTTCTGACAGGGAGGAAGCAGCAGAAGCTACAGGTCTTCAGAATCAACTAGAGTTGTTTCCCTTCATATTCAGTTTACATGTCATTCATGAAGTTCTTGCAGCTGATCAACCCTCTTCTGAACAACTGCAAGACCCAGATCTGATCATTTCAGATGCCTGCACTCAAAACGAGTTCAGAAGATATCTGGAAGACTCAGGGACTATTTGACAGCATCAACACTTGGGAAGCACAGCACTGAATCTGAGGGCACAAGTAGAGAAGAGAAATGCAAAGAGAGTTCTACAAGGTTTTGGACAGAGTGGTAAATGAGTTTGAAGAGCATTTTTCTGTCCAGCTGCCAGTGCTAGAAGCCGCATAATGCTTTAACCCCAAATCAAAAGACTTCATGAACACAGATTTACATCTCGAGGTCGCCACATACTTTGATAAGGTGACATTGATGTTATAGAGCTGAAGAGTCAAGCTCTGATTGCTTGTGCATAAGTGTTGCAGCTTCCACAGAAATGGGCAAACACTATAGATCTTTTTGAAAGCCTATGAGGATTGAAAGAAGCTTATTCTGAGGTTCTTGAGGTAGTGAGGGTAGTCCTCACAATCCCACTCACAACATGCTCAAATGAACAATTTTTCCCTGTGTTGACATTTGTAAAGTATTACCTTCAGACAATAATGGACAACGAGCAACTTTTGCATTTGCTCTTTAAGTTCTCCACTGAGACTTTGCACTCAGTTCTTTTTATTGAGAATTGCCAATGACCAGAAAAAAACTCTTTGAAGATACAGTTACTCCTGACTCTGTTGATATTTTCAAAAAAAAATATGGATACTGAGTGGTCCTTAAGGGGGTTTGACTGGGAAGCTATTGGTCATGCAACTCCACCTGGTCACTCAACAACATGAAAACAGCTTATCAACTCTGGATCACAAGGAAAAATCCTTAGATAGTACAAAGCTACAATTTAAAGTAAATCCAAAGAAAATATACATGTCCAGGTTGTAAAAAAATGGCATATCTGCAATAATTCAGGAACAATTAAGACATTAAGCTGAAACTTCCTGGAAATGTTGAACTAAATCTAAAGGCACTATGTGTATCCAAGTTGTCAAAAGAGTTTATCTGCAATGTGGTGCAGCAAAATGGTATAAATTAACATTACCTGAATTTGTGAGGGAATATTGAATAGGGATATCAAGTAGATACTAAATTTTGACTTGAGGGGAACAAGCTCATGGGAAAAGAATTTTTTTTAATTTGGTAGTATTGGTTCTTATAGTGAAATATTTGTTTTTATGTTGATCTGATTAAAATTTCAGGCTGTCAAGACACCTCAATGATTTCAGAACCAAGAAACACACCAACTGGAAACAAATCTTGTTGCATTAATTCTTGATGTCCTAATATATTTTTCAAGAACAAATCAGAATTTTTACTAAAACAATCTCAAAATGTATTTATTTAAACAAACAAGCAGTTGAAACAAAACATAACCCAATAAGATTCTTATAATAAAATGGTTTATCAATATTTGTGTATACTCAAGTTGTAACATAATGGAGGTCAGATTGGCTTCAGGCCTTTAAAAGCCAGAAAATTATGCAGATTTCATCCCATTTATTTGAATTATATTCTAAATCCAATCTATTCAAAGTTTTAATATAATATAATTATTATTAAATTTTAGGAAAATTTTGTGTAAGATATGAATAGCAAGCCAAAATCTTGATTCTTCAGGAGAAAAAAAATACTTTTCAAAGAAAAGTAAAGAGCTACATTAAACCAAGAAAAGCAGAGAGAAATCAAATAATAATTAAAACTAAAAACAAATACAAATGACCACAAATAAGTAAACGAAACCCAAAATCAACAGAAATTACACTAGATAACCAAGTCAAACTTAAAACATATAGTAACTATCACAAACAAGAGTAGGACTGATACACTTAATGCCTTCTAAAGACCAGAATATCATTTGCACTTTGCTAAAAACCAAATACATTTGAAATGATTTATCTTTAATAATGTTAGTAAATCTGAAATTGCTGTGACTTTCAGGAACAAACATAAATATATATTAAACTGTCAATCTATATTCATTAGAATTTGTCAGTAATCTTGGTTATTGAGGTTTTTTTATGACCAATATAAACACACATCTCAGAATAAAAATTAATTTCTGTAAAGTGCAAAATGATTTTCTGGTATTTAGAAGGCTTAAGGGGTTTTAGCCCTATGGTAAAATTCTAGTTTAGGGGCTTTTCTTAATCTTGAAAGCAGCTGAGTTAGGTGAACAAAACTCCCAGGAATGGATCCAGAGCCTTAATAATCCCCTAGGAAGATCTTTTAAAGTACTTAACTCTCACTCTTTCCATAGGGCACTGACCTTTTATAATCTTTAAGTAAAAAAAGTGAACCATGAAAATACATGTGGGCTGCTGCTCAAATCAGGCACAAGAATGTGTTTTGAGTCGTATATCTTTGCTCAATCCTGATTTATAAGATCTTTAAATTGGGACTTTAGGAAAAACCCTTGATACAGCTTAAAACTCTTAAATGATAAGAATTGCATTTTAAAAACTAGATTAAATGAAAAACATTTACATTCCAAATTTAGCCTAAGTTAAAATGTGATTTGCCAAAATTTAGATAGCCTAGGCATGGACCTATCAAATATATAATCTTCTATTCTGTAAAAATAAGAAAACAATAGAGATTGTAGTATTATAACAACTTCCCAGGATATGTTTTAACACTGAATTCACCCAGAGAAATTTTATTGACTCATCTCAACTATATTTTTAGATAATAAGAAGCCACTAAACTTTAAATTTGGCAAAATTCTACTTTAGAATTAAAATTTGCCTACATGACAGGTTTTTGAAATTCTGACAAAACTACAGGACCTATTGAAATTTTGACAAAACAACATTTTACCTTAATTTTCAGTTATCAGTTTCTTTATCTCTGGCTTTAGTTATGAAACTGCAATTCCTGTTATTTGAGCAGATCTTAAGCCATATCAATTTGACTCAACCTGCAAGGATGCCTTCCATGGTATTAGGGAGCAGCCTGTCCCAAGCCAGGAAAGGATGGTTGGGCAACAGGCCAATCACCTGTCCCTGTAAAAACAACAATGATTTTCAAATCAAAAAATGAATTGCGATGGATCTGATTTGACTTCACAGATGGCAACCATGGACCACCTCTAGACATGTTTTCTGAAAATGAAGCAATCTTTTCACCATCCATTTTGGAATGTCAGGATGATCAATCCAGATACTCAGCTTGGCCATGTTGAGGGTGTAATTAAAACCCTTCCATCCTGTAATGTCAATATAGCAGCTCCATCAGAAACTAGACTAATAGGCTCTGGTTCCATGCATGTTTATGGATATAAAGTCTTCTTCTCTGAAAAGGAGAGAAGACATGAAGCTGGAATTACCTTAGCTGTGAGCAAAAAGCAGCTAAGAAATCAATGCTCAAATTTATGCCAAAAAAATGAGAGGATACTAAAAGCTTGTTTTGTTAGTTCTTAGTCAAACATGACAATTATATCTGCTTATACCCCAACAAATGAGGCTGATGATTCTGTGAAAGATGCATTTTATTCTAAATTAAATGATCTAATCAACTCAGTACCTGAACATGATATTCTTGTTTTGTGTGGTGACTTTAATGCTAAAAATGGTAATGACCACAGCTATGCCTCTGAAGTGATTGGCAAGCACTGTCTTGGTGTGATAAATGATAATGGAGTGTGATTAATAGACTTTTGCAGTAGCCATGGCCTAATTGTTGGAGGATCATGGTTCCCTCATTGTGATGTTCACAAATACACATGGACTTCACCTGATGGGACTACATGGAGCCAAATTGACCATGTTCTTATTAGAAAATGTCATAGATGCTGTCTGGAAGATGTATGTACTTTGTGTAGGGCTGATGCATACTCAGACCACCAACTAGTGATCTAGTTTTAAACTAAAATTAAAGGTTATTACCAAGTACAAAGAGACTGTGAAAGGGTTTGACATTCAGAAGCTCCAGGATAGACAAGTGAGGCAAGCATATTGTGTTGCCCTTACAAGTTTGCAAACCTGACATACAATGAAACCAGTGTCCTAGTGGATGAGAAGTGGAATTTAATTGTGGAGTATGTAAGGGGAGCCACTGAAGAGTTGGTTGGTTACACAAAAAGAAGAGTGAACAGTGGATCAGCAATGGCTTGTGGAAACTCATGCAAGAGAGAAAAGAAATAAAGATCCAGCTGGACAGCAGTGATAGTAATGTCACCCCTCACTACAAAGATCAATTCAAGGCCCAATATAAACAAATCCACAAAGCTGTAAAGCAGTCCACAAGGAATGACAGATGTTGCTTTTTGGAGACAAATGTAGCCAAAGCTGAGGTGGCTGCCAGCAAAGGTAACAGTAGAATGGTGTATCAAATAACCAAAGAGATCACTGGTGAATTCTGAAAGCCAGCATGCACTATTGAAAGTAAGACTGGTGAACTACTTACAAGGAAAGAAGATATTACTAAAAGATGGAGAGAATACATCAACTAAGTACTAAAATTTCCTCCCCCTGTAAATCCCATGGAGCCTCCACCCAGTGTTCTGCTCATTAATCTTGGAATCAACATTGAACCCATTAGCCAACTAGAAGTGAAAACCATACTATGAACCTGAAAAACAGCAAACCTGCTGGAATTGATGGAGTAAAACCTGAATTATTGAAATATGGTGCCTCAGCCTTGACAAAGCCTCTCTACAAAATTTTGAATCAAATTTGGGAAACTTGAAGTGTCCCAACTGATTGGAAGAAAGGAGTCATTGTAAAACTTTTTAAGAAAGGTTACACTGTGGATTGCAACAATTGGCAAGGTATAACCCTACAGTCCATAGGAAGTAAAGTTATCTGTCAAATACTCCTGAATTGTATTCTGTCAAGATCCTGAGAGATGAGCAACATGGTTTTCAGCCACGTAGATCTTGTGCTGATCTGATCTGACATTCAGCCTAAGAATTCTAATTGAAGAATTGAATGAGTGGCAAACTGAAATACTAATAGCATTTATTGATTTCTTAAAGGCATTCTCTATTCAGTACATAGCAAATCATTATGGAGAATACTACAATATTATGGACTCCCAGACAAGAATATTAGTATTATTGTTGCTTTATATAATGATCAGCTTGCTGCCATACAAACTGACAATGGAGAACTGACACAGAATGGTTCCAGATCAATTCTGGTGTACAACAAGGTTGAATACCATCTCCTGTACTCTTCATGATTCTCATTGACTATGTGCTGCAGTCCTGTCATTTTGTAGGGAAACAGTTGAATGAGAGGCATAGTGTCTTTGAAATTGGTTTTGCTGATGACATTGCACTCCTCTCTTATCTAAGAGTAGACCTGCAACAGAACATCACTGAGCTCTCAAACAAAACTGGGCAAGTTGGATTGTCCATTAATGCTCAAAAAAACAAAGGTTATGCACAACAATATAAATAAAACCACAGCCAGGCCACTAAATGTTGGTTTAGATGAGGTTACAGAATTTAAGTATCTGGGAAGCCTTATCAAATCTGATGGAAGTCTTGAGCATGAAATTACTATATGCATTGCTTGTGCAGGTGATGCTTTTACCAAATTAAGAATAGTTTGGAAAAATGCTGTATACTCACTGAAGCTCAAACTCTGACTCCTAAATAGCAATATCTTCTCTATACTGACTTATGGATGTGAGACATGGGCACTGACAAAACAGCTTGAGAGACAAATAAAATGTTTTGAAAATAACTGTCTCCAGCATATCCTGGGGATCCTCTGGTCCAAAAGAATTACAAATGTCACCATACATGAAAGGACAGAACAACTGTTAATAGTTGAAAAAATCCTAATTAGTAGATGGCAATATTGGGATCCTATGGCCTGTATGGGCTATGGCAGGCTCCCCCATGATGTTTGGTGTTGGGTCTTTCCAGCATTAGAAGATGTGGATGACCAAGAACAATGTTTGGCTGATCCCTAGAGATTTGGCAAATATTGACCAGTTTCACTTTTATAACACGCAGATTTTAAAAGTAATCAAAGGTCAGGGCCCTCTAGGGGGAGAAAGATTGGAGGTAGGTACTTCAAAATACCTTCCCAGGACATACTTTAGCCTGTAGACCCATCCCTGAAAGTTGCATTTTCCTAAACTAACCCCTTTCCAAGATAGCCAAAAGTAGTTAAAGTAGAATTTTACCCTCATTTAACTTAAAAGAAACAAAACCATCCAAACTGAGATGATTAGCTTAGCCTAAATAAATAAGTGAACTCAACCCACCATTAAAAAAAAAATAGTGCAGAAAAACAAGTGATTAAGAAAAAAAACTGGTAGACGCTTTTCTGGCAGATTTCCTTAATTTTCTGCACTCATAAAGTAACCTCAGTACAAAAAACCAAGTCTAAGGGTTTGCAGTTCCTTTAACTGATTAGGAATAATCAATTCTAATCAAAACCTCATGTAACCGCCATTCGAAAAATGCGAAATGAAATAACAGTTTTGGACTGACATTGCCAACAATCTATTAAAGATAGCGTCGGTTTTATACCGAAATTGTACCGCAAAATTGTGTTTCAAGTTTCAATTACGACATTTTAAGTAGTTCCCATTTTACAGAAAAAACAGTTGAATGGACTGAAAAAACAAGCAATTTTAAAAAGCAAGCAATTTCATTATTCCAGAGCAACAGCAACCTTATAAGAAAATTAAAATATATTTTCTTGTGAATTATTATCGCTTCTAATCAGTAGTTGTACCAAACCAATCCTGCTCAACTCATCCTCAGGGCTATACTGTGGTGTTTCTCCTCCCCATAGTATAGTGCAGACGGTTTGATATCATTCTATTTTCCCTTCTTGTTTTAGTTTTTTTTTTTTTTGTTTAAAGCTTTTTCCAATAGGCAATGTTTAGAAGTCCTCCAAAAAAAAAAAGTCCCACCAGATCCCAAATCACATTCCAGTGAAAGTGCCATAGTGAAAGATACCCATCTTGGCTGGTCAAGCACACTATCTCAAAGTTCAAATGATAGCTCCAATTCGGAGAATAGGACAATGATAAGTGTAGGGGCTAATGTAACCATAAATGATGATAATGGGTTTCAAGAGGTCCTCTCTAGAAGCTCTAAAAAAAGGAAAAAAATCTCCCCAATCAAAAGCATTTCCCCTCTCCCTGCCCAAGATCCTCCCTCCAAAAACTTAGGAATTTACCTTAAAATTACTCCTACTACCCCCTTTGAAATTGAAATAAAAATGATCACTGCAATAAGAGTTGCAATTTTTAAATTGCTAAAATCAATGTTCTCTCTTAATATTAACCGTGATGGATCTCTGCTAATAGCTGTAGAAGATCAGAAATCAGCAGATACGATAATTAACCTAAAATCCCTTCTGAATACCCCAATTATTGCATCTAATTGGAACCCAAAACAATCACCATCAAAAATAGTAGTTTATAATGTTCCCCCAGAGATATCCACTCAGGAGTTAAAAGAAGGCCTCTCAGATAGGGCTGGAAACAAGATCCCAGTTGAGGATGTTACCCAACTTGGCAAACCTACTCTAATGGCCTAAAAACTAGTAGATCCTTCTTATTCACACTGAAGGAAAAAATAAATATCCCAGAAAAATTATTCCTATTTGGGCAAATCAAACCACACAAGGAATACAAACCTAAGCCTATCCAGTGTCAGAAGTGTCACAAACTGGGACACACGACAAACAAATGCAATGAAATTTTCCGAGAGTGTAGTAATTGTAAATCTTTCAATCCTAAAGAGCTGACAACTTGCAACAACACTCAGCCTACATGCATCAATTGCAAAGGCCCACATGAATCTACAAATAAATCATTATGCCCTGCATACAAAAAAAGAGCTCTAACACTCCAAATATCAACAGAGACGGCCATCCCATACCCCTTTGCAGCAATGGAAGGAAATGCTGCCCAACAATACCAAATAAAGCCTGTAATGAAACCAACCAAAACCCCAAGTCAAACGCCCCCAATGCATCAAGCACCCCATATAAAACACCATCTTCTAAGCCCCTAGCTCAAATCCCTATCAGAAGGAATCACCAAGCCAACAAGCCTCCTTGTCCGGTGAGATGAGGTCAGCCTGGCCCCCCCTCCCAAGAAGAAACAAACCAGAAACACTACCAGGAATCAATCCCCTAACCGACAAACAGGATGCACAACCGAAAATTCAATCCCCAAATATATGCTTATTCATTCTAAACTGTAATGCAGTTCAGGCCATGAACATACATCAACTACAGAAAACAAAAATCATTGCAGAATTGGCAAAAATCTACATCCCAGATGATATGCTCATTCAATCAAAAAAAGATCTTGCTTTACTTTTAACAAAGCTGAACATTGATACACAGTCATATGAAGAATAAATCAACAACACAACATATATCAATGCTCCAATGGAACGTAAGATCACTCACAGAAAATAAGCTAAATGAACTAATATCTTTTATGAATAATAATTCCATTAATATTGCTTGCCTCCAGGAAACTCATTTAACCCAAAATCAACAAATTAAGTCTCTGGGATATACTATCCTCAGAAAGGATAGATCTTCAGAGAGAAAAGGAGGTGGGGTAGCTTTATTAGTTAAAAATAATATAAAATTTTGTGGCATCAATTTTCCAGATTTTGCAAATGATGTTGATGTAATTGGTATCAGTGTTTGGCTGAATAATTTAAAAACCTACATAATTAGCTTTTATAACCCTAATGGCCAAACTACAGATGCCAAGGATTTCTTTAATTATATAAATAATTCTAATATGTTAAAAAATATCATTATTTGTGGAGATTTCAATGCCCACAGCCTTTTGTGGGGGAATAAACCAGCAAATAAAAAATGGTAAATGCATTGAGCATATGACTTCAATTAATAATGAATTAGCTGTTGCGACCCCTCCAAACCTGAACACATATTTCAACCCCAAAAGTGGCAGATTCTCCACAATTGACCTACAAATTGTGTCATTAAATTTTTTGAACAAAATTTACATAAATAAAATTGATAGTCTATGTACTGACCACTTTGCTATAGTCTGCTCCCTAAATGAACCTGCTGAAACTTTATCTCATACTTCCAAATATATCAACACTAAAGCAAAGTGGTCTATGTTCCAAAATAAGCTAAATGATGAAATTACAAGTTTCACCCAAAGTTCATGCATTTCTAACACAACAGTTGACACACATGCTGAAGCCTTGACATCTTTACTAATAAATACAGCTAATCATGCTATCCCCAGGACAACACCTAAGAAAACATTCCCTAAACAAATTCCTAAAACATGGTGGACAAATGAGTGCCTAAATAAATGGAGGATAAAAAAGGCAGCTAGGACAGAATTCATAAAAAAAAACCATCACCTACTACATATTTAAAAAAATACAAGCAGAATCTAATCTAAAAAGGACTATAATAGATGCTAAATATAAATACTGGAATAATTTTGCAAATAATCTCTCCAGAGAAAACACATGAGCCAATTATACATAAAGTTATAAGCCACATCTTAGGGAAAAAGACTTCCCCCAACCCACTCCTGTATGAGCTTATACATAATAATACCCATTATGACAATGATAATGAAAAAGCTAACCTATTTGCAACTCTCTTTGTTAATAAGCTAACATCAAATAATCAAAGCAAACTGTCCACAATTCCTATGAACCCAAGTTACCAACCACGCCCAGGATCCGAGTACATAACTAATCCATTTTCAATCCAGGAACTGAATAATGCAATACATCATATTAGGACCAAAACTAGCGGCAGCTATGACAATATACACCCTACATGGATAAAGAATCTCACACCTTCATACAAACAAGAACTGCTAAATTGTTATAATCACGCTTGGGCATCTTCTAGGCTCCCCAATATGTGGAAATGTTCGTCCCTCCTACCAATCCTGAAGAAAAATAAACCAAAAGATAACCCTGAGTCTCATAGGCCCATAATGATAACTCCTGTGATGGGGAAAATAATGGAGAAAATGATCTATCACAGACTCCTCTGGTTTGCTGAAAAAAATAATATGATCCCTCACACTCAAACTGGATTCAGGAAACACCACTCCTCCACAGATGCTTTCATTTTGCTAGCAAATGCAATAAATGAATCTTTCTCAAAAAATAATGTTCTAGTTGCAGCTTTCCTAGATTTTGAAGGGGCATATGACAATGTGAACCACCAAATCCACCTAAACAAACTTGCAAACCTTGGAGTACCCCCTAAGCTAGTATCTTTTATTAAATCCTTCATAGAAGTGCGAAGTTTCATCGTTTGTGTTGGTTCAGCCTCTTCACCCCAAAAGACAATAACCAGAGGCCTACCTCAGGGAGCAGTTCTCAGTTGCCTCCTATTTGCCCTATATCTCTGGGACATGAACCTACCCCACACAAATCTACAATATGCTGATGATCTGGTGCTATGGTCATCTGGCAACACCTTTCAGATAGCAGAGTCAAATCTGCAAAAGTCACTTTTCTAGTTTGAAAAATTCTCTCAACATTCAGATTTACCCATTGCACCCACCAAGTCAAAAATAATCCAATTTCACCGGAAGCGAAACCATGTTACTGCAAAACTAACTCTAAATAAAACAACTATTCCAGAAGATAATCATATTAATTACCTAGGTCTCATGCTTGACCAAAAACTTAATTTCCACCTCCACATTTCAAACACAATAAAAAAATGCTATAGAAAAACAAATATACTAAAAAGACTTCTTTCCACACCCTGGGGCTGTAAGGAGAAAACCTTACTCCAGTTTTATAAATCACATATAAGACCCCATATTGACTATGGGCTCATCGTCTATGGTGCATGTGCAAAGACCCAGATGCAAAAAATTGAAACAACACAAAATGATATAATACGTCTCATATTTGGTCTTAGGAAACCACAAGCACCAAGTTTCTGCTGATGGAGAGTGGATTAACAACAATAAGGGAGAGACGTAGGTTTCTCTTGACAAAACATCTTACAAAAATTGAATCAAATAGGTCACAAACATTACATAATTGGTTAAGAAATCCAGCCATGTATAGAGGCATTGCAGATGAGTATGCCAATATTCATAAGAAGTTCCCCATAACAGCAAAGTCTATTGCACCCACTTTCCCCCGATCCCCCCCATGGAATTGGTCAAGTCCCATAATAAATAATGAATTTTGTCCAGAAAAAATTTGCAGAACTTAATACAATTACCTATAAAAATCACTTCCAAATATTTGTTGATGGGTCAAAAATGAATGAGAAGGTTGCAAGTGGTGTTTTCCTTCCTCACCTGAAAATTGCAATGGGTGAGAGATTATATAATAATTTATCTATAATGTCTGCTGAGTTAAATGCCATAATCATGGCATTAGAACACCTTAAGGAAAACCAACCTTTGATTGCAAATTCAAATAATATTATCATATATTCCGACTCTCTATCAAGCCTTGAGTTGCTGGCCTCAGCTCCTCAATATAAGTTGGACATTGACACTTATCATTGTCTCAGTATTATTGATAATCTTGCTTCAAGTGGCATAAAAAACTTATTTTCAGTACATTCCTAGCCACTCTGGCATAAGTGGTAATCATCAGGTTGATGAAATAGCAAAAAATGCTATAAATATTGACCAGCCAAGTGGGAGACCAATCCCAATTAGAGATATTTACCGATGGAGGCTATCAGATATTAATTTTAATAAGATTAATCCTATCCTTTCCCCTTACCCAATAAGTATCTTTCTAAAATTTATCATAGAATTCGTTCTGGAACAAATGGACTAAATTTCCTTGCATTCTCATATAAGTTTTCTAATTCAAGTGGTTCAATTCCCCTGTCCCCTCTTTGCAGGCATTGTAATATGAATAATGAAACAATTGACCATTGCCTATTTGAATGTAATATGCTGACGTCTGCACAACATACCTTGCTTTGTAAACTGTTAAAATGCTTTAAACACCACAAAATCTCACTATCAGCCAAGAGCCTAGCCAACTATACCTGCACACAGAGCACAGAAATCGATATCTATCATCTTATATTTGAACTCCTAGAGTCAAAAGATCTACTGCAAGATATCTGAGAATATCTAATAAATAAGAGACAACCAAGACAGTAGCTCTGTAGCCCACAGAGTGAAGCAAAAAGAAGAGGGCTAAATAGTACCAACTTAATAGCCCGCCTGCTGTGAATTAGAAGAAGAAGAAGAATTTTTTGGAAAAGAGTTCGATTGTATTCATTTTGGCAAGGTGAATACAATCGCAATATATCAATCAGTCGAAGAAATATCGGATTGTCATGGGCGCTGCCGATGACAATGCCCAATAGCACTGCCTAAATGAAAAATACGGCACAAGCTGGCAAAATGTATTATTTATTTTTATTCCATTTTTTTTTCACCAAAGAAAAATTGCCGTAAGGACGACAGTGTCATAGAAACTTTGTAAGTGGATCATTCAATTATAAATTGAAAGTTCTAGTGCCCTTTTTAAGAGTCAAATGTGATTGGAGGGCAACCGACCACCCTCTAGCGCACCTTTACCCCCAAAGACATCCGATCAAAATTTGTCAGTAGCTACCTCGTTCAATATAGTTGAGTGGTCCAATATTTATGCCTCTGAGGATGATAATCCCCCTCAGCCACACAATTCGTACATTGTTTACATATTCTATTTGTTATCGGGAAAGGGGTTATGTTTGACCTTGGGTGTTCAGAAAGGCCCCAGAGATTCAGATTAAATTTTCAGGAGAATGTTGAATTAAATCAAAAAACACTATATGCATGCAGGTCAATAAAAGAGCGTACCTCAAGAATGACTAAGGGTATTAAGTTGCAAATTTCAGGGAACAATGAGGTGGATGTTCAACTGATCAAAAGGTAATATGTGCTTACTGTTACTAATACTACGACTACTACTACTACCACAGCTACTACTCTTTCTATTGTGACTACAATTAAGGCTAAAATTATAAGGTGAAAATTTCAAGAAATGTAGAGGGGGAATTAGAACTAAATTAAACATACTATGCAAATACAAGATGTCAAAAGGGCATACCACCACCAGCAATATCTTAAGAACGGTTTAGAATATTAAGTTGAAACTTCCAGGGTATAATCAGAAGGATTTTCAACTGAACAAAAGGCAATACTTGTATACTACTACTACTACTTTTACTAGTGCTACTAATATTCCTGATTCTATTACTATAGCTACTACCAGTACTCCTACCACTACTACTTTAACTACTGCCAGAGGCGTCCCGAGGGGGCGCGGGTAGGGCACACCACCCCCTCCAACTTTTTTGGTATTTGGTACAAATTTTGCCGAAGGTGAAAATTTCGGCAGAAACAGGCATCGTGGCAAAGCCACGAAACCCATTTTTAATATTTATTTTCCGTCTATTTTCATATAGCATGATTTAATGTATTTGATTCCCATTCGCTACCCAATTTATGTGGATTCAGTAGTTCTATCCCACTAGTTCCGCTTAATTTAAAAAGTCGGTGATTGAACGTGTTCATTTGATTCCCATTCGTTGTCGAATTTGGTGAATTCAGTAGATGTGTAGTAGTAGTTCCACTAATTTGGAAATTTGGTAATTTGACAAGTTTATTTGGCTTCCATGCGTTACCTATTTCGGTGGATTCAGTAGTTCTATCGCACTAGTTTCACCTATTTGTGAATTCAGTGACTTAAGGTGTTCATTAGGTTCCCCTTTGCTACTATGGAACGAATTTGGGGAATTTGTTAGTTCTATCGCGCCAGTTCCAGCCATTTGCAAATCAACTAATTTGGCATGTTCATTACAATTCACTGGACTCCTATTGCAATTCATTAAACATTCGCAAATTTTGTTGTTTTAGGCAGTTTAAAATCAACCAAATTCGGTTGCTTTACTTGTCCCGGTCTGTTACTAAATTTGTCAAATTTTTTTCTTGGCTTCCATCTGATCCGTAGCCAAACTTGTAGAATTCGAGCATTATACCCATCCTGGTTTCGAATTGCATTAGTTTAGTACTTCCCCTTACAAGATTCAATAATTTCAGCTGGTTCACATTCATTACTTAATTGTGTAGTTTTGTTATTAGTTAGAAATCCAACTGAGAAGGTTAACGGAGAATTGCCGACGAATGGATAAAATGGCAGAGAATTAAAATGCAATATTTCGAAAAAAAAAAATTCGAAAAAAGTAAAATCTTGCATTTTACACACCAACTTTAACCAATTAAGCAATTGATTTTTCATGAAATTCATTAGATTATGGAAAAAAGACCTTTAAATGGTGTCTGTTTTCCTCCATATTTTTAAGAAGAAACAAATAAGTCGATCACACTGAGCTTGAGACTATCTGACCAAAAGTCTTCATTAGTTGGAGTCATTTTATTTTTGTAAACATGCATGACCAGATATTTGAGGTTTCTGCTAGAAATTCTCTGTTAATTTAGGAGGGAAGTATAAGTTTTTCCAGAAATCCGAAAGATGATTTGGTACTTGTCTGTTAAACGGAACACACTCAAGAATAACGCTGTTTAAAATCTGAGAGAAACCAGTTTTGCTCTCTAGGATCGGTTGTGATTTGCTATTTTGAATGAGTAACTACGATGTATGCATATTTTTATTAAATATTTAATATATAGAGGTGGTAAGGGTTAAGTATTTAATATAATGTGTTCTATGTGGCCAGCTTTCCATAATTCTCTGTCGTTTTTCCATTATTTTGTTTCTATAGTATTATAATATCATCATTATTTGTTATATTTCAATTATGATTAACCTAACTTCACTTATTGGGTGTGTTCTGTTTAACAAACTAGTACTGATGGTTTCTCACTCGACTGACAAGAAACTTGTCAAATCAAGCGAATTTTTTATTTAGTTTAAAAGAAGAACAATCTGAATGCGACTTTACTCCAGCTTGGTGGGAATTTTTACCATTCTATATAACTATTATTTCATCTCCCATTTAATCTGTTCTGTAAATTTTTCAATTCCCCTTTCGAAGCTTTTTACGAGTTGGAGTTACCATTACTTTATCTTACCCAAGTTAGGTGTTCAGTGCCTTCAAAAAGAAGAAAAAAAAATAATTGGACTGTATTTTTGTCAGTCAATTGGCCAATCTGAAGCGGATTTGAAAAGAAAGGTGAAGCAGAATTTTGTGCATAGTTAGATTTCTTCTTAGTAACGTACTCTTGGTTTTCTGAAATTATCTTTGATTGTAGTTTTTCTGACATTCGCTTTGAATTGTCAAGTGCCGTTAAGAAGCGTAATGTTTCTGTAACCAGACCGTCTACAGACCGTGTAATTACCGTCAAATGCTGTGAATATGACGCTAAAATAAATATAAAGAATATTTTAAAGGTCCTGTTCGTCGTATTTACAACGATATTGAAGAGGCACCGAAATATGTGACTGTGCCGTTGTTTATAGACCCATTTAAGGTGTCAAAGAAGCAACAGCGATAAGACAATATTACGGTCACTACAGCGTTTGTCAGTGAAAGTATTTCTAAGGCGATAACTACCTCACCAATCCCCAAGGCCCTACCACTACCTGATGACGCCATAGTGAGTGGAGATGCCAGCTTACAATCAATCTTTTCAGGCAGGAAATCTATTTTTATCGGAATATATAGTGACCAGAATTTTATTCTGGACGGGTTTTAAAGGGGTAAACAAGCCGGTCATTTCCAGGTGTGGGGTGGAGGGGTGACATCTCGAATCCTTGGAATTAATTTGCATGTGAGAGAGCATTATTATTGCAGTAATTCCGCCATTCCCATGCATTTTTTTTACCGTTCCTCGTTCTTTCGATCTGTTCATCACTTCTCATATTTGCTAATAACAATTTACTTCGCACTTTTACATTCGTCAATATCAGGTAAAAAATATTTGTAGCCATGATCTTAGTAATCGATTCGGAGAATACTCTTGTCTAAGTATGTTACAATTTATTAGATTATCAGTGCATCATTGAAAGTTAAAACTACCGGCAATGATTCATCGGTGGCTGGCGTCTACCCCTCCCCCCCCCCCCGAAAAATACCCAACCGCTAAAAATACCCCCTTGTAGAAAATACCCCCCCACACGTAAAATTTATTTTTAAAGTTTCTTTTATGTTCTTGAAACTTTTGTATTCAAGAGTATTAAGTTGAAACTTTCAGGGCATGTTGATGCTGATGTGGAACTAAGCAAAAGGCTCTGAGTGTATGTTACCAAAATTGTTACTATTACCATTGTTACGACTACGACTAGGATATTAAAAAGAAACTTTGAGGCAATATTCAGTTGGGTACAGAACTAAATCAAAACACACTGTGTGCACTCAGGTTACCAAAAGGATGTATAATAAATTTCTTGGGTACAGCTTACAGCCTTATGTTGAAACTTTTAGGAAGTGTTCGAAGGGAAACTAAACTAACCAATAGGCACTCTATGTATATTCCTACTACTATTACGTCTTACAAAGATCTTTTAGGCTTTCTGGGTTGTCTTACATGCGTATTAGTGTCTTAATCCGTATAGAGAAACACAAGTTTTAGTAATTCTACTCTACAACATATAAGAATTAACACTTCTTTTCAATTTTAACGCCGATAGATAACTAAGTTTTCATTCCAAGGAGCGCAATTCACCACCACAGGCGTATATCTGGCTGAAACTGTATACTAAGTTGAAAAGTAAGTTTAATAAATTTACTTCTGAATGTCGAAGCCACTACCAAAGTAAAATCACCACATTCCTCACCCCTTAGACACATAGGTAAGGTAACACTCTATTTTAGTTTCACCACATATCCCACAAACGCTTCGCTTTCTCGGCATGACCATGAATCTAGCCCACTCTTGATTCGATGGTAGATGTCGGGCCAGAAGAAAAAAGTAAGCAAAAATCTTCGGTGTTGCGTTACGGCCATGATGAACCAACTTTTGGGGAATTCAAGGCGAACAAGGAGATTGCAGGATTAGCCGACTACAGCAGTCTTCTGGTATTATCAGTTGTAAATTAGTTGAACCATCCTTCCTTTTGGTACGTCGATATAAAAGACCGTTCCGAAGCTCAAAATGGGCTCCTTTTCCAGGGTTAGTGACTTGTAAGTTGAAAAAAAACCGGCGAGTTTGATGTCCTTCTGCTGACTATCCTGGGAGTCTTGGAACGGATTGGTCTTTCCTTTTCCCTTAAGGACCCTCTTCAGGAATACAGATAAGGGCTTGGTACTCATCTATAAAGATTAAAAACAAACATTATTTCTTTTCTATTTACAACAGACATGGACAATACATCAGCATTCCCGTTTTCTAGCCCACACCGACTACGAATGTCGACCAGCCTGAAGTAATAGCCCATTACCCATTGCCCTATGTTCAATGTTGCCAATTTTTAAGAAAACCCCCTTCGCCGTCTTTCAAATTGATAACAGTGTTGCCAAATTTTGTTGTAGCCTAAAGAACTATTAAAAATACATCAACACAATTACTTAAGAGCAGATTGGATTCTAAGGGGTCAGCTGTCAGGCTGGTTTATATTACTTTAGAGCAGAGGAGATTCTAAGGGGTATTACTTCAGGGTGGTTAAAGAGCCTGAAGTAATAGCCCATCGCCCTGGCCATCGCCCTGTGTTCAGTTCAGGCTGGTAATAAGGGATATAAAGTGTTTCTAAATAATCAAAAGCATTTGTAAGTGGTGTAGAGCATTTATAAGTGATCTATATCGTTTATAAATTATCTAAAGTGTTCACAAGTGGTCTGAAACGTTTACAATTGATCAAAAGTGCTTATAATCATTCTAAAGCATTTACAAGTGTTCACAAGCGTTCAAAGTGGTCATAAAGTGTTTAAAATGATTTTGGTTATTCTTAAGTAGTCTAGACTGTTTATAAGGGATCTCACACTATAGGTGCGTCTTTTGATTCCAAGTGTTTTAAAGCGCTTAAAGCGATCTAGAGTCTTTATAAAGATTTTTTAGTGTGTATAAGTGTTCGAAGCCTTTATAAGTGTTCTAGAGTGTTTATAAGCGGTACAAAATATTTTTAAGTGATTAAAGCCTTTATAAGTGATCCAAAGCGTTTAGATGTTATCTAAAGAATTTATGAGTTATCTAAGGTGCTTTTAAATGCTCTAAGGCAAATAAGTAATTTAAAGTGCTCATAAATCATCTAAAGCGATTATAAGGGTTCTAAAGTACTTTTAATTCATCTAAAGCGTTTGTTAATGATCTAAAGCATTTTGAAGTGGCCGAAAATGTTTTTACTTACAAAGATTACTTACAAAGTTTTACTTACTCTAGATTACTTACAAACAACTAAAATCATTTCAAACACTTTTTGATCACTTTGAACGCTTTTGAACACTTTTAAATGCTTTTGAACGATTATAAGGACTTTTGATCAATTGTAAACGTTTTACATCACTTATGAACACTTTGGATAACTAAAAACGCTTTAGATCACTCATAAATGCTCTGCATCACTTACAAATGCTTTTCATGACTTACAAACACTTTATATGCCGTATAACCAGCCTGAACTGAACATAGGGCGATGGGCTTACTTTCAGACTGGTTATAAACCAGCATGAATTATTACCCCTTAGAATCTTCTCAGCTCTGAAATAATTTAAACCAGCCTAACTAATAGCTGACCTCTTAGAATCTCCTCTGCTCTGAAGTAATTGTGTTAAAGTATTCTTAATAGTTCTTTAGGTTATAGGAGGCAAAATTTGAAACACCTGGCGATCAGCGAAGGGTGTTTTCTTCGAAATTTGGCAACACTGAACATAGGGTGATGGCCAGGGCGATGGGCGGTGAGTTATTACTTCAGGCTGGCGAATGTCTAAGTGGTACTCTTGGAGCGCCAGGGACCAGCGGGTCAAGCGAACGTTGTTGCTCCAAGTCACGTTCAACCAGCGAAGCGGGCTATGATCAGTTTCAACGGTGACCTTCTGGCCTTCAAGGTGGTACCAAAAACTTTCCATTCCCTCCCCCTTTTAACGCCAAAGCCTCACGCTCCACTATCAAATAGAGCTGTTCCGCTGGCAATAGCTTCCTACTTTTATATGTGATGGGGTGCTCCTATCCGTTGTGTTGAGTCAGGGCTGCTCCGATCCCCATGTTCGAAGCATAAGTTTGAAGCACAAACTCTTTGGCAAAGTCTGCACTGCTCAGAACAGGGGCGGTAGTGAATGTAGTCTTCAGAGCTTCGAAGGCCTAAATCCAATTAGTGTGCCAAAAAGTCCTTTCTTTTTCTTTTCACTAAGGTGACTTAGCGAATCCATCATAAGCAGCGCAATAGCGCTTCCTAAGTAAAAAACGATGTTGGCACAATGTATTGTTTTTTTTTTTGGTTTTGTTTTTCTAGACCAGGACACTTCGTATCGAAGGAGTTGTCATAGATACTTCGAAAAGGGCTCATTCGAATGGAAATTGGAATGGCTAGTGCCTTTTTAATAGTCAAAGGTGATTGGACGGCAACTAACACCCCATCCACGCCTACCATTTCCCCAAACACATCAAATCAAAATTTTGAGATAGCTAGTTTGTTCAACGTTGTTGATTTCCAGATAGACATTATGTTTTTGAGGAGGACACTCCCCCCACAGCCCTCAGGGCAAGGGTTGTAAGTTCCGCCCTGGGGGCATATAACGTTTTTATAGAAAGCTTTGTCGTAGAAACTTCAAAAAGGGCTCAGTCGATTGGAAATTCAAAGGGCTAGTGCCTTTTTTAATAGTCAAAAGTGATTGGAGGGCAACTAAGCCCCCTCTCCCGCCCACCTTTTCCCCAAACACATCCAATCAAAATTTTGAGATAACCATTTTGTTCAAAATAGTTGAAAGTTCTGGAAATTAGATCTTTAAGGATGACCCCCCCCCCACTGCCCTCAGGGCAAGGGTTGTAAGTTATGGCCTGGGGGTATATAAGGTTTCATAGAAAGCGTTGTCGTCGATTCAAAAAGGGTTCATTTGATTGGGAATTGAAATGGCTAGTGCCCTTTTTAATAATCGAAAGTGATAGGAGGGCAACTAACCTCCCTCTCATGCCCACCCTTTCCCCAAACACATCAAATCAAAATTCTGAGATGGACATTTTCTTCAACATAGTTGAAAGGTCCGGAAATTATGTCTTGGAGAATGACACTCCTCCCACAGCCCTCAGGGCAAGAGTTGTAAGTTATGCCCAAGAGTTGGAGGATATAAGGTTTTTATAGAATATTGTCGTTGAAACTTCCAAAAAAGCTCATTTTATTGGAAATCAAATGAGCTCCCCCCCCCAATCCCTCAGGGCAAGAGTTTTAAGTTATGCCCTTGGGCATATAAGGTTTTTTATAGAAAGTGTTGTCGTATCAAAAAGGGCTTATTCTATTGGAAATTCAAAGGGCTTTCAATAGTCGAAAGTGATTGACGAGCAAAAATTAATCTGAATAGGGTTCAAAACCCTATGCTTTCTAAAAGCCAGACTATAATTTGTACTTGACAGAAAAAATTCTTTTAAATGTTTTCATTTTTATACCTTTAGAAATCAAAAATTAATTAAGATTTTAAGGAATAAATATCAGCATATGCATATTAAGCTGACAATGCATATTTTTGTCAGTAAATTCATTAGAATTTTGTCAGTAGCTGCTACTACTACTAACAACTCACCGCAGCACAAAGCTGCCTGAGGCCAACACAGTTACGCACGATCCTCCTCCACCCCAATCTATTCAAAGCCTCCCTTTTTACACCCACCCACGAAGTTCCCATTTCCTTTAAATCTTTCTTTATGACGTCCTCCCACCCCAGACGGGGACAACCTGCTTTCGTTTAGCCCTAGATGGTTGGTCAAAAAGAACAATCTTCGGCAATCTGTCATCCTTCATCCGCACAACGTGCCCTAGCCACCTCAACCTTTCTTTCATTATAGTCCTAGAGAGCGGTATTGAACCACATTTTTTGTATAGCCTATTGTTTGAAATATGGTCAGTCAGCCGGGTACCCAAAACAATGCTTAAGCAATTTCTCTGGAAAACGTCTAGCAAATCTTCATCCGCTTTTCGGAGCGTCCATGCTTCAGAGCCATATTTGACCACTGTCATCACTGTAGCTTCTAATATTCTAATCTTGGTTTGCAGACTTATTTTCCTATTCTTCCAGACTTTTCTTAACTGTGAAAAAACACACCCTGAGCCTTGGCTATTCTATATTTAACATCTTCACTGCTCCCACCATCTTTACTAATAAAACTACCAAGGTAAGTGAAGCTGCCCACCTGATCAATCTTTTCATTACCCAACGTCATCTTTTCATCTTCACTTATTCCTAGCCTAAGTGACTTAGTCTTCCTAACTTTTAGTCTTCCTAACTTAGTCTTTCTAGCTTTTAGAAAGCATAGGGTTTATAACCCTACTCAGATTAATTTCTGTTCGTTTTGAGTTTGACTTACTTTAATTTCTGTTTGTTCTGGGTTTCATTTATTTATTGATACTAATTTGTGGTAGTTTTATACTTGGTAGATTATTTTATTCTATTTTTTTATTTTTGGTTTAATGGAGTTTTTTTACTTTTTTTGAAAAACTTATTTTGTGCAAAAAGTTTTTTGATTAATGACAATCTGGAAGGCATCCTGGTTACCAGAATTATCTTTCTGGTCAAGCGTAGGCATACTCGGAGCTTCGTGAGCAAAGAGAAGGAAATCCGTATGCCTACGCTCTAACTTCGGAAGAAGATTGATGTGTAGGATCTTATTTCTGCCTTCCGGGAACAGGACTTCGTAGTTCACAGTCCCGACTTTTCTAGATATCCTGAAGATAACTATCCTGAAGGTCCGATTTATGAGTTCCAGTCGGCAGAACGACGAGGACCTCGTAGTCAACTGAAGATCTCGTTGCTTAGCCTTCTTGTTGTATTGGGTTTTCTGCCTTTTGGAAGTTTTCAGAAGATTTTTATAGGCCTATTCCAGGATTTGACACAGTCGTTCTCGCACAGACAAGAGCTCATCGCGGGTCTAACGGTAGAGTCTCCAGTGTCTTCTCATTGGTCTTTGATTACGTCCAACGGGCCTCTTGGCCTTCGCCCATAAACAATCTCAAAAGGACTAAACTGGGTCGAGGCTTGAGGTTTTTCTCTATAGGTGAACAAGACGTAGGAGTTAAAGCGATCCCAGTCCCGATGTTATCCACAACGAACTTCTTCAAAAGCCGAACAAGCACCCCAATTACGTTTTCAACCAGGCCATCTGTTTGTAGATGAAAGGGTGACCTCCGTATAGGTTTTATTCCATGAATTGTGTACACTATTAGCGACAAAATTCGAACCCTGGTCGGTCGGGGTTTCTTCCGGAACACCAACCCGACAGAAGTGCAATCCTCCTGAAAGAATCTTCAAAGACAGGCAGTCGTAACATGGGGACCCGTTCTTTTGGCTTGAGCAGTGCCACTAGCTGGCAGGGCTTACAAGTACATACAAACCATTTGACATCTTGACGTACCCCAGGCCAGAAGAGCCTATGGACGATCCGATTATAAGTGCATGCAACTCCAGTGTAGGCACTCATTGGGGAATCCTAGGCGACTCTCAGCATAAACGACTTACAAGGCTTGGGAACTACCAGCTGTCCCATCTCCTCATTATCCAGCCTGGTCTCGATCTTCCTGTAGAGCAGATCATTGATAAGCTCGAAACCCTTGCCTAAACTAGCCAGAGCGAAACCCTTTGACAGTGTAGAATCTGTTGTTGAAGGTCAGCCAATTCCTTGGAAGTCAGCTGTTCTGGATCAACTTCTGAAGGTGTTTCTTCAATATTTTTCTGTCTCCACTCTGCTTTCTCATTACGTCAGCATCGCTAACTCTTTTTGTGCCTCATGGTGCCATTACCATTCTCCGACTCAACCATAATCTGGGAAACATCATTTTCTGGAGGATTTATGGGTGGGCCTCGATCTCAGCTTCTGATCCAGCATAGTCTTTTGCTCTAGTCGACAGAAGAGTAGAGACAGCAGGTCTGTCTACTTCTGAACTTTGGCTACAAAGTTCTAGTAATCCTGGCAACGACCCTCTGATGATAGTGTCTACAGATCGGTCATCAGAAACTGCTACTTCTATATTGCTTTGGAAGGTATAATTGCCACATCCGATCACTACATAACCCTTATGTAGAGGGTAATGCTTACAATTGCCATGGACACAACAGATCTCCGTGGTTTACAATGTTCGTTCACCCAGGCTTCCAACGTACCTTTAATCGACGATAGTGATGGATAATCCACTGTCAATAAAAAGCTCTGCTGGCTTCCCATCTATCAGACCACTGACACGAAATCTTGCCTTGATTCTTTTTTCCCGGACTTGGACTGCAAGCCAACAAGTTTTCTCGCCTCCTTGGTTTCCAACACTCAACAGCTTTGTGACCAAGCTTTTCACAGTTAAAACAACCTCGTGCCCCTCTTTTAGTTTGCTGTGGGGGGGTTCCCGACTGCTGGATACTGTTGTTTCCGATTTGACATTCACAGGCTTGTTCGTGGGCTTAACTTGTTGAGCTTGCTTCGGAGCCATTCCTTTCCTCGAGACTGATGTGAGCTTCCTTTTAATCATTCACTTCTGTCATCTTTGGGGGCTAGAACGAAGTTTTCGGCCACCTTGCAGACAGTAACGAGAGTTGGGTCCTCGAGCTCTCTCAACCGGATGCGTAGTTGTTCATTCTTGATGGAAGTGGTATATTGTTCCGCCACCAGTTCTCTAAGGATATCGGCAATCTTCGTTCTCAGCCCATCTGTGGTCGCGATCGATCTGTAGTCGGCGACGTCCAACCATTTGGTCAGGAGCTGCTCTGGCTTCTTACCGTAGTCAGTAAATGATTGGTCTGCTTCCTTCTGTACCGTACGGAAAAACTGGCAATAGGTTTCAGAACTCACTCGAAGTTTCCTCAGAATAGCTTCTTTTACAAGGTCGTAGTCCGAGCTATCGACTGTCGGAACAATCGCAGCAGCTTCTGTGGCTTTACCTGTCAGCAAGGCCTGGAGTCTAACTGCCCATTTATCACGAATCCAGTTATTTTGGGAGGCATTTCGCTCGAAGGTTTTGAGATAAACATTGATATCCATACCATCCGTAAATTTGACAATCAGGATCGTAGTATTCTCGGCTGTAACTGGCGCATTCTGAATGGCGGACTGATCCATCTGTACAGCTTGAACAAGAGGAGTAAACTGCAAAGTCAACGATTCCAGCAGCTGTTGCAACTGCCGTCCACTTGTATCCCTTTCTCGATCTAGTTCCGCCTGAATTGCTTCCATGCTCACTTTCATGGAGGCACGAAACATGGCCATCAGACGTTCTTCGTCTATTTCCTTGGTTTTGTCCTTAGCTATGTGTTGTTCTGCCCGTGTCTGCCATCTCGTACGCACTTTGCCCTTATCCTGTTCCTTCAGACTCATACATCTGCGAAATTTGCTGTTGGTGAGATACAGGCATTTCCAAAGTGCTATGAAGCACAGTCAGTGTGTTGTGAAAGCACGCACAATATGCTATGAAAGCATGCACCGATCGGCTATTAAGTGCCCGCAGTGTTCTGTGAAAGCACGCCCAAATGTGCTATGAAGCACCCGCAATATGCTATGAAAGCACGCCAAAATATACTATGAAGCCCGCGCAGGGGGCTATAAAAGCACGTACAATATGCTATGAAAGCACGCACAAATGTGTTATGAAGCACCCGTAATGTTCTATGAAAGCACGCCAAAATGTGCTATGAAGCACGCACAGTGTGATATGAAAGCACGTACAATATGCTATGATTGCACGCCCAAATGTGCTATGAAGCACCGCTTGCACACTGGTACACTGACACCACTGGGGGTGGGGGGCGGGGATCAAACCTTGTTCACCAGGAACATGCAGTAAATGCAGAGCTAGCTACCAACGAAAACCAATGATCTTCTTTAAATCAACACAGCTAATCCAGCAATATCTCCCAAGCAAAAACAGTTTAATACGGGAGATAATTTTTGCAAATGATAATAACGATAAAACGGTTTCTCTCACAGATTATTTCAAGTAGATATCAAAACTGAGGCGCAATCAGATTGTGAATATTTTTCAGCTTATAAATAGCGAAAAATTTAACACAAACGGCAAAACTGGGGGGGGGGGGGGGGGGGCAAACTCCAAGCTACCGCAAATTCTTCGTTACTAAAAATTTAACACTATCCCCAAATCAAAGATATATCGATGAAGAAAACGATAGCGAAACCCCAAAAGTGTCTTTTGACAGCACTAAATGTCACGAAAATGTGGGTTCTTTATTATGGTTTACGTTATAATTAAATCATCCAAAAATCCAAGTTTTACTGTTTCACTATATTCGGTTCACAATCTTACTTCTGACACCTCTTAAGTCGTAATCCGTATAAAGGATCACAAGCTTTATTAACTCTACGCTACAACATATAAAAATTAACACTTCTTTTCACGTATAAGACCGGTAGCTAACTAACTTTTCATTCAACGGAGCGCAATTCCCCACCACAGGCGTATATCTGGCTGAACTGTATATTACGTTGAAAAGTAAGTTCAATATATTTACTTCTGAATGTTGAAGCCTCTACCAAAATAAATCACCACAATTAGCTGCACAAAGAACTCGCATGGTAAGTATACTTAACAAGAGCTATCCAGGGAAAACATCTCTTAAATGTAACTAAGCCTGGTTTTTATTGCCCACCATTGAGTTCGTTGTATTTACGTACAAAGCATCAATGTTTTTCATTAGAACCTCCTTGTTAAGTAAACACTACTTAACGGTTTTATATGATACTTGTAAAATTGGCGGAAGGCCACCGACAAATTAGTGCGGTGTTGGGGTCTAATATGCAATTTTAGAGGCTTAGATCTTAGTTTGAAAAGCGTCTTTTTAAGTTCAAGTTCTTTACACTTAAAGCAGTTTGTCTACTCTGTCACTCTAATTACTTTAGCCTACCATGCTTCCTAGTTCGTACATATAAGAGGTGATCATCAAAATAAAAGCGTAATGCAAATGGAATAGCCAAATGGATTAGAAGAAATTTGGAAGTTTTTAATGCATGGTTGCCACAACTGAGTTCGCTTATACACAAAAATAAAACTGAGTGTTTTGGTGCTCCTCGAGAGAACAATGGTATTGTTGGTACTGCTAACATACAATCTATACAAATTATAACGTGAAACTAAATAATATGGCCAGTTCCATACTTCCAATCCCCTCCTCCCGCGAACTAGACTAGAGAGATTAGACTAGACAGACTAGACATTAGAATATCGTATTTGAAAAGTTGTGTAAATACTTGAAGTAGAACCAGGCTATTGGAAGAGCTAAATTAGGCAATTTTAGGCTGAATTATGGCAAAAGAATTCACTAAATCGAGCTGATTTTCTTTTCTTCGATGTTAAAAAATGCGCATTACCTAATATATACTCTTTTACTCTATTAAGATAAGATAAGATAAGGGTTTATTCCAAAAACAACACAACGCAAAAAAACAAATGACCTTCCATAAGCTAACGCTTGTTCGGAAGTATTTACCCTCTTAAAATTAACACTTATAATAACATAATAAAGAGAAAGAAGAGAAAAAAAAGAGAAAAAGAAGAAAGAAAGAAAAAAAGAAGAAAAATGAAAATCCTACACTCACTCGGCTCCTGGTCGCAATAACCAAAAATCAATACTTCACATACTCCAAAACTTCCCGCCGCCATCCCATAAATAATAAATAAACGAAACAAAAAAAAAATAAAAATATATATGAAAAACGGGAAACACGGGTTCCGGGCAAACCTGAGAGTGACTCAACTATACCACCCTTTAAACAAATTCATACAAATTCATACCTATGGAGACAAAGGGTTTTAAGGTCCCGACGGAATTCACATAGATTCGCTGAACTTTTTAAAGAAACAGGCAAATTATTCCAGACAACTGGCCCCACATGACGTATTGAAAATAGTGATCTAGTACTAGTAACTTGAGGTGTCCGTATATCTCTAGCATGACGAGTAGGATAATTGTGTACATCATCACCAGAAATAAATAAATTTAAAAAACACTTGGGAACCAAATTAGAAAAAATACTTAAACATAAATAACCCATGATAAAATTTCCCAAGACCTGACACAGGGATAATATTTAACTGTACATATTGGGATCTCACCGAGGTTCTCCGATTATCTCCGGACAACGCTCGCAGTGCCATATTTTGTATCACACGTAACTGCTGCAAATGCACTGAAAATGTGCTAGACCATATACTCACGTAATATACTAAATACGGGTGAACTAACGAAAAATAAATCAATCTCAAAACAGAATCATGGAAAATATTTTTAACTTTCTCATCATTCCAACATTTCTTGCAATCTTACTACTAATAAAAGAAACATGATTTTTAAAACTAAGGCAATCATCCACAATAACACCAAGGTATCGTATAGTATTTGTACGCTTAATTACATAATTCTCCATTTGCAAATCCAGAACCCAAGGGTAAAAATTTGATGATCTACCATATATAATAAACCTGATTTACTATGGTTTAACAAAAGCTTATTCACTCTCATCCACTTATCTATACCTAACATACCTCTTCCCATTATCTCTATTAAATCAGATTCAGTCTTTCCTGCGGCAGTAAAATGGGTATCATCTGCAAAACTAGGAATAATCACCCTACAATTAGAATGTGCACTATCTAACAAATCCAAAACAGAAAATCGTAAGTCATTGATATAAACCAAGAATAAAAGCGGACCTAAAACAGAACCCTGTGGAACACCATAATCAACCATTCTTTCACCGGACCTCACATTAGAAATTTCAACGCACTGGGTCCTACATCTCAAAAAAGTTTCAAATAACTTCAACGCATTTCCTCTAATTCCACAATTTTCTAGCTTCATAATTAAAATTTCATGGTCAACTGAATCGAACGCTTTAACATATCTAAAAAAATAGACGCCACCTTAAACCCTTGGTCCAAAGCATCATGCACAAACGTCGTCAAAAATAAAACTGCCTGTTCGGTAGACATCCCCTTACGAAAACCGAACTGATTAGAATGGAAAAAGGAAATATTCTCCAAAAACTCAGATACTCTAGAATTAATAAGTTTTTCTACTAGCCTAGAAATAACAGAAAGGAGGGATATCGGTCGATAATGATTCACATTTTTCCTATCACCCCCTTTAAATAAAGGTATTACTCTGGCACTTTTAAGACACTCCGGATATATACCACATTTAAAACTAGCATTAACCAGGTACAAAATTTGTTGCGATATCACAGGAAAAATTGACTTAAAAACCTTTGTTGTAATAAAGTCTGACCCGGATGCACTGTTTCGCATACCTTTTACCACATCACACAATTCTTTTTCAGTAACCGGTCGCAAGTACATAGAAACGTCACTACTTTCAGGCAAAAACTGAGTAAAATCACCATCACTTGCATGCTGCTGAACAGACGACGCTAACCGGCCCCCTACACTAGAAAAGTGCTCACACATACGTTCAGTAGTTTGGCGAATATTTTCACCATCAACAAGACTACTAACAATTTCAGGCTTATTCGGTTTAATAACAGAATTTATAACATTCCAAGTCTTTCTCGGGTTACCCTCCGCATTTTTAAATCTATCACTCAGGTAATTTAACTTAGCTTTACGAAGTATACTATTCAACTTATTACTATACGCTTTATAAATATTTACATCGCTAATACTATTACTTAATGCGGACTTTTTATACAATTGCTGTCGCCTAGCTAGAGAAACTAGAATACTCTTCGTAACCCAAGGCTTCTTCGGCGAATGAAAATACTTACGTTTCTTCCTAACTTGACTACAAGCAACTACCGTATCCTTAATCATCGAATACCAAAGTGTAAATTTATCATTCACATCCATATCATTACTATATAAAAAATCACAATTTTTTCCTCCAAGCTCATTTTTTAACTTCGGTACATTAATAATAGGAAAACAAGTTTTCGGTACTTCAGAGCGCTCTGATCTTGGCCGGTTCAAAAGAGAAGGAATAGATACCAACAGACCGAAATGATCCGAAACGTCGTTTACAATGACACTCGCACTACTATATCCAGTATTTAAGTAAATGTTATCAATCAACGTAGCAGAATCATGGCTCACTCTTGTACATATATTAATAGAAGGCTGTAGTCCATAACCTAGCATAGTGTTTAGAAACTCCCTAGCTCTAAGGTTACTATTCACAGTTCTTAAATCCAAGTTGAAATCACCACAAATAAAACAAGGTCTAGTAGAAATTGGTAACTTATCCAATTGCTCTTCTAAAAGTGAGCTAAACTCATCTATAGTATACGAAGGGGGTCTATAAACGACAATCATAAAACACTTAAAATTAAGACACTGCAATTCTAACACCATACGTTTAAACACCATTTCTCGATTAACTCTTATATCATCTCTCACCTTAACCTCAAAATCATTACGCACATAAATTGCTAAGCCGCCATGTTGATGCATCTCTCTATTTTTAATATACAGCTTATAATTACCAATCTCTAACAGAGAAGAACTATGGTTCTTCAACCAAGTCTCCGTTAAAGCTAAAACATGAGGGGTTGATTGCAGACATAACTCATTCAAAAACTGGTATGAACTTCCAATCCCTTGACAATTTAAATGAAAAATATTAAACTCATTTTGACAACTAATAGAACTCAAATCACACAGAAACTTATAACGGGAATCAGGATTAACCTCATGAAACTCACCCACATCAAAATCTCTGTGAAGTACCCCTCCCCCCAAATCATGTAATTTCATCGAATCACTCTCAAGAAAACCCAGCCGTTCCCTACCTAAACTTGACATTTAAAATAATCAATCCGAAGGGATGGAAACCGGAATTTTGGAATGCGACAAAATAGTAACCTTACCATACCATGAGTGAAACGAGCAAGAACCGAGAAAATCCAGACCAACAAATCCTGAAAGAAAACAAAAGATAAGAAAACATGGACCAAAAATAATAACACAAAAAGAATCGCCAACATAGGGGACATAAATAACAAAAACAATGAATACTTCATAACACACAAAAAAAAAAAAAAATGAATAAGTTAATAAGTTAATAATAAACGCAACAACCGCTTATTTTAAATTTCATAACTGACACTAAACAATACTCACACGATTACAAACCATCCGTTCACAAGATTACCATAATATCAAATAGGGACCTATATTAAACTCCTTCTTTACCTTTACCACCGCGTAAACCTCTTCCCCTCACTTGACTGCGCTGATGCGCATTGCTATCACTGCGCGGTGAATTAAGCTCCGGGATTATATCACTAGGGCAGAATTTGGCTCGCGAACCATTAGGACGATCAAAATAAAGAAAAGGTGGAACGGTCTTAGACACCCAAGCTGAAATACCTATATCCTTTAGCTTAGCCTTCTTCTCAAAAGACTTTTTCGTGCCTCCCGGACAGAAAGAGGGGCATCATCACTAATATAAATCTCTTTCAGATTCCTCACAGATTTCCCTTTCAAATTTGATATTAATTCATCTTATCTCTATATTCGAACCATGTCAATAAGTTTCTAAGGATTCTCTATGGGCATCCGTGGTTAAAGACTTCGTGTTTCAGCACCTTCAGCATCAATGGCCTTAATAGTACATATATCATTATTATAGGAGTCAGATCCGTGACAAGGATAATCCTGGTTTTTTTCACACAAAAACAGCTGGGATTTTCAGTTTCATCAAAACTATTGATCAGCAAAAAGTGTTTCCGTGATTCAGGAAGACATTGCTATTGACGCTATTTGCAATTTTGACTTTCAAGGGGGACGGCGAGATAGAGCATTAGTGCAACTAGCATTTCTCGAAGAAATCTAAGCCACTTTTCAGGTGTATTTTTTCTGAAGCCTCTCGAAATGAGGATAGAAAAGTGCTATTTTTGCTCTTCAAGTGTATATCCTGGCCATGGAATGGTTTTTATTCGAAACGATTGTAAAGTAAGAATTAAATTTCAATCTGTTTAGAGTAAATTGCCTTGGGTAAACTTATAGGGCTTTGAACTTCTAGCCTACATGCTTAGGGTTCAATTACGGTAAATTTTTCAACATTTAGCCTTATTAATTTTGGTAAAATTCTACTTTAGCTACTTTTGGCCATCTTGGAAAGTAGTTAGGTTAGGAAAATGAAACTTTCAGGGATGGGTCTACAGGCTAAAGTAAGTCCTGGGAATGTATTTTGAAGTACCTACCTTGGTAAATATCTACCTAATCATATTATTGAGTTAGGACTAAAGTGAATACACTGTTTGATGCCTTTTGGTCAATATATACCAAATCATATTATTGAGTTTCAAATAAAGTGAATACACCATTTGATGCCTTTTTTTATGCTGATTACAAATATAATAAGCATTTCTATTGGAAATGAATTCCCCCCCCCCCCCTATATAGGCTATACTTAACCTAACCCTGAATTGGCATATATAGGAGGGGGGGGGGCTGAAATTCATTTCCGATAGAAATGCTTATTATATTTGTAATCAGCATAAAAAAGGCACTGAATGGTGTATTCACTTTTGTCCTAACTCAATAATATGATTTGGTATATATTGACCTGCCTTTTTTTACGCTGATTATGAATATAATAAGCATTTCTGTCGGAAATGAATTTCAGCCCCCCCCCCCCCCTAATAGCCTATGTCAATTCAGTGTTAGGTTAGGTTAGGTATAGCCAATATAGGGGGGGGGCTGAAATTCATTTCTAATAGAAATGCTTATTATATTTGTAATCAGCTTAAAAAAGGCATTGATTAGTGTAGGCTATTCACTTTATTCCTAACTCAATAATATGATTTGGTAGATATTTACCTAGGTATATAGGGGGGGGGGGGGCTGAAATTCATTTCTGATAGAAATGCTTATTATATTTGTAATCAGCATAAAAAAGGCATTGCATGGTGTATTCACTTTATTCCTAACTCAATAATATGATTTGGTAGATATTTACCCCTACCTTCACTCCTACTCCCTCTAGTGGGTCCTGAAAAATGCCTACTTGACAGGACTATATCTAGGCCTATTAAAATTTTGACAAAACAACAGTTTACTTTAATTTTTAGTTATGTTTCTTTTCCTCTGGCTTTAGTTCTGAAAATGCAATTCCTGTTAGGCTATTTGAGTAGAATTTTAAGCCATATCAATGTTTTTTTTTTCAAAATCTAGGAAATGTATTTGCATATCTTTAGAACCTTATAAACTGGGACTGAGAAAAGTTGTGAAGTTGAAAACAATTTTGTTGTACTTCATTTAAGCAGATCTATTTTGCAAGGATTCACTTTTATAACACACAGATTTTTAAAGGTCATCAAAGGTCAGGACCCTCTAGAGGGAGAAAGGAGTGGAGGTAGGTACTTCAAAATACCTTCCTGGGACATACTTTAGCCTGTAGACCCATCCCTGAAAGTTTCATTTTCCTAACCTAACCCCTTTGCAAGATAGTCAAAAGTAGCTAAAGTATAATTTTACCATAATTTTTCTAAGGTAAGGTACACAGGGTAAAGACTTGGTAAAGTTCTACCAAATCATATTATTGACTTATGCATAAAGTGAATATACCAATTGATGCCTTTCTTTATGCTGATTATGAATATAGTAATCATTCTATTGGAAAGAAAGTTTCAGCCCCCCCCCCCCTATATATGCCAATTCAGGGTGTATATTTTACAGTCTAACCTAAATGAAATTGATATAAGGGGGGGGGAGGGCTTAAATTGATTATGAATATAGTAATATTTCTAATTAAAAACAGAAATGAATTTCAGCCCCCCCCCCCCTTATATGCCAATTCAGGGTGTATATTTCTACAGTCTAACCTAACCCTGAATTGGCATATATAGGGGGGGGGGGGGCTGAAATTCATTTCCAATAGAATGATTATTATATTTGTAATCAGCATAAAAAAAGGCATTGAATGGTGTATTCACTTTATTCCTAACTCAATAATATGATTTGGTAGAACTTTACCAAAGACTTTTTTTTTTTGGGGTAAAGACCACTTTTCTTCAGCATTCCATAAAAAATAGAGATGATTTTTGAGACTGCACTTATTTTACTACAGCATAGCCTAGCCTAATGCAATGTGAGTGTAGTGACAAGATCCCTGCCTTTTGTCAACCTTCTTGGTGAAGTTTTTGTAATTTTTTTGCAGTTTTATATTATAGACTTACAAATAAAGTAAACACACCATTTGATGTCTTCTAAATTTTTACCAGCTATTCTACTTTTAAGATCTTCACTGCTCCCACTGTCTTTTACCAATTCACTTATTCCTAGCCTTAGTGACTTAGTCTTCTTAGTATTTATTTTCAAATCTATTCTAGCCCCCTGAACTTGCAAAACCTCTAAAAATTTATTCATTTTGCTCAAACTTTTATCTAGGATGCTTAAATCATCAGCATAATCTAGGTCTAGGAGAGCTTTTCCTCCCCATTTGATTCTGTGGTCTCCCATTGCCTTTCCTGTGCTTGTTATGACAAAGTCCATCAAAATAGTCCATATAAAGGGGGATAGAACACAACCTTGCTTAACTCCTGTTTTCATACAAAACCAGCTGCTAACCTCATTTCCTACCTTAACTGCAGTAGTGTTATTGTTGTTCATAGTACTATTCATGTTAATGTGTTTGTCTGGTATACCCTACAAGGATAAGACCTTTGCTAAAGCTCTTCTATCAACAGAATCAAATGCTTGCTCACAATCTATAAAAATGAGAACCAAAGGTGTTTGACAACTCAGGCACTTTTCAATTATTAACCTATTAAGGCCCAAGAAAAAAAATGCTGGAGATTCTAGTTGTCTCTTTCACCAGTTTCTTTTTATCACATAAGCAAGCCAAAAAGGCATTTATAGATTTTTTCTGGTTTCTGAGATATAAGCTGTCCTATTTATAGGACAGTGGGCTCCAGTGGTATCAAAGTATACACAATTTCATCAAGTATATTTTTAATGCCAAAGATTGGATTAAATGCAACACAAAACCAAAACAGATCAGAACTTAGTGTGGTAAGACACAAAACAGCCAGTGCACAGGGTGAAATCACATTTCTCACAGTAGCTCAGTGGTTTTTCCTTGCAGTTTTTTGCCTTGGCAAAAACAGCCAAGGCAATTTGCTGCCAGATCATATTGGGTGCTGACTGGTGGCACAGAAACTGGTCTTCCTTCTAACATTGAAGGCCTTGGTTCCCCTCTTCCATAATTTTTTTTTCAAAAGGGCTTGTGTAACCTCCTGTCTAAAATCTACAAGAGTCATTTCCTTTTCTTTGTCAACCACCATGTAGAATAGTGTGCAAGCAGTGACAACAGCCTAACAGGTCCACAAACAGAGCCCAACACCATTTCTTTCCTCTAATAGACACAGCATACTTGCTGACAAGCCAGTCATGTAAATCAACTCCACCCATGTACCAGTTGTATTGCCTGAGTGGAAGCAGCTGCTGCACTGCCATCTTTCCCATCTGTCCCTTAACTCTTTGTTCAACTGGTCTTAGTGGATCTAGGTTGAGATGGTTGGATGCAACAGAGACAATGTTATTGTCCTGCCATTTTACAGCCAATATATCATTGGCCACATCAAACCAATAATCATATGCTCCACATTGCTCCTTCTTAAAATCCTTGTTGGAAAAGGAGAGGGCACCTTGCCAATTGGTTTTCTCTAACTGTCCCAGTTGCTCAAAATCCATCTCCTTTAGATCACACAAAAGCTGATGATTTGTAAAGAAATTGTCAAAATATACCTTTTGGCTGTTGCTATCTTCAACAATTTCCAGAAGTCTTTTCACAACTCAAGACCCTAGGCCTTCTTTAGCAGTCTGAGATGGGGCACTAGGCTCCTTCCTTGAGTACAGATGAAACCAAAGGCAATAGCCATCTGAAGTGCATATAGCCCATGGTTTATATCCAAATCAAATGGGCTTGCCTTGGATGAACTGCTTCAGGCTGCTTCAGGCACAGGCAAGGAATGCTGTGCCTCCATTTTGCAAAAAATGCAATAATAAACCCTTGCACGGAAAACATTTTCCCCAAAAGACACTCCCCATCCAGACACCGCCTGCCACATACTGTTTCTGAACCCATTCCTATATTGTCCCCCATCCGTTGTTTAACCTCCAGATATGAAAAACCTTTTTCCCCTTCATTACTGATCAAATAAACCACTAGTTTTTTTTGGTTTTTTTTTTTTTTTTTTTTTTTTTTTTTTTTTTTTTTTTTGTGCTGGTGATACCCATGCTGGTGTCCGTTTGGCTCTTCTGTTCCCTCCCCTTTTTATATACTCTCTTTTAAAACTTTTTAACACTTTTTTTATCTCAATTTTTTTTTTGGTTTTGTTTTAATTTGTGCCTTTTTAACTTTCTTAAATTTGACACTTTTTGTTTTTTAGACTAATGAATGGCTTTGCCTTTCTGATATTGTTGTTTTTGGCATTGTTTAGCCAGTTTTTTTTTGTTGTTGTGCTATTTCTATGTCTTTTTTTATTATATGACCCCAAAATGCAAATTTGGCCCTTTGGGGCTTGTGATAGTCATTTTTTGAAATAAATATCTTATCTTATGTTTCCTGTAATACTTCACAATCATTTCGTCAATGGATAGATGCTGAGAGAAAATTCCAAACTGCTAAAGTTTGTGTTGATTATGTTGAAGAGGGGCTTCATCTTGAAATCCTGCTGATCTTTGAAGCTATGAACTGTATTGTTGTCCACAAAGTGGATGTTCTCTTTTACCTTCATGAATCAATTTCTGGACACTGCTTGCTTGACCAGGTCACTTCCAAGATCTTCATTGACTGACCAATAAGCTCTTTGGGAGTACAATCTATTATAGCCTGAAAAAAAAATCAGTGTTCCCACAAACTCAAGGATTTCATTAGCCAATGTAGTGAAGTCAAAGTTTCCCTTAGATGTTGCATATCCAACCGTTTCATGAGAAATGAGGTCAAAGAATTTATTGTCTAGAAAGAAAGCCAAAACCTCTACTGGTGTTTTTCCTTCTATTGCTTCTCAGGCTTTCTCAAGGGCCTGAGATGCTCCCTCACCCAAGTTTTGCCAAGGAAAGGTTCCTTTTTTTGCTTCCTCCATTTTGGGTTCGTGGCTTTAAACTGCCTCTTCTGTGGCCCACCTTTCAAAGTTGAAGTTCCCAGGATGTCATTTATAATCGGAGCTGCCGTGTTGTTGTCATTTCCTTCATCTTCATCAGATGCTTGATTGGGATCAGGAGGCAGGACAACAACCTGAATATCTTTACATGCAAATTCTTTGTCTTCTAGGAGGTCTAGAGCTTTGCTAAGTGAAATGCAGAGGTTTATTTGTCTTCATTTTCAGAAATCTGGAAGAGGAAGAAAAATATATAGAAAAATTCGAAGATATTTTTTCCATGGTGACTCAAGAACCCATTATTATTAAACCCACATTATTATTGCTATTTTACTTGTGCCCAACAAAAAAAAAAGAGAGAAAAAATGGATTAATAATGAGAGAAAACAAGAAAAACACACACATGGATATCACAAGTAAACTGAATGCATAGGTGAACACTTGGAAGAAGATTGCAGAGAGAATTATGACTGAAACCATAAAAAGCATAGATAAAGTTTTCCCCAAGTTGTCACAACAAAGAATTAACCAAAGAATTTCATTAAAAAAAAAAATTACAAAATCCCGAGTGAAATCAGCATTAAAAACCTAATCCTTGGAATTTCACATACAAGAAGCAACCCTTACTGCCCACTGCCTATAAATATGCCATCAATGTGAAAAGCCATAAAATTTTGTACTTACTTGTCAGGTCTGTTGTTACTCAGGAATATGGTTAAATATACAGTTGTCTAACTGCTTTTAAAGCCACTCTGTCTAGGGGAACCAGGGCTTCCTCTTTCGAATCTTAAAATTTGGGGACAAGTCTTAAAAATTCAGGGAGTTTTCGGGGACAAGTCTTCAAGATTTTGGGGAATTTTTTGGGGAAAAAAACAAAAAATCAAATTTTGTTGTGAAAATTTGGGAGCCAAAATTGGTTTTAGCTTTGTTTTCAGGCTCAAGTAGGGCTTGGATCCGCGTAGTAAATAAAGTCTTTTACAGGGTAAGTTTTAGAGCCAGAGCACAGGATTGGAAACCATAGCTGAAAACACTTATTGCTGATATTGTGGCGAAAACTTCAAAATTGTCTTCAAAATACTGCACTGTAAATACCAGTAGCAGTTTTTCATTAATTATTAATCTCAGTAATTATTTAATAATAATTAAAAACAAATATTGTTTTCAGTTTCTAGATGGGTAAATTAAACAGACAAAATTCAACCTATGAGTATGGGGCAACATTAAAACTTAAAACAAACAAGAACTAAATTAAACAAGTAAATTTAAACTAAAATTAAAAAGGAATTTTTGACAACAATTGACACATTATTGGTTTTTCATACTGATTCTAAGATTTTAGGTGTTTACACCCCCCCCCCTCCAGAAAATCCCCCCACAGAAAAAAACTGGGGTACTTGTTAAGAATCCAGTAAAGACACAAAGAACCACATCTAGAATCTAATGAAATCCTTATGAAAAAAACAGGTTTCCACTGTCTTGTGAGGTATTGCTCACTCTGTGAAAAATATTTAAACTTTAGTTTTTTGGGGTTGAAGGGGCAAAAAAGGTACTTAGTTTTGGTTAGGTTACATCTCTAAGCGTAAGATTGGTTCGACAAAGAGAAAGTCAAAACAAATAAAAAGAATTTAATTTAGGAATTCTGGCAAATTCCACACTGTAATTTCCCCTCAAAGTTTTTATCCCCCGGAAACTCATTCCCCATGGAAAGTTCTTCCTGTGGAAAATCCTCCAGCAGAAAATTCAATCCTTTACCCGAGAGAAGTATGCATACTTCCCAATAACAGATATTATATGTAAACAATGGGCAAATTTTATATTTTCAAGACCTTTCCCCTGGGGCTTTGGGAGGTTAAATTAACTCCAAAGGCAAAGTTATTTAGTCTCTCAACTATGCTGAACAAAATGGCTAAGGTAGCTCTACATTTATAAGCAAACGATTTTGGGAAGAAAAGGGTGTGGAAGGGGGCATAGTTGCCATCCACTTGGAAAAAATACATCTTCTGGGAAAGTCCACATTTTTGCAGATAGGAGCTTTAACCCTCTACAGTTGTGTTCTCTGATATGCTGAGTCTGATCATGTTATTTTCTGTTAAATTTTCCCCTTTTTTCAAAAATTAAGCAAATTTTCTCAGGCTTGTAGTCTTTGAAGAATAACACTGAACTTAATGAATCTTATATATTTGATACCAGCATAATAAGCCAATCCTTTTTATATATCTGTTGTTTTTTTAGAGTTTTGGTTACTATTGAGCTGTGTTGCTCCTTACTCACAGTTTGTTACCATGAACTGTTTGATGACTGCCATATTTAGATATAACATTATATGCTGAATAGAGATAAAATCATCAGATAATTGGTTTAACATCACATAAAATAAAGTAATGAAAATCACTTCCGAGTATTTTGTTTTTGGTGTGCCGAAACCAAAATAGGAATGAGTGATTTAAGTAACAATAAACAACTAGAAAAATTAGAAGAGTGTGCCAAAATTGGCTTACTATTAAATTGGAGGTCTAGAGATAATTGTAGCTGCTTCTTCAGCAGTCGCATTAGCCTTAACACTTGCCAACATTTTGGCCATTTCTAAATTCATGATAAGAGAGGAGGAATTCACATCCAATTGCTTCATTCCCATTTTGGTCTGCAAAATGGATGCCACTGAAATATTTGATAAAGAGCTTTGCATTCTGTTTTCACGTCACTGAGAACACTAAACAAGCGTTCTGCCTTCCATTTGAGAATAGTAATGAATGCGTGTATTCTATTTCTTCAAAAATAAGCACCTGGAATCCTAAACGGACTCATTTCGGCTTCCAACTGCACTTTTCTTCTTCTTTGTTAGAAATCACTTGGGCTCCAACATTTGGTGTCTTTCTGGCCTCGAAGTTGGTGGATTCTCCTCCATAACATTAAGTTTATATTCTTCCAAGGGGGGGGGAAACTAAATTGGCTTTTTCATAAGGGCCAAACAAGGGAAGCGTAGGGTCCTGCTACCATTTCCCCGCAATTTAAGAGAAAACTCGGCAGGTACCTCTACGGCTCTTGCGACAGGACCCTCCCCTCTTCTGCTTGTCGACCCCTCATCATTAAAAGTTACAATACTTCGGAAGATATAACTCAGTCAAAGAACATCTAAATTCATTAACACATCAATTGCCTCTCTGTAAAACTTCTTTTCAATGGAGGCTGGCAAGGGAGCATCCACAATCAGGCCAATATCTGGTGGAAGTTTAAAATTTTGGGATAGGGTATGTAGTTTATAAATTCCAGGAGTACTTGCAGTGCATTCAAAGAAAAGGTGTTGCAAAGTTTCTTCAGTCAGGTTGCAGAGTCTACAATTTGGGTCACTATACTGCTTCCATCTGAATTCTTCTCTTCTCAGTATTACTGCTAAGCTTTTTATTTTAAAGTACGCCCAATTTAATTCAGGCTCTTTGAAAATTGGAGCCAAAGCAGGAGGAGGCTTTCTATAAGGATGGCGGTGTCTAATTGCATCTCTAAGTGCGATTGAATAATTTTGAGCGAGCTGTGGGTTGATCGACTTTGCAGTCTCTGCGGCAAGAACGTCCACTTTTTCGTTATAGTGGATCCCTACATGGCTAGGAATATGCTGGAAAGCCACTGCTATGTCAATCTTGTATAGAGAATCAAGCTGTTCTCTTATCTCCTGCAAATCAGTGTCCTTTGCGTTCCAGGTTAAGGTTTGGATTAGTTTAAGAGCAGTCTGAGAATCCGAGAAGATTGCTACTTTGCTGAAATGGAGGGGAATATTTTTGACCGCCTCTAGTGATTCAACTATTGCTGCCAGTTCAGCTGTCAAAACTGAGGAGTTCAGTGGGAGATGCTTTTGAATGGACAGAGAGGTCTGTGGAATTACTGCTGCTGCGGCAGATTTATTCCCTACTAGGGATCCATCAGTATAAATGTGCAGATGATCTTTAAACTCTATAGCCTTTTTTCTTAAAAAATTCAGCCCTAATTAGTTGGTGTGGGGGGTATTCTCCTTTTTGTCTTGTATAAGCTTTAGGCTGACGTTTGGTTGGCGAAACTTCCATGGAGGAGGAAATTTAAAAGAATCAATCTGAATTTTATCCAATGACCAGTTTGGACAGAGTGCTGAAAAAGCTTGCCATGATGCAATCCCGATTTTATTCTTCTGCCTAGCACTCCCAAGACAAAGACTGAAAATGGGATGCCGCTCCCCGTAGGCTTGGATCCTGGTATAATATTTAACAGTGGCTTTGGCTATTCTCTCGCTTATAGGGACAGCTCCTGCTAGTTTCCTAGTGCGATCACTAGAAGTGTGTGTGGTACAAGCCAAGAGCCAGTCGCAGTGCCATGTTCTGGATAGTTTCCAGTTTCATCATGTTTTTTTTATTTGTATGGCCATAAGCAACTATCCCATACTCCATTTTTGGCCTTATATTTGTTAGTAAAAAGATCCTAATACAGTTGGTGAGTTTCCTCATTTTGTAGAGGCAAGTCTTTTTAGAATTACAATCCTTTTCAGGCAGACCTCTTTCATCACCTCTACTTGTTTATTCCAAGTCCATTGATGGTCTATTTTCAATCCCAGTAATCTGCATTCTTTGACTAAATCAAGTCTCTGTCCACCAATAATTATTTGAGCCATTGGAGTGGAAATGTTTTTTGTTATTGAACATCATTGCTTTTGTTTTTTGGGCTGATACACTCATTCCAAATGCTTTGGAGAATCGAACTAATTCGTTCAGAACAGCGTTTAACTTTCCAATTGCTTCATTATTGCTGTACCCTACTTCCCAAATGGTGAGGTCATCCGCAAAGGCTGCTAGCCCTAAACTCTCACTTGAAAATTCGAGCTCGGATAGAAAGAGGAGGAAAAGAAGTGGGCTAAGTGGCGATCCTTGTGGTAAAAACCCTGATGTAGTCTACAAGTAGGGGATGTGGCTTCATTGATCTTCACTTTGAATGTTCTATTATTAAGGAAAAAGTCAGAGATGAAATAGATGAATTTGTCTGGGAAGTCCATTGTTTTTAAAATCTGACATAGCTTCTTCTCTAATATTTTGTCAAAAGCAGATTCGAAGTCAACAAATGCTGCTACAAGGACCTTCTTTTGACTTTTAGCATTTTTAATAGCCTCCTCCAGCATGAGAATACAATCAATTGGGTTGAAGCCTTTCCTAAAACCACACTGCTGTTGCGGAAAAAGGCCATTATATTTCACAAAACCATTCAAGCCTTTTCTTTATCATCTTTTCCATAATTTTTCCAAGGACGGGTAAGAGTGATATAGGCCTGTAAGAAGACAGCCTTTCTGGTGGTTTGTTTGGTTTATTCACAGGAGTAATTATTGGCTTCTTCCAAAATTTTGGGAAAGGTACTTTGCTTCCACGATTCGTTATATACATCAATTAGAGCTTTTCTAAATCTCGCCTCTGAATTGGTTTTACATCAAGTAACTTATTTCATCCTCTCCAGATGCTGAGTCCACATTCACTTCCTCCAGAGCTTCAAGAAGCTCTCGTTCTGTAAATAGTTCCAGAAATTCCTCCTTGGCCTTTGTTTTGTTATGGAGTTTGCAGACATGCGGGGTGAGATGAGGAAATTTACTGGGAACTGGATGTTCGAAATATTTGGAAAAGGCCTCTGCTTTTTGTTGGTTTCTGGTAAGGAGAATGCTGTTATGCTGCAATGTCGGTATAACACCATTTTTGGGGTTTTTTCCCGCCAATCGATTGATGAAGCTATGGACATTTGACAGTGGGCTATTCATGTCTAGTTTATTTGAGAAAATTTTCCATGATGATCTCTTTGCATTTAGAACTACTTTTTTCACTTTAGTTTCTGCTCTACGGAGATGTATAAGATTTTCTGTGCTAGAAAATTTTTGAAACCTGTTTCTAAGTTTGCGTTTTTCATCGACGGCCTTTTTACAATCATCGTTCCACCATACTTTGTTTGTCTTTTTTGGTTGGCGTAGTGTAGGCTGGTTGGAAGATCTTGGAATGGATTCTAAAGCAGCTTTTTTTTAGAACACGTGTTAGGATTTCAGCCTTTTGGTCAACCTCCAGAGCTTGGAAAACCGCTTCATAATTTGTATTACTTAAGATATATTTGAACCTTTGCCAATCAGCTTTCTTATGATTAAATCTAAAGGTAGGTGGCACAGTTTCACAGCTCGAATCATATATTGTGGTCAGAATTGCCGAATGGTCTGTCTGTAGGTGCTGTACATTGCGTATTGTTACATGTGGAAGTAGATATGCTGGTCCTATCTGTAGGTCAATTGTTGAGAAGCTTCCATTCCTTATATTGTAATAGGTGTTTAGACCAAACGGTGTAAGGACTAAAGCATCTGGGACATCTAGAATTGCTTTTTCAATGCACTTTCCTGCTGTGTTTGACTGATTTACATCCTCCCAAAGGGGACTATGGGCATTAAAATCACCGCACAAAATTGGTTTTTGCCCAGTTAGCTGTTCACGTAATACGTTAAAAATTGGATTTCTTCCATTGGGATTATAGAATGAACATATTTTAAGGTGATCACCATTTTTTAAGTGAAGAATGACCCCAACCACATCTACATCGTGATTATATGGTTTAATTGACACTACAGAGTGAGATAGATTATTTTTCAAGTACAGCAACACCTCCACCCTTGCGGTCGGAAGACCTATCTTTTCTATATATTTTAAAACCAGGAATGATAATCTTTTTTAGCCCATGTAGATTTGTCTCTTGCAGACATACAATGTCGGCATTATTTGTGATTAGCCAATTTGTTAAATCTAGAAGCTTAGTCGAGTTCAAGGAGATCACATTCCATTGGAGGATTTTTAGTGTATTAAGGTCCATCATTTCCATCTAGATTTGCCATATCAATTGTTTTCACTGTCGCTTGCAAAGGAGAGGAGATCGTCTTCCCTTTCTCTATCTGCTTGCTGATTTCGACTAGTTTGGGTACGAGGTGCTTTTTTCCCTTGCTAACTTTCTTTAGGCTTACCAAATCTTTTCCATCTGCATCTTCGTTTTCACTTTTTTGGGACAAAATAGGGATGGCTATTGCACTTTTCAGGAGCTGAAATTCAGCAGTTGTTGATGCCCAAATGGTTGGGCCGAGAAGCGTTGTGATAGCTTACCTAGTCACAATTGCCTTCACTTGCTGCGTTTCTCCACTGGATTGGATCAGATGGCTAACTGTTAAATAAGTTGCAATTTTTTCCAACTCGCTTGAATCTGAAGTTGCCTGTGGTCTCTGCTGAGAAGATTGTGTGTCTTTTCTTTGTGTTTGTTTTGTTGATGGCAGAGGTGTAATGCCATATATTTGCTGTTTTTGGTTAGCACCTCTGCTGCTTTCCAAATCTCTATTTTGAGGCTGACTCACACTCTCTTTTGGGAGGTTTGGTGTGGAGGGACCTGAAGTTGTTGTCAGTCTTTGAGGTAATTCTGAATTGGGAATTCTTGCTGCTACCACAGAGTACGGAAGTCTCATTTGGTCTGACAGCCTTACTATAACAGCTCTTTTCTGATACGAAGGACAAATCTGCTTTTGCAGGGAAGAGTGCCCATATGTTTTACAGTTCTTGCAGTATGGTTCTCGTGCTGTGTAAGCATCTTGATTGTGACCCGTTCCTCCATATTGTGGACAGGCAGGAATCATTTGCTTGCAGTTATTTTTGGTATGGCCGTGCATCAAACAAATAGTGCACTAGAAAGGTTTCGGTTTGTACTGTTTGTACCATACTTTTTGGCCGTACAGATACAATCCAACTTTTATCTCATTTTGGCTGGTTATCAGGACAGATTTACTGTCCACTAGATCACCTTCCTTCTTTTGTCGAAGTCTAGTTACAGTTGCTGGTTCTACCAGCCGTCCTGATGCATCTAGTAGCTCAAGCTGAATTTCTTCATTAGAAAGATTCAGGTCCAGTCCATATACCACATATTTGTGGAGGGCCTTTTTTATTACAATTTTACATTCGACTGTGGTACCTGCAAAAGATAACGTGTTAGACTTTTGAATTAAAATGTTTGCCAAATTTTCATTTTGAAAATAAATTTCAGCCATACCTGATCTGAGAAGACACACATCAAAATTAGCTTTTGCAGCCGAAAATAGTAATTTCCTTAAATTTAGGATCTCTTCTTGTTTAAACGGCTCTCCATTATTTTTCCTTATCAAAACTTAGATAGGATCTGTTTTGATTATGTTTTCTTCAATATTAGGTTGTGTGTTTGGTGAACATCTTGATCTTTTTCTTGGTGGTGTAGGTTGAGATACTATCTGAAAATTTTCGTTCTTAGTAGCTTGGATTGTTTTTTCTTTTTGAGCTGTTTGGTTTTTACTGATACTAGCATGCTTCACAGAAGTTGATGACTTGGGAGGGGATCTAAGAAGCATTCCTCTTCTTTTTCACTTTCGGTCTGCCCGTGAAATGCTTCTCGGTTCCGCCCGAAAATAATTCCTTAAATTGTGGTCTGGCAACACTTATATGGTAATCGGCAAATAATTCAATTCCTTAGGGAATACACTTTAAAAAATAGTCTTTAAACACAGCAATCAGATTTATAATTTAAGGTAAATCACAATCTAATGAACACTCTAGGTCTATGCAATATGGGAAAAATCACAATATAGGAAAAATGTCTATGTCTCACAAATTGAGGCAATTTCCAATCTGAACTTTTTCACAGTGCACATGGTTTTGTTTTTGTTTTCCAAAAAAAGGAAATACTTTTCAAAAGAAAAGTATTCCAAAACTTTTCTTAGATTTTCAAACATCGACTTTCCGCAAGGGTAGGTATGTTTGAAAATAAGTTTCCAATATTCTTCAACAGTCACCATTTCAGTGTCAATATCTTTCAACAAAACTATGCTTTGTTCCCGCCACTTTCTATCAATTAAAGCATTACTCCATGACGGCAATCCCCGTGATCTCAGAAAATCAGCTAGGCTGGCAGGATTCAAATTTCGGGCATTAACAGGCTTGAGCATTCTTGTGTACTCATAGACATCAGAATCAAAAGAAAAGTAGTTTTGTATTTGAAGTATAGCCTCTTTGTAAAATGATCTGCCCGAAAATAATTTGCACTTTACTTTAAAAAAAAAAATAACCATGCATTGTCAGTTTGATATATATCCTGATATCTATTCCATTTTAGGTGTTTACACCCCCCCCCCTCCAGAAAATCCCCCCACAGAAAAAAACTGGGGTACTTGTTAAGAATCCAGTAAAGACACAAAGAACCACATCTAGAATCTAATGAAATCCTTATGAAAAAACAGGTTTCCACTGTCTTGTGAGGTATTGCTCACTCTGTGAAAAATATTTAAACTTTAGTTTTTTGAGGTTGAAGGGGCAAAAAAGGTACTTAGTTTTGGTTAGGTTACATCTCTAAGCGTAAGATTGGTTCGACAAAGAGAAAGTCAAAACAAATAAAAAGAATTTAATTTAGGAATTCTGGCAAATTCCACACTGTAATTTCCCCTCAAAGTTTTTATCCCCCGGAAACTCATTCCCCATGGAAAGTTCTTCCTGTGGAAAATCCTCCAGCAGAAAATTCAATCCTTTACCCGAGAGAAGTATGCATACTTCCCAATAACAGATATTATATGTAAACAATGGGCAAATTTTATATTTTCAAGACCTTTCCCCTGGGGCTTTGGGAGGTTAAATTAACTCCAAAGGCAAAGTTATTTAGTCTCTCAACTATGCTGAACAAAATGGCTAAGGTAGCTCTACATTTATAAGCAAACGATTTTGGAAGAAAAGGGTGTGGAAGGGGGCATAGTTGCCATCCACTTGGAAAAAATACATCTTCTGGGAAAGTCCACATTTTTGCAGATAGGAGCTTTAACCCTCTACAGTTGTGTTCTCTGATATGCTGAGTCTGATCATGTTATTTTCTGTTAAATTTTCCCTTTTTTTTCAAAAATTAAGCAAATTTTCTCAGGCTTGTAGTCTTTGAAGAATAACACTGAACTTAATGAATCTTATATATTTGATACCAGCATAATAAGCCAATCCTTTTTATATATCTGTTGTTTTTTAGAGTTTTGGTTACTATTGAGCTGTGTTGCTCCTTACTCACAGTTTGTTACCATGAACTGTTTGATGACTGCCATATTTAGATATAACATTATATGCTGAATAGAGATAAAATCATCAGATAATTGGTTTAACATCACATAAAATAAAGTAATGAAAATCACTTCCGAGTATTTTGTTTTTGGTGTGCCGAAACCAAAATAGGAATGAGTGATTTAAGTAACAATAAACAACTAGAAAAATTAGAAGAGTGTGCCAAAATTGGCTTACTATTAAATTGGAGGTCTAGAGATAATTGTAGCTGCTTCTTCAGCAGTCGCATTAGCCTTAACACTTGCCAACATTTTGGCCATTTCTAAATTCATGATAAGAGAGGAGGAATTCACATCCAATTGCTTCATTCCCATTTTGGTCTGCAAAATGGATGCCACTGAAATATTTGATAAAGAGCTTTGCATTCTGTTTTCACGTCACTGAGAACACTAAACAAGCGTTCTGCCTTCCATTTGAGAATAGTAATGAATGCGTGTATTCTATTTCTTCAAAAATAAGCACCTGGAATCCTAAACGGACTCCTTTCGGCTTCCAACTGCACTTTTCTTCTTCTTTGTTAGAAATCACTTGGGCTCCAACATTTGGTGTCTTTCTGGCCTCGAAGTTGGTGGATTCTCCTCCATAACATTAAGTTTATATTCTTCCAAGGGGGGGGGGGAACTAAATTGGCTTTTTTCATAAGGGCCAAACAAGGGAAGCGTAGGGTCCTGCTACCATTTCCCCGCAATTTAAGAGAAAACTCGGCAGGTACCTCTACGGCTCTTGCGACAGGACCCTCCCCTTCTTCTGCTTGTCGACCCCTCATCATTAAAAGTTACAATACTTCGGAAGATATAACTCAGTCAAAGAACATCTAAATTCATTAACACATCAATTGCCTCTCTGTAAAACTTCTTTTCAATGGAGGCTGGCAAGGGAGCATCCACAATCAGGCCAATATCTGGTGGAAGTTTAAAATTTTGGGATAGGGTATGTAGTTTATAAATTCCAGGAGTACTTGCAGTGCATTCAAAGAAAAGGTGTTGCAAAGTTTCTTCAGTCAGGTTGCAGAGTCTACAATTTGGGTCACTATACTGCTTCCATCTGAATTCTTCTCTTCTCAGTATTACTGCTAAGCTTTTTATTTTAAAGTACGCCCAATTTAATTCAGGCTCTTTGAAAATTGGAGCCAAAGCAGGAGGAGGCTTTCTATAAGGATGGCGGTGTCTAATTGCATCTCTAAGTGCGATTGAATAATTTTGAGCGAGCTGTGGGTTGATCGACTTTGCAGTCTCTGCGGCAAGAACGTCCACTTTTTCGTTATAGTGGATCCCTACATGGCTAGGAATATGCTGGAAAGCCACTGCTATGTCATCTTGTATAGAGAATCAAGCTGTTCTCTTATCTCCTGCAAATCAGTGTCCTTTGCGTTCCAGGTTAAGGTTTGGATTAGTTTAAGAGCAGTCTGAGAATCCGAGAAGATTGCTACTTTGCTGAAATGGAGGGGAATATTTTTGACCGCCTCTAGTGATTCAACTATTGCTGCCAGTTCAGCTGTCAAAACTGAGGAGTTCAGTGGGAGATGCTTTTGAATGGACAGAGAGGTCTGTGGAATTACTGCTGCTGCGGCAGATTTATTCCTACTAGGGATCCATCAGTATAAATGTGCAGATGATCTTTAAACTCTATAGCCTTTTTTCTTAAAAATTCAGCCCTAATTAGTTGGTGTGGGGTATTCTCCTTTTTGTCTTGTATAAGCTTTAGGCTGACGTTTGGTTGGCAAAACTTCCATGGAGGAGGAAATTTAAAAGAATCAATCTGAATTTTATCCAATGACCAGTTTGGACAGAGTGCTGAAAAAGCTTGCCATGATGCAATCCCGATTTTATTCTTCTGCCTAGCACTCCCAAGACAAAGACTGAAAATGGGATGCCGCTCCCCGTAGGCTTGGATCCTGGTATAATATTTAACAGTGGCTTTGGCTATTCTCTCGCTTATAGGGACAGCTCCTGCTAGTTTCCTAGTGCGATCACTAGAAGTGTGTGGGTACAAGCCAAGAGCCAGTCGCAGTGCCATGTTCTGGATAGTTTCCAGTTTCATCATGTTTTTTTTTATTTGTATGGCCATAAGCAACTATCCCATACTCCATTTTTGGCCTTATATATTGTTAGTAAAAAGATCCTAATACAGTTGGTGAGTTTCCTCATTTTGTAGAGGCAAGTCTTTTAGAATTACAATCCTTTTCAGGCAGACCTCTTTCATCACCTCTACTTGTTTATTCCAAGTCCATTGATGGTCTATTTTTCAATCCCAGTAATCTGCATTCTTTGACTAAATCAAGTCTCTGTCCACCAATAATTATTTGAGCCATTGGAGTGGAAATGTTTTTGTTATTGAACATCATTGCTTTTGTTTTTTGGGCTGATACACTCATTCAAATGCTTTGGAGAATCGAACTAATTCGTTCAGAACAGCGTTTAACTTTCCAATTGCTTCATTATTGCTGTACCCTACTTCCCAAATGGTGAGGTCATCCGCAAAGGCTGCTAGCCCTAAACTCTCACTTGAAAATTCGAGCTCGGATAGAAAGAGGAGGAAAAGAAGTGGGCTAAGTGGCGATCCTTGTGGTAAACCCTGATGTAGTCTACAAGTAGGGGATGTGGCTTCATTGATCTTCACTTTGAATGTTCTATTATTAAGGAAATCAGAGATGAAATAGATGAATTTGTCTGGGAAGTCCATTGTTTTTAAAATCTGACATAGCTTCTTCTCTAATATTTTGTCAAAAGCAGATTCGAAGTCAACAAATGCTGCTACGAGGACCTTCTTTTGACTTTTAGCATTTTTAATAGCCTCCTCCAGCATGAGAATACAATCAATTGGGTTGAAGCCTTTCCTAAAACCACACTGCTGTTGCGGAAAAAGGCCATTATATTCACAAAACCATTCAAGCCTTTTCTTTATCATCTTTTCCATAATTTTTCCAAGGACGGGTAAGAGTGATATAGGCCTGTAAGAAGACAGCCTTTCTGGTGGTTTGTTTGGTTTTTCACAGGAGTAATTATTGGCTTCTTCCAAATTTTGGGAAAGGTACTTTGCTTCCACGATTCGTTATATACATCAATTAGAGCTTTTCTAAATCTCGCCTCTGAATTGGTTTACATCAAGTAACTTATTTCATCCTCTCCAGATGCTGAGTCCACATTCACTTCCTCCAGAGCTTCAAGAAGCTCTCGTTCTGTAAATAGTTCCAGAAATTCCTCCTTGGCCTTTGTTTTGTTATGGAGTTTGCAGACATGCGGGTGAGATGAGGAAATTTACTGGGAACTGGATGTTCGAAATATTTGGAAAAGGCCTCTGCTTTTTGTTGGTTTCTGGTAAGGAGAATGCTGTTATGCTGCAATGTCGGTATAACACCATTTTTGGGGTTTTTTCCCGCCAATCGATTGATGAAGCTATGGACATTTGACAGTGGGCTATTCATGTCTAGTTTATTTGAGAAAATTTTCCATGATGATCTCTTTGCATTTAGAACTACTTTTTTCACTTTAGTTTCTGCTCTACGGAGATGTATAAGATTTTCTGTGCTAGAAAATTTTTGAAACCTGTTTCTAAGTTTGCGTTTTTCATCGACGGCCTTTTTACAATCATCGTTGCACCATACTTTGTTTGTCTTTTTTGGTTGGCGTAGTGTAGGCTGGTTGGAAGATCTTGGAATGGATTCTAAAGCAGCTTTTTTTAGAACACGTGTTAGGATTTCAGCCTTTTGGTCAACCTCCAGAGCTTGAAAAAAACCGCTTCATAATTTGTATTACTTAAGATATATTTGAACCTTTGCCAATCAGCTTTTCTTATGATTAAATCTAAAGGTAGGTGGCACAGTTTCACAGCTCGAATCATATATTGTGGTCAGAATTGCCGAATGGTCTGTCTGTAGGTGCTGTACATTGCGTATTGTTACATGTGGAAGTAGATATGCTGGTCCTATCTGTAGGTCAATTGTTGAGAAGCTTCCATTCCTTATATTGTAATAGGTGTTTAGACCAAACGGTGTAGGACTAAAGCATCTGGGACATCTAGAATTGCTTTTTCAATGCACTTTCCTGCTGTGTTTGACTGATTTACATCCTCCCAAAGGGGACTATGGGCATTAAAATCACCGCACAAAATTGGTTTTGCCCAGTTAGCTGTTCACGTAATACGTTAAAAATTGGATTTCTTCCATTGGGATTATAGAATGAACATATTTTAAGGTGATCACCATTTTTTAAGTGAAGAATGACCCCAAACCACATCTACATCGTGATTATATGGTTTAATTGACACTACAGAGTGAGATAGATTATTTTTCAAGTACAGCAACACCTCCACCCTTGCGGTCGGAAGACCTATCTTTTCTGTATATTTTAAAACCAGAATATATCTTTTTTTAGCCCATGTAGATTTGTCTCTTGCAGGACATACAGAGAAAGCCATTAGTTTTTTAGCAACCATGTCGATTTGTCTCTTTGCAGACATACAATGTCGGCATTATTGTGATTAGCCAATTTTGTTAAATCTAGAGCTTAGTCGAGTTCAAGGAGATCACATTCCATTGGAGGATTTTTAGTGTATTAAGGTCCATCATTTCCATCTAGATTTGCCATATCAATTGTTTTCACTGTCGCTTGCAAAGGAGAGGAGATCGTCTTCCCTTTCTCTATCTGCTTATTGACACTACAGAGTGCTGATTTCGACAGCAACACCTCCACCCTTGCGGTCGGAAGACCTATCTTTTCTGTATATTTTAAAACCAGGAATGATAAATCTTTTTCCATCGGCCCATGTAGATTTGTCTTTTGCAGACATACAATGTTCGGCATTACTTTGTGGCTTAGTCGAGTTCAAGGAGATCACATTCCCATTGGAGGATTTTTAGTGTATTAAGGTATCATTTCCATCTAGATTTGCCATATCAATTGTTTCACTGTCGCTTGCAAAGGAGAGGAGATCGTCTTCCCTTTCTCTATCTGCTTGCTGATTTCGACTAGTTTGGGTACGAGGTGCTTTTTTTCCAAAGGAGAGACAAGAAAGGAGAAAACTGCTAACTTTCTTTAGGCTTACCAAATCTTTTCCATCTGCATCTTCGTTTTCACTTTTTTGGGACAAAATAGGGATGGCTATTGCACTTTTCAGGAGCTGAAATTCAGCAGTTGTTGATGCCCAAATGGTTGGGCCGAGAAGCGTTGTGATAGCTTACCTAGTCACAATTGCCTTCACTTGCTGCGTTTCTCCACTGGATTGGATCAGATGGCTAACTGTTAAATAAGTTGCAATTTTTTTCCAACTCGCTTGAATCTGAAGTTGCCTGTGGTCTCTGCTGAGAAGATTGTGTGTCTTTTCTTTGTGTTTGTTTTGTTGATGGCAGAGGTGTAATGCCATATATTTGCTGTTTTTGGTTAGCACCTCTGCTGCTTTCCAAATCTCTATTTTGAGGCTGACTCACACTCTCTTTTGGGAGGTTTGGTGTGGAGGGACCTGAAGTTGTTGTCAGTCTTTGAGGTAATTCTGAATTGGGAATTCTTGCTGCTACCACAGAGTACGGAAGTCTCATTTGGTCTGACAGCCTTACTATAACAGCTCTTTTCTGATACGAAGGACAAATCTGCTTTTGCAGGGAAGAGTGCCCATATGTTTTTACAGTTCTTGCAGTATGGTTCTCGTGCTGTGTAAGCATCTTGATTGTGACCCGTTCCTCCATATTGTGGACAGGCAGGAATCATTTGCTTGCAGTTATTTTTGGTATGGCCGTGCATCAAACAAATAGTGCACTAGAAAGGTTTCGGTTTGTACTGTTTGTACCATACTTTTTGGCCGTACAGATACAATCCAACTTTTATCTCATTTTGGCTGGTTATCAGGACAGATTTACTGTCCACTAGATCACCTTCCTTCTTTTGTCGAAGTCTAGTTACAGTTGCTGGTTCTACCAGCCGTCCTGATGCATCTAGTAGCTCAAGCTGAATTTCTTCATTAGAAAGATTCAGGTCCAGTCCATATACCACATATTTGTGGAGGGCCTTTTTTATTACAATTTTACATTCGACTGTGGTACCTGCAAAAGATAACGTGTTAGACTTTTGAATTAAAATGTTTGCCAAATTTTCATTTTGAAAATAAATTTCAGCCATACCTGATCTGAGAAGACACACATCAAAATTAGCTTTTGCAGCCGAAAATAGTAATTTCCTTAAATTTAGGATCTCTTCTTGTTTAAACGGCTCTCCATTATTTTTCCTTATCAAAACTTAGATAGGATCTGTTTTGATTATGTTTTCTTCATATTAGGTTGTGTGTTTGGTGAACATCTTGATCTTTTTCTTGGTGGTGTAGGTTGAGATACTATCTGAAAATTTTCGTTCTTAGTAGCTTGGATTGTTTTTTCTTTTTGAGCTGTTTGGTTTTTACTGATACTAGCATGCTTCACAGAAGTTGATGACTTGGGAGGGGATCTAAGAAGCATTCCTCTTCTTTTTCACTTTCGGTCTGCCCGTGAAATGCTTCTCGGTTCCGCCCGAAAATAATTCCTTAAATTGTGGTCTGGCAACACTTATATGGTAATCGGCAAATAATTCAATTCCTTAGGGAATACACTTTAAAAAATAGTCTTTAAACACAGCAATCAGATTTATAATTTAAGGTAAATCACAATCTAATGAACACTCTAGGTCTATGCAATATGGGAAAAATCACAATATAGGAAAAATGTCTATGTCTCACAAATTGAGGCAATTTCCAATCTGAACTTTTTCACAGTGCACATGGTTTTGTTTTTGTTTTCCAAAAAAAGGAAATACTTTTCAAAAGAAAAGTATTCCAAAACTTTTCTTAGATTTTCAAACATCGACTTTCCGCAAGGGTAGGTATGTTTGAAATAAGTTTCCAATATTCTTCAACAGTCACCATTTCAGTGTCAATATCTTTCAACAAAACTATGCTTTGTTCCCGCCACTTTCTATCAATTAAAGCATTACTCCATGACGGCAATCCCCGTGATCTCAGAAAATCAGCTAGGCTGGCAGGATTCAAATTTCGGGCATTAACAGGCTTGAGCATTCTTGTGTACTCATAGACATCAGAATCAAAAGAAAAGTAGTTTTGTATTTGAAGTATAGCCTCTTTGTAAAATGATCTGCCCGAAAATAATTTTGCACTTTACTTTAAAAAAAAAAATAACCATGCATTGTCAGTTTGATATATATCCTGATATCTATTCCATTTTAGGTGTTTACACCCCCCCCCCCCCTCCAGAAAATCCCCCCCCCACAGAAAAAAACTGGGGTACTTGTTAAGAATCCAGTAAAGACACAAAGAACCACATCTAGAATCTAATGAAATCCTTATGAAAAACAGGTTTCCACTGTCTTGTGAGGTATTGCTCACTCTGTGAAAAATATTTAAACTTTAGTTTTTTGAGGTTGAAGGGGCAAAAAAGGTACTTAGTTTTGGTTAGGTTACATCTCTAAGCGTAAGATTGGTTCGACAAAGAGAAAGTCAAAACAAATAAAAAGAATTTAATTTAGGAATTCTGGCAAATTCCACACTGTAATTTCCCCTCAAAGTTTTTATCCCCCGGAAACTCATTCCCCATGGAAAGTTCTTCCTGTGGAAAATCCTCCAGCAGAAAATTCAATCCTTTACCCGAGAGAAGTATGCATACTTCCCAATAACAGATATTATATGTAAACAATGGGCAAATTTTATATTTTCAAGACCTTTCCCCTGGGGCTTTGGGAGGTTAAATTAACTCCAAAGGCAAAGTTATTTAGTCTCTCAACTATGCTGAACAAAATGGCTAAGGTAGCTCTACATTTATAAGCAAACGATTTTGGGAAGAAAAGGGTGTGGAAGGGGGCATAGTTGCCATCCACTTGGAAAAAATACATCTTCTGGGAAAGTCCACATTTTTGCAGATAGGAGCTTTAACCCTCTACAGTTGTGTTCTCTGATATGCTGAGTCTGATCATGTTATTTCTGTTAAATTTTCCCCTTTTTTTCAAAAATTAAGCAAATTTTCTCAGGCTTGTAGTCTTTGAAGAATAACACTGAACTTAATGAATCTTATATATTTGATACCAGCATAATAAGCCAATCCTTTTTATATATCTGTTGTTTTTTAGAGTTTTGGTTACTATTGAGCTGTGTTGCTCCTTTACTCACAGTTTGTTACCATGAACTGTTTGATGACTGCCATATTTAGATATAACATTATATGCTGAATAGAGATAAAATCATCAGATAATTGGTTTAACATCACATAAAATAAAGTAATGAAAATCACTTCCGAGTATTTTGTTTTTTGGTGTGCCGAAACCAAAATAGGAATGAGTGATTTAAGTAACAATAAACAACTAGAAAAATTAGAAGAGTGTGCCAAAATTGGCTTACTATTAAATTGGAGGTCTAGAGATAATTGTAGCTGCTTCTTCAGCAGTCGCATTAGCCTTAACACTTGCCAACATTTTGGCCATTTCTAAATTCATGATAAGAGAGGAGGAATTCACATCCAATTGCTTCATTCCCATTTTGGTCTGCAAAATGGATGCCACTGAAATATTTGATAAAGAGCTTTGCATTCTGTTTTCACGTCACTGAGAACACTAAACAAGCGTTCTGCCTTCCATTTGAGAATAGTAATGAATGCGTGTATTCTATTTCTTCAAAAATAAGCACCTGGAATCCTAAACGGACTCCTTTCGGCTTCCAACTGCACTTTTCTTCTTCTTTGTTAGAAATCACTTGGGCTCCAACATTTGGTGTCTTTCTGGCCTCGAAGTTGGTGGATTCTCCTCCATAACATTAAGTTTATATTCTTCCAAGGGGGGGGGGGGAACTAAATTGGCTTTTTCATAAGGGCCAAACAAGGGAAGCGTAGGGTCCTGCTACCATTTCCCCGCAATTTAAGAGAAAACTCGGCAGGTACCTCTACGGCTCTTGCGACAGGACCCTCCCCTTCTTCTGCTTGTCGACCCCTCATCATTAAAAGTTACAATACTTCGGAAGATATAACTCAGTCAAAGAACATCTAAATTCATTAACACATCAATTGCCTCTCTGTAAAACTTCTTTTCAATGGAGGCTGGCAAGGGAGCATCCACAATCAGGCCAATATCTGGTGGAAGTTTAAAATTTTGGGATAGGGTATGTAGTTTATAAATTCCAGGAGTACTTGCAGTGCATTCAAAGAAAAGGTGTTGCAAAGTTTCTTCAGTCAGGTTGCAGAGTCTACAATTTGGGTCACTATACTGCTTCCATCTGAATTCTTCTCTTCTCAGTATTACTGCTAAGCTTTTATTTTAAAGTACGCCCAATTTAATTCAGGCTCTTTGAAAATTGGAGCCAAAGCAGGAGGAGGCTTTCTATAAGGATGGCGGTGTCTAATTGCATCTCTAAGTGCGATTGAATAATTTTGAGCGAGCTGTGGGTTGATCGACTTTGCAGTCTCTGCGGCAAGAACGTCCACTTTTTCGTTATAGTGGATCCCTACATGGCTAGGAATATGCTGGAAAGCCACTGCTATGTCAATCTTGTATAGAGAATCAAGCTGTTCTCTTATCTCCTGCAAATCAGTGTCCTTTGCGTTCCAGGTTAAGGTTTGGATTAGTTTAAGAGCAGTCTGAGAATCCGAGAAGATTGCTACTTTGCTGAAATGGAGGGGAATATTTTTGACCGCCTCTAGTGATTCAACTATTGCTGCCAGTTCAGCTGTCAAAACTGAGGAGTTCAGTGGGAGATGCTTTGAATGGACAGAGAGGTCTGTGGAATTACTGCTGCTGCGGCAGATTTATTCCCTACTAGGGATCCATCAGTATAAATGTGCAGATGATCTTTAAACTCTATAGCCTTTTTTCTTAAAAATTCAGCCCTAATTAGTTGGTGTGGGGTATTCTCCTTTTTGTCTTGTATAAGCTTTAGGCTGACGTTTGGTTGGCAAAACTTCCATGGAGGAGGAAATTTAAAAGAATCAATCTGAATTTTATCCAATGACCAGTTTGGACAGAGTGCTGAAAAAGCTTGCCATGATGCAATCCCGATTTTATTCTTCTGCCTAGCACTCCCAAGACAAAGACTGAAAATGGGATGCCGCTCCCCGTAGGCTTGGATCCTGGTATAATATTTAACAGTGGCTTTGGCTATTCTCTCGCTTATAGGGACAGCTCCTGCTAGTTTCCTAGTGCGATCACTAGAAGTGTGTGGGTACAAGCCAAGAGCCAGTCGCAGTGCCATGTTCTGGATAGTTTCCAGTTTCATCATGTTTTTTTTTATTTGTATGGCCATAAGCAACTATCCCATACTCCATTTTTGGCCTTATATATTGTTAGTAAAAAGATCCTAATACAGTTGGTGAGTTTCCTCATTTTGTAGAGGCAAGTCTTTTTAGAATTACAATCCTTTTCAGGCAGACCTCTTTCATCACCTCTACTTGTTTATTCCAAGTCCATTGATGGTCTATTTTCAATCCCAGTAATCTGCATTCTTTGACTAAATCAAGTCTCTGTCCACCAATAATTATTTGAGCCATTGGAGTGGAAATGTTTTTGTTATTGAACATCATTGCTTTTGTTTTTTGGGCTGATACACTCATTCCAAATGCTTTGGAGAATCGAACTAATTCGTTCAGAACAGCGTTTAACTTTCCAATTGCTTCATTATTGCTGTACCCTACTTCCCAAATGGTGAGGTCATCCGCAAAGGCTGCTAGCCCTAAACTCTCACTTGAAAATTCGAGCTCGGATAGAAAGAGGAGGAAAAGAAGTGGGCTAAGTGGCGATCCTTGTGGTAAACCCTGATGTAGTCTACAAGTAGGGGATGTGGCTTCATTGATCTTCACTTTGAATGTTCTATTATTAAGGAAATCAGAGATGAAATAGATGAATTTGTCTGGGAAGTCCATTGTTTTTAAAATCTGACATAGCTTCTTCTCTAATATTTTGTCAAAAGCAGATTCGAAGTCAACAAATGCTGCTACGAGGACCTTCTTTTGACTTTTAGCATTTTTAATAGCCTCCTCCAGCATGAGAATACAATCAATTGGGTTGAAGCCTTTCCTAAAACCACACTGCTGTTGCGGAAAAAGGCCATTATATTCACAAAACCATTCAAGCCTTTTCTTTATCATCTTTTCCATAATTTTTCCAAGGACGGGTAAGAGTGATATAGGCCTGTAAGAAGACAGCCTTTCTGGTTTGTTTGGTTTGGAGTTTTGGTTCTATTCACAGGAGTAATTTTGGCTTCTTCCAAATTTTGGGAAAGGTACTTTGCTTCCACGATTCGTTATATACATCAATTAGAGCTTTTCTAAATCTCGCCTCTGAATTGGTTTACATCAAGTAACTTATTTCATCCTCTCCAGATGCTGAGTCCACATTCACTTCCTCCAGAGCTTCAAGAAGCTCTCGTTCTGTAAATAGTTCCAGAAATTCCTCCTTGGCCTTTGTTTTGTTATGGAGTTTGCAGACATGCGGGGTGAGATGAGGAAATTTACTGGGAAACTGGATGTTCGAAATATTTGGAAAAGGCCTCTGCTTTTTGTTGGTTTCTGGTAAGGAGAATGCTGTTATGCTGCAATGTCGGTATAACACCATTTTTGGGGTTTTTTTTCCCGCCAATCGATTGATGAAGCTATGGACATTTGACAGTGGGCTATTCATGTCTAGTTTATTTGAGAAAATTTTCCATGATGATCTCTTTGCATTTAGAACTACTTTTTTCACTTTAGTTTCTGCTCTACGGAGATGTATAAGATTTTCTGTGCTAGAAAATTTTTGAAACCTGTTTCTAAGTTTGCGTTTTTCATCGACGGCCTTTTTACAATCATCGTTCCACCATACTTTGTTTGTCTTTTTTTTGGTTGGCGTAGTGTAGGCTGGTTGGAAGATCTTGGAATGGATTCTAAAGCAGCTTTTTTTAGAACACGTGTTAGGATTTCAGCCTTTTGGTCAACCTCCAGAGCTTGAAAAACCGCTTCATAATTTGTATTACTTAAGATATATTTGAACCTTTGCCAATCAGCTTTCTTATGATTAAATCTAAAGGTAGGTGGCACAGTTTCACAGCTCGAATCATATATTGTGGTCAGAATTGCCGAATGGTCTGTCTGTAGGTGCTGTACATTGCGTATTGTTACATGTGGAAGTAGATATGCTGGTCCTATCTGTAGGTCAATTGTTGAGAAGCTTCCATTCCTTATATTGTAATAGGTGTTTAGACCAAACGGTTTGTAAGGACTAAAGCATCTGGGACATCTAGAATTGCTTTTCAATGCACTTTCCTGCTGTGTTTGACTGATTTACATCCTCCCAAAGGGGACTATGGGCATTAAAATCACCGCACAAAATTGGTTTTTGCCCAGTTAGCTGTTCACGTAATACGTTAAAATTGGATTTCTTCCATTGGGATTATAGAATGAACATATTTTAAGGTGATCACCATTTTTTAAGTGAAGAATGACCCCAACCACATCTACATCGTGATTATATGGTTTAATTGACACTACAGAGTGAGATAGATTATTTTTCAAGTACAGCAACACCTCCACCCTTGCGGTCGGAAGACCTATCTTTTCTATATATTTTAAAACCAGGAATGATAAATCTTTTTTAGCCCATGTAGATTTGTCTCTTGCAGACATACAATGTCGGCATTATTTGTGATTAGCCAATTTGTTAAATCTAGAAGCTTAGTCGAGTTCAAGGAGATCACATTCCATTGGAGGATTTTTAGTGTATTAAGGTCCATCATTTCCATCTAGATTTGCCATATCAATTGTTTCACTGTCGCTTGCAAAGGAGAGGAGATCGTCTTCCCTTTCTCTATCTGCTTGCTGATTTCGACTAGTTTGGGTACGAGGTGCTTTTTTCCCTTGCTAACTTTCTTTAGGCTTACCAAATCTTTTCCATCTGCATCTTCGTTTTCACTTTTTTGGGACAAAATAGGGATGGCTATTGCACTTTTCAGGAGCTGAAATTCAGCAGTTGTTGATGCCCAAATGGTTGGGCCGAGAAGCGTTGTGATAGCTTACCTAGTCACAATTGCCTTCACTTGCTGCGTTTCTCCACTGGATTGGATCAGATGGCTAACTGTTAAATAAGTTGCAATTTTTTCCAACTCGCTTGAATCTGAAGTTGCCTGTGGTCTCTGCTGAGAAGATTGTGTGTCTTTTCTTTGTGTTTGTTTTGTTGATGGCAGAGGTGTAATGCCATATATTTGCTGTTTTTGGTTAGCACCTCTGCTGCTTTCCAAATCTCTATTTTGAGGCTGACTCACACTCTCTTTTGGGAGGTTTGGTGTGGAGGGACCTGAAGTTGTTGTCAGTCTTTGAGGTAATTCTGAATTGGGAATTCTTGCTGCTACCACAGAGTACGGAAGTCTCATTTGGTCTGACAGCCTTACTATAACAGCTCTTTTCTGATACGAAGGACAAATCTGCTTTTGCAGGGAAGAGTGCCCATATGTTTTACAGTTCTTGCAGTATGGTTCTCGTGCTGTGTAAGCATCTTGATTGTGACCCGTTCCTCCATATTGTGGACAGGCAGGAATCATTTGCTTGCAGTTATTTTTGGTATGGCCGTGCATCAAACAAATAGTGCACTAGAAAGGTTTCGGTTTGTACTGTTTGTACCATACTTTTTGGCCGTACAGATACAATCCAACTTTTATCTCATTTTGGCTGGTTATCAGGACAGATTTACTGTCCACTAGATCACCTTCCTTCTTTTGTCGAAGTCTAGTTACAGTTGCTGGTTCTACCAGCCGTCCTGATGCATCTAGTAGCTCAAGCTGAATTTCTTCATTAGAAAGATTCAGGTCCAGTCCATATACCACATATTTGTGGAGGGCCTTTTTTATTACAATTTTACATTCGACTGTGGTACCTGCAAAAGATAACGTGTTAGACTTTTGAATTAAAATGTTTGCCAAATTTTCATTTTGAAAATAAATTTCAGCCATACCTGATCTGAGAAGACACACATCAAAATTAGCTTTTGCAGCCGAAAATAGTAATTTCCTTAAATTTAGGATCTCTTCTTGTTTAAACGGCTCTCCATTATTTTCCTTATCAAAACTTAGATAGGATCTGTTTTGATTATGTTTTCTTCAATATTAGGTTGTGTGTTTGGTGAACATCTTGATCTTTTTTCTGGTGGTGTAGGTTGAGATACTATCTGAAAATTTTCGTTCTTAGTAGCTTGGATTGTTTTTTTTCTTTTTGAGCTGTTTGGTTTTTACTGATACTAGCATGCTTCACAGAAGTTGATGACTTGGGAGGGGATCTAAGAAGCATTCCTCTTCTTTTTCACTTTCGGTCTGCCCGTGAAATGCTGCTTCTCGGTTCCGCCCGAAAATAATTCCTTAAATTGTGGTCTGGCAACACTTATATGGTAATCGGCAAATAATTCAATTCCTTAGGGAATACACTTTAAAAAATAGTCTTTAAACACAGCAATCAGATTTATAATTTAAGGTAAATCACAATCTAATGAACACTCTAGGTCTATGCAATATGGGAAAAATCACAATATAGGAAAAATGTCTATGTCTCACAAATTGAGGCAATTTCCAATCTGAACTTTTTCACAGTGCACATGGTTTTGTTTTTGTTTCCAAAAAAGGAAATACTTTTCAAAAGAAAAGTATTCCAAAACTTTTCTTAGATTTTCAAACATCGACTTTCCGCAAGGGTAGGTATGTTTGAAAATAAGTTTCCAATATTCTTCAACAGTCACCATTTCAGTGTCAATATCTTTCAACAAAAACTATGCTTTGTTCCCGCCACTTTCTATCAATTAAAGCATTACTCCATGACGGCAATCCCCGTGATCTCAGAAAATCAGCTAGGCTGGCAGGATTCAATTTCGGGCATTAACAGGCTTGAGCATTCTTGTGTACTCATAGACATCAGAATCAAAAGAAAAGTAGTTTTGTATTTGAAGTATAGCCTCTTTGTAAAATGATCTGCCCGAAAATAATTTGCACTTTACTTTAAAAAAAAAAAAAACCATGCATTGTCAGTTTGATATATATCCTGATATCTATTCCTTATAGTCTTAAAACTTCTTTATTTGTTGAAAAAGTTTTTTACATTAATTTCTTTTCATTTTTTATTGACATAATCTTTTTCATAAAAGAAAATATCTTATATCTTTTTAATTTTTTTTTTCTATTAGACTCCATAGTTTTTACTTCGAAGATGATTTGACTTTATTTCTGCTCATTTTTGGTTTATTGAGGCTCTTTACTTTTCTTTAAAAAACTTATGTTTCCCATTAACAAATACTATCTGTAAGTAATTAGATAAAAACAACAAGTTTTTCAACTGAAAGTAAGGAGCAACATCAAACCTTAATATGAACTGCAATTATTACATATATGAAAGGAGTTGCCTCCTCCTCAAGAAGTTTTTTTTTTAATAAAGTTGTTTTTTGAACAATCGCTATAAACGGCCATTGTGTTTCAGGAATCGTTCTTAAAGAATTAGGACAAAAAATCAAAACTTTAGTGTAAAGAGCAAGGTCTTGTGGAGGGGGCAACTCCTTTCATATATGTAATAATACCTGGTCAGTTTAAGTTTTGATGATGCTCCTTACTTACAGTTGAAAAAACTCGTTTTTTCTGTATTTAATTTCTGATTGTTTTTCAATAATACCAGGAAATCCAGCTCTCTCTCCATAAATAATTCTGGCACTTGTATGTTATGCGCCACTCACTCAAGTTTACGAGGTGTAAAACTCGAGAACACACCGGTTTCTTTGTGTGCTTCAGACAAAATTTGGACTATATATTTGCACATTAGGGGGGGGGGGGTTAAGTATAGCGGATCTGCAAGGAAACTGTGTTAGGTACAATTATTCTGCATATTATGAAGGAAGAATTGTTTTCTGACTTCAAACTGTCCAAATACTTTACCCCCTCCCTTATGTGCAAATATAGAACCCAAATTATATATTTCCCATCTATTATGTCACTTGTCTTTGTCTTGTCTTGTGCTAAGCTGAAAGAAACTAACAACGAAACCAGTTTGTTCTCGAGGTTTACACAGCGTAAGCTCGAGTGAGTGGCGTATAATACACAAGTACCAAAATTCCTCCCCCCTACAGAAAAAAATCTCAAATAAAATTCTCAAATTTTGGAAAGCCTTATATTCCACGGGGAAGGGGGTATTTTTCGGAGAGGGGTATTTACCGGGGGCATTTTCCGCGGGGGTATTTTCCGGGGGGGGGGGGGTAAGCACAGGACACAGACAATTCTTACAAACCAAATGAAACAAACATTTAAACGGTAAGAATTCCTGGCAAAAAGATCAATTCCTTCAGTATATCACGTTTTCAATCATTAGGTATTAAACATTAAATGCAGTACGCCTACAACCAAAAGTAGCAAAAGAAAACAAAAATTAAGCTTACGATTTGGCTTTTAAAACAAGTCTTCTTCTCTAGAAGTTCAATTTCAAAACCCAAATTCCAACCTCCAACTGAATGTTTTGTACTTCTGTTAAACCACTTCAAGTATAATTCTTGACTAATCTTGTCAAAATTGTCTTGATCATGAATGGTGTAAATGTGAAAATGTTATAGCATTCGGAATACTACATTCAGGTTGAAATGGTTTAAACTAATTCCAGAAAATGATACTTTTGTGAACATATGAAGAACCGGTTATACTTAAATTGTATCAGTCTGGTTCTTATGCAAAGTAACACAGAAGACGAAAATTAACGAACAAGAGAGTAGTTATAAATTATGGTATCTAAAATAATATTTGCTAGGGGTGACTCCATGATTGGGTGATTTTCGGGGATATTTTGGGGATTTGGGGAAACACATAGATTTTTGGGGAAATCCCCAAAAATTCGGGGATAGTGGAAGCCCCGAGGGGAACGCTCACTATTTTTACTGAATTTTGAAAACTACAGTTGTGCAATTATGCTAATTGTGACCTAAATAACGTCACTGATCTGATAATGAATGATCAATTAACCTGGAAAAATTAACCTTGATAGCTTGGTCACCAGGGAAGCCTTTATCACTAAAAGAAAATTGTTCTCAGTGTAAATTTAGCCACGAAAAATTTAAAACCAAGCTGGGCTGTGATGGGTTAACCTCAGAGTGAAAATTTGGCTGACACATCCTCCATTTTTTCTAAAACCTTACTGTTCTTCATGCAAAACTTTGTCTACAGCATCTCTCAGTCTAAAAAGTATCATATTACTAAGTATTTTGCTACCTACAGAGACCAGACTAATGCCTTGAAAATCACCACATTCACTCTTATCATCTTTCTTGTGCAGTGGTTTAATTAAGGTTTTCCAAAAGTTGTTAGATACTTCTCCTTTTGCAAAAATCATATTCATAATCTTCAATAACTTATTTCTAACCTCAGAGCCACCATATTTAAGAAACTGATTTACCACACTATCAGCACCTAGAGTCTTATTATTTTTTAATCCTTTTAGAACTGTTGCTAATTCTTCCTCACAAAACAAATCTTCCTTTGCATCCAAGGTATCACAAACTTTTTTCATTTTCCTCTATATTTTTTCCTGCAACTTCATCTTGGTTTATCACATTCTCAAAATGTTTTACCCATCTCTCTGTATCTCTTTCCTTACCACTAATTGTGGCTCTGTTCCTATCTTTTACTGGGACATGTCTGGAGTGACTACTCCCTCTCAATTTACTAATGTGCCAGAACAATATTTTACTATTATGCCATCTAGCTGTATCTTCCAGATCCTTGGCAATTTTATCCATGGCCTCCACTTAACACCTCCTTAGTTTGTATTTTAGTGTTTTCTCCACTTTCTCTACATTCCTTTTATTTTTGTATGATCTATCACTCAGATAATTCTTGTGTAAGCCCCTTCTCCTTTCTATTGAACATAGAGCTTTTTCACTTATATTCCTTGCTGCAGTCCTAACTTTCTTCCCTACGACACCATCAGCAACTTCACAAACTGTTTCTCTAAAATTATTCCAACCATCTCCCACATTGTCAAATTTTAAATTCTAAAGTTTAGTATTCAACTGTTCCTGGAAAGTTTCTCTCAAATTCTCATCCTGGAGTCTACCAACATCATAATTTCCCAAGAGGTAGTTACCCTTCCAAAATTTCAGCTTTAAATTAACTCTAGACCCTGAGCGTAGGCAGCGTCTTGTGTAGAGGGGGGCAGCCGCTTCTGTGATGGAGGGGGGAGGGATCTTACTAATACTTCCCAAGGTCCTTTGAATATAGGTCTTTAGAAACTAGTCATTCTATATTTCACTAAAACTCGGCCTTTAACTTTTCCATGTTCTACTTTTCCTGCAACAGTATAACATAATAGACCCACTATCCTACTTCCAATTTCCAGAAAACATAAACACCACAAAACCGATTTGACACAAATCACATTATGGTTAGATAACAGCTTCTTCTAAGAATTCAATTCAAAAGTTTACAGTTAGGCAAAATTAAATATCAAAATTGGTATAGGGGAGACCGGCCCACGTTTAGCCAAAGCAAACAGTTTTAATATAAAAACCTATGGGGCTTCTGGTGGATTATAAAAGCTCTGACAGATGGCAGTGTATATTTTTCAAATGTCTGACCTTAATTAATACTTTTACCAAAAATATCAGATTGGATCAGGTTTTATGATGATTAACTCTGGAATTTTGTTCAATTTTGTCTGAAAGCCTACGCCTAATTACGAATACTAGAAAACTCGCGTTGTAAACTACATTTTTTGTATGTATTTTTTCATCTTTTGTATGTATTTTTTCATCCTGTGGGATAGTGAACTCCTGTGTTCGGCCACAATACCCAGGGTAAATTCGGCATGCCATACCGAGGGTGTCCAAAAGTGGGCTATGCTTGTAAAAGCTGTGTAAACAGCATATTTAAAGGTTGAAGGCAAGCTTAAAACCCAAAACTGTGTTATTTCTGGCATTGTTTTATCCAGTCAGAACAGTAGGTGAACTGAAGTTCTATTTTTTCCTGTTAAATTTCATTCAAGATAAAATGATTAAAAGTAAAACAGAAGAGAAAAGAAAGAAAGGTGGCTGTGATCCAGAAGAAAATAAAATAACATTTTTTTTTTGTCTTATTCTACAAGAAGTCAGTTGGATTCTCTGGAAGTACCATGGGTGCCCCTAGAGGAACGCTGCAAGACTAGATAGAAAAAGGTTGAGAAGCTGAATATCCATCTAAAAAGTCTGGACCTGAATTTCTTTACACCCTGTTATAACACATGATAAATATTTACAGAGGAACAAGAAAAAAGACTAAAAACTTACTTGAAAACGATAGCTGATATGCTTTTGATTGTATTCTCCTAGAAGCGTGTAAATTTGAATACACTTATGCCATTATTAAGAGCATAAAAGTACCAGATAATGGAACTGCAAAGGCAGTGGAGAAATTACAGGTAAAGATTGGTACCGTGGTTTTATGGATTGCCTTAAAACTCTATCAGTAAGAACGCCAAAAAGTACAAGCGTATGATTGACAACTGCTTTCAACTGTCACAGTGTAGGAGCTTTCTTTAACAACCTGGATTGAGGCCTATATAAACACATGTTCAGACCACAAGACATTTGAAGTTTTGACGAATCAGGTCTGAAAAAATCCACAAGCCTGGTAAAATCATTGCACAGCGAGGCCAGAAGTAAGTAGGAAAGGTCACGTCAGCAGAAAGAGGTCAGTTGACCACGATTTGTGCTGGTGTTAATGTGTTTGCGAACACAGTCCCTCCTCTACTTATTTCCCCACAAAAACAGTGTCCGGAAATTTTACTCAGGGGAGCTTTACCAGGAACCATCACGATCAGCTCAAAAAATGCCTCTGGCTGGATGACTGCCTCTCATTCTTTGCTTTACTTGCAGCATTTTATCAATCAAGTCAAACCCAAAAAATCAACAGGAAAAAAATATGAAAAAGTCAGAAGTGCTCACTGACACCCCCATGAAAGAATGCATTACTGCTAGGATAAAAGCTGTATCTGCCAAAAAGCCCTAGTCGTGGAACGCAAGAAAGTCAGACAAGTGAAAAGACTAAAAAGCAAAAGGCGTGTCTCTCGCAACAAGAGTTACAGTTAGGGTGACGATTCTGACTTCAATGATCCTGTATACAACAACTCTTCAGACCCCAGCATAGACATTGAAGACAAGCCCCCTACCAGCAACTTCTAATTTGACACTGAGAAAGTCAAGGCTGGTGATTACATTCTGATTGAGCTGAAGAGCAAGAAAGGGAATTCTGTTCATAATATTATCATTATCAAAGAGTAGTAACTGAAGAACTTAAGATCCACTTTTGGAAGGAGACTGGAGCAAGAGACTTTGCGCTAACTGATGAGATGGATAGTGTCTTAAAGACAGAAGTTGAAATAAAACTGCCACCACTGAAAGGTAGAACACCAAGATTAGCGGAGAGGCTTACTTTTGCTGTTGATCAGTCAATGTATAATTTGAAATTAATACTCTTTAGTTTTTTTAAACCTTAATGAAATTCATTTTGTAGTTTTTTATGCTGACCATATTCTTTCTTAATTTTATAGCCGAAAAACAAGCTTTAATGTTCCCCTTGTCACTTTTCTTTTTCTTTTGTCCGGTGGCCAAACATAAGCCAGAGACGACCGAACCAGTGCTGGGGTGGCCCAGGTTTGGCGCTCTTGACCACTTGGATAGAGAGGCATCCAGGTGGAAAAATGGCAGAGTATTTTTAATTGTCTTTTTCAAGGATGGTGTTGAATGAGTTACTTTTGCTTTGGCATGCTCAGCAACTTCTTATTGCTTGAATCAATCCATGGAGAATTAAACAAGTCAAAATCATCCGATCGTGGGCCAGTCTCCTATCTATATATCGGACCGAAAATCAATATTGAAGATCGAAACGTAAATGTTGATATCGCAAACGATATTTGGAAATTTCTGTTTATTTCCAGCTTTTTTAACCATCTACCAGGGAACATCCAACAAAAAATTCCAACATACGAAAAATTCTCGCTAATATCTATCGTAAATTTGAAGTTCTAGGGGGGGCAGCTGCCCTCTTCTGCCCCCCTTCCCTACGCCCATGCTCTAGACACTACTTGATGGTGATCTTTACTTTCCACATCAATGACAGTAGTCCTGTATATACCCTAGTATCTTGTATTGATCCTACCAGTCTTTGGTTTACTTTAACGTAATCAATAAGGTTTGCTGTCTTACCATCACAGGAATACCATGTCAACTTATAGGCCATTTTATAACCAAACACTGTCTTGGTTATAACTAGATTGTTATACCTACAAAATTGCAAAAGTCTGCAGCCATTTCTGTTTTCTTTTCCTACACCAAATTTACCTAGCCTAGGATACTGTATATCTATATTTTTACCAACCTGGGCATTAAAATTTCCTAGTAAAAACATATTTCTACCTGGGACCCTGTCTATTTGCTCCTGTAACTGAAAGTAAAACTAATCTGAGTCACTAGTATCTCTGTCAGTGGGTTCTACTGGGGCATACACTACTATAACTGATGCCCTGAATTTATTAGTCATAAAATGAGCAATTAGTATTCTGTTATTAATACCTTCCCAGCCTAAACAAGTCGTAGCAGGTTCCTTATTCATCATGAACCCTACTCCCTGTCTATGTAGCCCATTCTTCATGCCTGAGAACACAAATTCTATAATTCATCAGTCAAAATGTTGATACAATAGTCTTTTTTTAACATTGATTCCAAGTTCCGATTTTCATATTCTTTTAATCATTGAAATTATTTTGGTCTCAGGAAAAGCAATGATCCTGGATACCAGTGCAGAATGGGGATCACATATCTTCTAAAGTCTACACCAAAGCACTTAAGCTGGTTTAGAACTGGCTAGCAAGAAGTCCCTGGGACCTTCAGTATGAATGAAGGTTTTGTTCAATCCTAGGCCCAACTTGGTCACAACATGGTTTTCAGCACTTGATGATGCTCTTCTATCAACAAGAGTCAAAACCCTGCACAGACAGTCTCAAGTCTATTACCTCCAACTCATTATATATTCATGCCTACAAATATTAAGCTACTATGGGGAGGCAGCCCATAGTAGATAAATTAGCTAGGAAGAGGGTTTTCAGCCCAAAAAACGTCTGTCGAAACAGGCCAAGTCCAGAAGAATTATCCATTAATCAGAATATGATGCAAATGATGTGTTGTTTACTAGGCTATAATTTCCTCATGGGGTGCTGCTCCTCAAGTGGGAAGAGAGTTGACTGCAAGGTCCCCAGTCTTGCAGGTACTCCAAAAGGGTCAAGGCAGCCCTTTGCAGAGGCTGTTGTCCATAGATCTGGATCTTACTCCCTGCCAAAGGTGTCCTCCTATAGAGGATCCTCCCACAATGGTGTTCTACATCACCATGCAATTTAACCCATTACTGGGAAAAGGTTTGTAACTCAATATGCAGAATAAGTGTAGTTAAACACACCTGACTACAATTCCACCAATTCCCTCCCCCCCCCCAATGTGCAAATATATAGCCCAAATCTAGACTTCCCATGCGTTTTTACTTTTCTTTATTGTGTCACAGTTCATTCCATTTTCAGGTGCAGAGGTTGAAAGAAGAGTAGTGCATGGCAAATGTAAAACCTGGACAATAGGCTATATTTGCACATTAGGGGGAATCGGGGGCAAAGATATATTGAAGTTGCAATCAAAATGTGTTAACAACAACTCTTCTGTATATTATGAAGTATGAATTATTTTCTTAATATGTTTTCTTCTTAATAGCAATAATTCTCATCCTGGAGTCTACCAACATCATAATTTCCCAAGAGGTAGTTACCCTTCCAAAATTTCAGCTTTAAATTAACCCTAGACACTACTTGGTGGTGATCTTTACTTTTAACATCAATGACAGCAGTCCTGTATATACCGTAATATCTTGTATTGATCCTACCAGTCTTTGGTTTACTTTAACATAATCAATAAGGTTTGCCGTCTTACCATCACAGGAATACCATGTTAACTTATGGGCCATTTTATAACCAAACACTGTATTGGTTATAACTAGATTGTTATACCTACAAAATTGCAAAAGTCTGTAGCCATTGCTGTTTTCTTTTCTTACACCAAATTTACCTAGCCTAGGATACTGTCTATCCATAATTCTACCAACCTGGGCATTAAAATTTCCTAGTGCCCTTTTTAAGAGTCAAAAGTGATCAGAGAGTAACTGTGTTCTCGGGCATGAAGAATGGGCTACATAGACAGGGAGTAGGGCTCATGATGATTAAGGAAGCTGCTAAGACTTATAAAGGCTGGGAAGGTATTAATAATAGAACACTAATTGCTCATTTTATGACTAAAAATTCAGGGCATCAGTTATAGTAGTATATGCCCCAGTAGAACCCACTGACACTAACAGAGATACTAGTGACTCACACGGATTGTTATCGGTCAGCTCACTGGCAGCTTTATCCCATGGTAAAGTACCCAGTACTCAGACAGTGCTCAATCTTAGACAAAATGTATTAACTAATTCTATGTTTCCTAAACATGGACTATTTGGGAAATAATCTTGGACATGAGGCAGATAGTTGTAGATAAGACAAGGCTAGTTAGGATGATCTGACTGCAATCTTTGATAACTTTTCTCCCAACATTTAAGCTTAAACAACAGTTATCATTATAGCATAGCCCATTCAAATGTATTTATTCTGTTTCATAACACTTTTCTGTGATTAAATTCATGTGTAATTAAAATACTTTGTCTCAACTTCAGGGATCCTTTGTGTGCAATTTCGACAGTGTTTTCTAAGTTTAGGCTCAAGCTTGAAGTGTGTGTCCAGGATTATGCTCTACTATTGACTATCAGTGCGTTTAAAATATCTAGCATTCTATATGGCTAAAATCAGAGGTCAAGGAGGCACACTTGTGCCTCTATAAAGAGGCGACCCACCACAATGTTAAGCGATTTCCGGTCCTAGCGGTCGCAGAGAGACAGCGGTAATCGCATTTTGTAGCCCAAGCTCAAACTAAGAAACGTGCAAAATTTCACCCCCCCTCCGACTTTATCTTCATGGGTAAAAGTGGGCCGGAAGTTTCGACCCTCCGACCACAGCCCCCCTTTAACGTTGTCCGAATGGGTTGAAATTTAGAGGTTAAGCTTTACTAGGGCCCGGGAGCTTATCCTCGAAATTTCAGCTCAATCCGATCACTTCTTCCCTGTTTTCCAAAAACCAAATATAGCCACTTAAAGTTCATTTCTCTTTTTTTTTCTTATCACGCCTACAGGCCACAGTTGGCAACTGATCCGGGTGAATGAGGACTCATTCGAAGCAGAATTCGACCTGTTAGGGCCTTTTGATATTTTCAGACCGAAAAAATTATCCCCCGAATTTACATTTACGAAAAACCTCGTTTTCCTATAATAGCCCATGTTAATTTTTCCCACCACAACCCCCCTTTAACGTTGTCTGATCGGGCTGAAATTGAGAGGATAAGCTTTCCTGGGGCCTGGGAGCTTATCCTCGAAATTTCAGCTCAATCTGATCACTCCTTCCCTGTTTTCCAAAAACCAAATATCAAGTTTTGCTTGCGTCAAAAATAGATTCCCCTTACTAAAAAACAATTACAATTATGTCTCTTTAGTGCAGCGGTCGAGACTCCAGACTGTCAGGCGGAAAACCAAGGTTCGATTCACCGTTAGAGAAAATTTTTTATATACTGAATTTAAATTTTAAAAAAGAAACTCAGTTTCTTTTTAAATTATTTGAAAAAAATTACATTTTCTAAAGAGTTAAAGAGGCTGAGTTACAAGGTCGACCCTTAAAACGTACAGGGATTAGGAGGCACAGTTGAGGGGCTGTTAAAGAGGCTGAGTCACAAGTTCGAACCTTAAAACGTACAGGGATTAGGAGGCACCCTGTACGACGTGATTTGAGTATTCAGGAATTAAAAGCCTTAACACAAGAATGTTCAAGAGCGGGGGGTTTGGGGGGCGGCAGCCCCCCAACTTTAACTCCTGACCCGATCAGCTAACAGTTAGTCAAGCAATAATAAGTAATAAACTGTACAAAAACGTGCAGAAATTATTTGAAAAAAACTACGTTTTCTAAAGAGTTAAAGAGGCTGAGTTACAAGGTCGAACCTTAAAACGTACAGGGATTAGGAGGCACAGTTGGGGGGCTGCCGCCCCCCAAACCCCCCGCTTTCGCAGCCTTTAAATAAAAAAAAAAGTTCTTTAAACTGAAAGTAAGGAGCGACATTAAATCTTAAAACGAACAGAAATTATTCCGTATATGAAAGGGGCTGTGCCCTCCTCAACGCCTCGCTCTTTACGCTAAAGTTTTTATTGTTTAAAAAAAAGAGTTGTGAGAAAGTCAAACTTTAGCGTAAAGAGCGAGGCGTTGAGGAGGACACAGCCCTTTTCATATACGGAATAATTTCTGTTCGTTTTAAGATTTAATGTCGCTCCTTACTTTCAGTTTAAAGAACTTTTTTTTTTATTTAAAGGCTGCGAAAGCGGGGGGTTTGGGGGGCGGCAGCCCCCCAACTGTGCCTCCTAATCCCTGTACGTTTTAAGGTTCGACCTTGTAACTCAGCCTCTTTAACTCTTTAGAAAACGTAGTTTTTTTCAAATAATCTATAGTAAAGAGCCATAAGACTTCATTATTCTATACAATTTTTTTCCTAGAGGCACTTCATATGGAATGGGTGGCTGTACAAACCTTGGAGGGTGCTCATTTGATTGGAAATCGAAAGTTCTATTGCCCTTTTTAAGAGTCAAAAGTGATCAGAGAGTAACTAGCCCCCCCCCCCCCCTACACCCTCGTTTCCCTAAATTCATCCAATCAAAATTTTTAGAGAGCCTTTGTGTTAAAAAATAGTCTAAAGATAATATAAAAACACCTCTGGGTGGACACAGCCCCTCAGAACCTGGGGGCAAGGGCTGTAAGTTGTGCTTGTTTCCCATTGTTAGCATATAAGGTTTTATGGAAGGGGTGGTTGTATAAACTTTGGAGGATGCTCATTTGATTGAAAATTGGAAGGTTTAGTTAACTTTTTAAGACTCACAAGTGATTTGAGGACAACCAGCCCCCTTACCTTCTTTCCCCCAAATGAATCCTCAAAATTATGAGATAGCTGGATTGAAACAGAGACACCCCCCCTGCCCTGGGGCAAGGGCTATAAGTTATGCTAGTTACCAATGTTAACATATAAGGTTTTCATGGATGGGTGGTGTTATAAACTTTGGAGGAGGCTCATTTGACTAGATATTGAAAGTTGTAGTTCCCATCTTAAGAGTCAAAGGCAATTGGAGGGCCTTACACCCTTTCCCTCCCAATTGATCCAATCAAAATTTTCAGATAACCATTTTATTCGAAATAGTCCAAAGGCAAAGTAATTATGCCTCTGGGGTTGATAGCCCCCCCCCCCCCCCCCCCTGAGACAAGGGCTATAAGTTATGCTAGTTGCCTATTTTTAGGATATATGATTTTTTGTTCAAATTAGTCCAAAGGCCAAAAATACATGTCTCTAAGGTTGACATACCCCCCCCCCCCCCACACACACACATACATACACGCGTACACAGCCCCTGGGGCAAACGCTGTAAGTTATGCAAATTTTCCATTGTTAACACTTAAGGTTTGTATGGAACAGGTGGTTGTATAAGCTTTGGAAGAGGCTTGTTTGACTGGAAACTGAAAGTTCTAGTTCTCTTTTTAAGGACCAAAAGGGATTTGAAGGAACTAACTTCTCTCCACACCATATTTTCTCAAATGCATCCAACCAAAATTTTGAGATAACCATTTTGCTCCAAAGGTCAATTAACTATGCCTCCAGAGTTGACAACCCTGGAGGCATACACAGTGTAGAGTGTAGTTAGGGAGTCATGTCAAACACACTCTGTCCTTGCTGGTTGTGAAAAGAGAATACCAGCAATATCTAAGGAATGGCTGATGGTATTATGTTGAAACTGTCGAGGTATGCTGAGTGGATGGTGAAGAGAGATTGGAGGACAACCAGACCCCCACATTCTTGCCCTTTTTTATTTGCCCCCTCTCTTAAAAATGGTCGAAATTTTGTAACTATAATATTGTTCAAACTAGTCAAAAGGTTTACTAACTATGTCTCCCAGTATGCCATACCCCCTACAGCCAGTGGCGTCGTTTGGGGGGGGGGGGGGGGGGGTAAGGAGAAGAAATTGTCCCCCCAATAATTTGGAGCAAAAAACTACAATTCATTAAGCAATTTTAAAACCGTTGCTCGTTTTAAGCTTCATATTCGCTCTTTACTTCAAGCAGTTAATTGTTTTTTAAATTAATCCCAGCTCGTTTTTAATATAAGAAAACGAGAAAACAGTGGCCCATTGCACTTTTTCATTAATATTTATGCAAACATGTTGTCTTTGAAGTCTTATCATCAAGGAAATCAGTCATCTACTTCCTATACAAGCTCAGCATAACATCAACCAGGGACAATTTTGCTCTTGCTGGCAGGTTTAGTGCTTGAAATACATTATAGTGAGAAACAAGTTCAATTGTTTTCAATATCTGAACTAGACTATGATATGTTAATTTTGCGTTTTAAGCTAGATTAAGGAACTATTTGATGCCTGGTCAACGCTATCCTATAGGGCAGTGCTGAGTGAATTTGGACCTACTGAGACCAAATAACCTAAAATCCCGAATATTGAATGGTTTTGCTGTTATTGAAGCTAGTTTCAGTGATGCCTATGATGAGGGGAGGGGGTATTTGCCTTCTGGATTTCCCTCCATCCCTTGATTTCAAAAATACCTTCTTTTTTTTAACTCACACATGACAAATAGTGTTAAACTTTCTTAGAGAATCAAACAAAACTGGTTCTGCTGATGAAAAACTAAAGATTAAATACTCCAAAGACATACCTTTTATCAGAGATCAAATAAAACAACAAATAGTTAAACAAGTAAAAAAAGCGAAAAGTTTCGCTGTTATTGTGGACGAAGCTCAAGATATAGCAAAACGGAAGCAAGTTGCAGTTGTCTTGAGATATGTTAATGAAAATTTAGAGCTTCACGAATCGATTATTGGTTTTTATCCTGCTGAAAAAAAACGATGGCAAAATATTAGTAGCACTAATAAAAAATATGCTTTTTTCACTAGACCTGGACGTTAAAAATTTATGTGGTCTTTGCTACGACAGAACTTCAAACATGAGAGGACCTCATAGAAGTATGGCAGCCACAATACTTCAGGAGAGCCCAGCCCAACTGCAATGTATATTTACTGCTGCGCACGCATACTGAATCAATGGATTTTCAGCTGCTTCAATTCAGTGACTTCAATTAGAAATACGTTTTGTCCTTCAAAGTATTTATAATTTCATTGAAAAGTCAACCAAACGCCATGCGGGCTTTGAGAAGATTCAGAAGAGTTCGAATTCCTTTCATGGGGGAGCTACAACTTTAAAGTCGCTAAGCGGCACCAGATGGACTTGTTGCATTGAAGCAGTGTGTGTACTTTTGGACAACTTTGAAGAAACCCTTGCAGCTTTAGAAGAAATTTTAGAGACCGACCATGACGCTGGAGGACAAGGCAATGCTTTAAAAAAAAAAAAAGATGGAAGATTTAGCTTTGTTTTTGACCTACTTCTTCTAAGAAGAGCTTTAATGCAAAGCGACATATTGTTGAAAACAACACAATCCACAAGTGTGACTTTCGAAGGCGTAAAAATAGTCAAGAACAGTACTGTCAAAGTATTACAGTCCTTCCGATCAGAAGAGTTCTTTCTCAAATTGTTCAATCACAGCTCAGAATTAGCTAATAAATTTGGTTTTTTAAAGGTCCTGAATTGCCCCGGAAATGTAAAGTTCCAGTGAAATTAGGCTGTGGAGGTACAATAGTTCCATATGAGGAGGCACAAGAGTTTTTAAAAAATAACATTGGTGTATCCAGTTATAGACATTCTAACTACAGATATTGAATTTAGACAAGAAGAGAGTAGTTTGGACGTTTTGAACAACTTAAGCATAATTCTAAGTGCAAACTAAATGAACAAAGACAGTGTAAACTTTGTATGTGAATGCTATAAGCTCGATTTTGAACGCTGCATGTCTGAGCTACAGTGTTTTTGCGGAGGTGAGAATATAAAAAACTAAAACATTCTAGAAAGAACATCTGTTTTTTGCTTAAAAACGCTTGAAGTTTGCGTTTCCTCCAATATTTGATCTATTTAAACTGTATTTCACTATTCCTAGGCCATTCAGCATGTCCCCAGGTGGCGATAGGGGAACGCTCTACAGATATGTAGGGTACCTCCATAGGAGGCATGGACCAAGGGGGGACCTTGTCCCTGGGGGTCCATAATAGAATCTGGGGCACCCTTGCCCGGGGTCATAAATACAGGCGGAGGAGGAAGAAGGCCCCTCAAATGTACACTCAAAAGGGCCCACTTGTTTATCCACAAGTTCCATGAGTTGCAAACCTTCTCCCAGCAATGGGTTAAATTGCATGGTGATGCAGAACACCATCGCGGGAGGATCCTCTATAGGAGGACAACTGTGGCAGGGCGTAAGATCCAGATCTATGGACAACGGCCTCTGCAAAGGGCTGCCTCGACCTTTTCGGGGTACCTGCAAGACTGGGGACCTTGCGGTCAACTCTATTCCCACTTGAGGAGTGGCGCCCCTCGAGGAAATTATAGCCTAGTAAACGACACAGCATTCGCACGGGATTCTGACTAATGGACAATTCTTCTGGGATTGGTATGTTTTGATGGGCGTCTTTGGGCTGAAAAAAACCTCTTCCTAGCTAATTTATCTATTACGGGTTGCCTCCCGTAGTAGCATAATATTTGTAGGCATGAATATATAATGAGTCGGAGGTAATAGGCTTGAGATTGTCTGTGCAGGATTTCGACTCTTGTTGATAGAAGAGCATCGCCAAGCGCTGAAAAACCATGTTGTGACCAAGATGGGCCCAGGATTGCACAAAGCCTCCATTCATGGAGGTCCCAGGGACTTCTTGCTGTCCGGTTCTAAGCCGGCTTAAGCACTTCGGTGTAGACTTGAGAAGATATTTGATCCCCGTCCTGCACTGGTATCCGGGATCATTGCTTTTCCTGAGGCGAAAAAAAAAAAATTCAATGATTTAAAGAACATGAAAATTGGAACTTGGAAATGTTACGACATTAAAAAAATGACTATCGTATCGACATTTTGACTGACGAATTCAGACGATTCGAACTGGATCTATTAGGAGTTTCAGAAACTCATATCCCAGGGGTAGGAAGCATGAAATTAGGTGATATAGAATTTGTTTACTCAGGCAGGAAGGATGGGTTACATAGACAGGGAGTAGGCCTCATGATGAATAAGGAAGCGGCTAAGTCTTGTTTAGGCTGGGAAGGTATTAATAATAGAATACTAATTGCTCATTTTATGACTAGAAAGTTCAAGGTATCAGTTATAGTAGTATACGCCCCTGTAGAACCGACTGATGGAGATACTAGTGACTCAGATGAATTCTACTTACAGTTACAGGAGCAAATAGACAAGGTCCCAGGTAGAAATATGATGTTATTGCTGGGAGATTTTAACGCCCAGGTTGGTAGAAATAAGGATAGATGGTATCCCAGCTTAGGTAAATTTGGTGTAGGAAAAGAAAACAGTAATGGATACAGACTTTTGCAATTTTTGTAGGTATAACAATCTAGTTATAACCAATACGGTGTTTGGTCATAAAATGGCTCATAAGCTAACATGGTATTCACGTGATGGTAAGACAGCAAACCTTATTGATTATGTTATAGTAAATCGAAGACTGGCAGGATCAATACAAGATACTAGGGTATATAGGAGTGCTGTTATTGATGTTAAAAGTAAAGATCACCATCTAGTAGTGTCAAGGGTTAATTTAAAGCTGAAATATCGGAAGGGTAATTACCTCCCTGGAAGTTATGATGTTAGTAGACTCCAGGATGAGAATTTGAGAGAAACTTTCCAGGAACAGTTGAATACTAAACTTGAGAGTTTAAAATTTGATAATGTGGAAGATGGTTGGAATAATTTTAGAAAAATAATTTGTGAAGTTGCTGAAGGTGTATTAGGGAAGAAAGCTAGAACTGCAGCTAAGAATATTAGTGAAAAAGCTTTAAGTTTAATAGAAAGGAGAAAGGACTTGTACAAGAATTATCTGAGTGATAGATCACATGAAAACAAAAGAAATGTAAAGAAAGTGGAGAAAGCATTGAAATATGAACTAAGGAGGTGTGAAGTGGAGGCCATGGATAAAATTGCCGAGGATTTAGAAGATGCAGCTAGACGGCATAATAGTAAAATATTGTACTGGCACGTTAACAAATTGAGAGGTAGTAGTCAATCCGGACTTGTCCCAGTTAAAGATAGGAATGGGGTGGCAATTAGCGATAAGACAAAAGTTAAAGCGAGATGGGCCGAACATTTTGAGAATTTGCTTAACCGAGATAGAGTTGCAGGAAAAAATATAGAGGAAAATGAAATAGTTTGTGATACCTTGGATGTGAAGGAAGATTTGTTTTGTGAGGAGGAATTAGAAACAGTACTAAAAGGATTAAAGAATAATAAGGCTCCAGGTGCTGATAGGGTAGTAAATGAGTTTCTTAAATATGGTGGCTCTGAGGTTAGAAATAAGTTATTGGAGATTATGAATATGATTTTTGAAAAAGGGGAAGTACCTAACGATTTTAGGAAAACCTTAATTAAGCCACTTTATAAGAAAGGTGATAAAAGTGAGTGTGGTAATTATCGAGGCATTAGTCTGGTCTCTGTAGGTAGCAAATTGCTTAGTAATATGATACTTTTTAGACTGAGAGATGCCGTAGACAAAGTTTTAAGAGAAGAGCAGTGCGGTTTTAGAAAAGGTAGAGGATGTGTTGACCAAATTTTCACTCTTAGGTTAATAATTGAGAAGTGCCTAAGTTTTCAAACACCTTTGGTCCTCAGTTTTATAGATTATGAGCAAGCGTTCGATTCTGTTGATAGAGGAGCTTTAGTAAAGGTTTTATCCTTGTATGGTATACCAGACAAATACATTAAAGTGATTAGTGCTATGTACGAGAATAACACTGCTGCGGTTAAGGTAGGAAATGAGGTTAGCAGCTGGTTTTGTATTAAATCAGGAGTTAAGCAGGGTTGTGTTCTATCCCCCTTTTATATGGATTATTTTGATGGACTTTGTTTTAAGGAGCACAGGAAAGGCAATGGGAGACCACGGAATCAAATGGGGAGGAAAAAGTCTCCTGGACTTGGATTATGCTGATGATTTAAGCATCCTAGATGAAAGTGTGAGCAAAATGAATGAAGTTTTAGAGGTTTTGCGAGTTCAGGGTGCTAGTATTGGTTTGAAAATTAATGTTAGGAAGACCAAGTCACTAAGGCTAGGAATAAGTGAAGATGAAAAGGTGACGTTGGGTAATGAAAAGATTGATCAGGTGGGCAGTTTCACTTACCTTGGTAGTATTATTAGTAAAGATGGTGGGAGCAGTGAAGATGTTAAAAATAGAATAGCCAAGGCTCAGGGTGTTTTTTCACAGTTAAAAAAAGTCTGGAAGAATAGGAAGATAAGTCTGCAAACCAAGATTAGAATCTTAGAAGCTACAGTGATGACAGTGGTCAAATATGGCTCTGAAGCATGGACGCTCCGAAAAGCGGATGAAGATTTGCTAGATGTTTTCCAGAGAAATTGCTTAAGGATTGTTCTGGGTACCCGGCTGACTGACCGTATTTCAAACAATAGGCTATACGAAAAATGTGGTTCAATACCGCTTTCTAGGTCTATAATGAAAGAAAGGTTGAGGTGGTTAGGACATGTTGTTCGGATGAAGGATGACAGATTGCCGAAGATTGTTCTTTTCGGCCAACCATCTAGGGCTAAACGGAAAGCTGGTCGTCCCCGTCTGGGTTGGGAGGACGTCATAAAGAAAGATTTAAGGAAATGGGAACTTCGTGGGCGGGTGTAAAAAGGGAGGCTTTGAATAGATTGGGGTGGAGGAGGAGCGTGCGTAGCTGTGTTTGGCCTCAGGCGGCTTGGTGCTGCGATGAGTTGTTAGTAGTAGTAGTAGTAGTATGAATTCTGCGTTGTGTGATAGATATTTTCTTTGCCTTCAATGGTTGAAGACGTACTGCCGCAACACCACATGGCAAGAAAGATTATATTCACTTGCACTGTTGGCAATTGAAAGAGAAGTACAAGAGAAGGGGGCTTTGAAGATTCAGGCTTAGGAAATTTGAATCATAGGCCTATGTGAATTTTTCAAATTAGAAAACCCCAGGCTCCAGTAAACTCGAACTGAAACCGTAGCATTTACTGAATTGACTAAGTGACTTTCAATTTTTTTTTTTTTTTTTCGGGCGATAATACACCGTATTAAACGTCTGGTCGTTCAAGTCAGCCTCGAGTGAGTCTGTGTGTATTCCAGCATGGATCACGGTTGTACCTACTAGCGGGAAAGAGTTACCAACGGTAATAAAAACTAACGGAATATATAACATAGCCCAGCTTACATTATGGAACCCGCGGGGAGTAGTCTACAACTCTTTTTCTTTTTTTACAGGGTTTCGATTAATTTGAAAAAAGAAATCCTCGTTAAAAATCAGAATTGATCCAAAAAATTGCAATAAAAGTAAAAATCCGAGATTAAATCTGGATTAATTCGGACATGGAATGTACACCAGTCTCAAGTTGTTGACCCCTCGGTTGGACGGAGATGGGAAACGGAACAAACTGAATGTCAGAAGAAAAAAACAACAATGAACACAGGACAATGAAACAACAATACTGGGCTAGAAAACATGGTGTACCTCACGCAAGACAACTAACCCCCCTAAAATCGTTGTTGCCGGAATCATTACCTTTAGCTGGAGCAGATAAAATCCTAAATCCTTTCCTTTTTGCGTCGTAACTTTCACTACTTTATGCAACTAAAACCCAATATGTAAGATGCTGGGCTTTTTTTTTTATTGCTGTGGAGACCAAATTTGCTCATGCGATCGCAGAACGAGGCATCTGTTGTTGTTGTTTTTTCCTGGTTAAATATATCAGTTGTATATATGTAAATACATGATTTGATTTCAGAAAAGAGCGATCTATCGTTTGGTGCGATAAAAATTATAGGTTGTTTTGAAAAGATTTCGTGTAAAGCACCACTATTTAGGAAATTTTTTTTTTTTTTTTGGGGGGGGGGGAATTTTCTTGTTCAAACGCTTATATATTCTTGCAGATTCAAGTCTCGACTTTGTTTTTATTAACAGCCTGTAAAGGATATTCTGACGGTTCGAATGATGTGCAGTTTGATTCGTTTTCAATTTATTTTAACAGCTAAAAAAAAACTTGGTCATCATCGTTTAATTTCTCCTTTATAGGCTAAAATTGTCAAGTTCTACATTGGTGCGAGCATGTGCACCCCGATATTCGTTTTAAGCACCTTAGATTACCCCGGAATCCGTACTCAAACCAACTATGGCTCATGTGAGCCACCCCCTCCCTTTTTTGAACGATTGCGAGCCTTGGATCACTGACTAGAAGTGCACAATAACAACGACATTTTTCCGTTTTTCTATCTTTTTTTTGTATCACAGGTCATTTTGCTCTTTTATTTAAACAGGGTTTTTTTTCCAAGTTAAATAGCCTAGCAATTTATTTTATTTTCAGACGTTTAGATTCTGTAGATCAAAATGTCAGAAAGCTTTCAAAAAGAAGAAGAACCCAAGAAAGACAAAATGGACTAAAGCCTTCCGCAAATCACATGGTAAAGAGCTGGCTAATGATCCTACATTTGAATTTGAAAAAAAGAGGAATATTCCTGTAAAATATGACCGGGAAACGTTCCAGAAAACAGGTAAGTTTTTTTTTTCAATAAGCACTAATGTAGTTTATGTTTTAAACCAATAGTATCAATAATAATAATTATTGTTATAATTAATTAAATAGTTAACTAATAACACTAACTATTGTTAATGGGTCTTAATGTGATAAATAACATTTCAAATCAGTTGAGGTAACCTGTCAGATTCAGATGTTAGCAGCATAATAACTCACAAAGAAACTAGCTGCTCCCCTTTTTAACTGGCCTAGCTTTTCTTGTGACCCATGCAGTTTAATTTTGAAGTTTAATTTTTTAGCTCTTTTATTAGTTATATCTAAATGTATAGCTGTAGATAGTGGTTATAGCAAAAACGAAAAATATCATGTATTATTGCTTATGTAAGTTTTCTTTGATAAATTTGTGTTTTGTTTGAAGTTGCTAAGAAAAATTTCAAATTAGCTACATCGGAATTTAAGAAAAAAAAAACCCATATGCTGAACTCAGGGAAAATAGCAAAACTTGGTATTTATTAAATAAAAAATAATAATTTCTTGGATTACACAAAGGAAATACTAAATTTTGTGAAATTGTTATTTTAATCTTAGGGTGTTCTTCAGATTTGAGATTCATATATTTATTACTTCACCATAAAAAAAAAACAACTGCAATACATAAAAAACTCAGAGTCACATAAAAGACAAAAGCCCTGTGGGTGGCTTTATCTTCTAACCATCTTTTAACATAAAACATATTCAGTAAATAATAACACAAAAACTAATATTTTTTTTTCACAATAAAAGCAGAAATAATTAATCTTCCAAGAAAAAAGTTTGAATTTTTTTCTTGTCATAACCTACCAACCTCCTCCCACCCCACCTCTATGCACCCACTCTAAAAAAACACCAACTTTTAACAGCCCAAATTTTAGCATCTATTCTATGTGTTTCAACTATATTTCTCAAAATGGTATTTTCCATTTCAACCAAGTATTGCTAGGCGCAGGGGTCCTTAATCAGTGATGTCAATTGGGGGAGTCGTTGCCCCCCTCCTAGATTTTAAAGATACTCTTTCTTGATATTTTCATTGAAAAATTATTTGTTTTGATACTTTTATTGAAAAAAAAAATACAAGAGCATTGTCGTCCCCCCTCCATCCCTAGACTTTGAAAAATACCTTTTTTTGTAAAAATACCTCAGTTGTATCTTGCTGAGATTCACCTTACTATGGGTGATACAGATCTGATATAGATTTGTGAACTTGTCATGAGATTATATGTTAAAGATAACAGGATGATTGCTCATATATCCTCATTCGTTCTCGGTATACTAAATACCCAGAACATCTTGAAATTTGTTCACATGGATAAGTTAAAGAGCCAGGATTAGTTCCTATCTTCGTCTTCCTGTTAAGCTTGCTTTAACATCACTGAATCCTCTCCACTTACTAAATCTTTTTTGATTCTTTCAGCTGATCAGCTGATTCAAGGTGTTTAAAACACTATTAGATGTCTATAAAAGACAAGAGTCGAAGCAAGCCCTTTTTTATTGACTCTCTGACTCTTTGTTGAGTAAGATTCACCGGACTGTAGGTGATACAGATATATAATAGATCTGTGGATTGATCATGAAATTTTATGTTAAATGTAACCAGGTGAATTTTCACATATCCTCATTAATAAGGGAAGGATACACAAGTGGTTTTAGTGGGACAGAGAGGGCATTTGCCCCGGGTGCAGAAATTTTAGGGGTGCAAAATTTAAATCTAACGGTTACAACTTTTTTTTTTTTTTTTTTAATAAGTAGAGGCCGCAGTTGGCAGTAAGTATAAGCAAATTAAATCTGAAGTTTTCATTTTTCCCATATCTTGGTCACCATTCCTTGAAAATAAGAGTAAATAGACCAAATTTTTTTTTTTTTTTTTTTTTTTTTTTTTTTTTTGTGATGTTTTGTATTCAAACCTGTTTGTATTTTACAGGATGTCGAGATAATTAATAATTTTGTAGAGGCTAAATTAGGAAAAGTCAGATTTAAATAAATGGAACAAATTTAATAAAATAAAGTAGTGTTAATAAATGAAAATTTTGTTAAAATTGGGGCTGAACATGTTTGGGAGACAGGGCTGGGGGCGCTAATCAATAATTTGCCCTGGGGGCAAGAGAGGCCAGAACCGCCCCTGGGAAGGAGGCATAATGGCCCTTCAAATTCTCCGGTCAATGATGTTGCAGTACTCTAGCAATCAATGAAATGGAATGAAAAAAAACGCTCTACTGCACTTCATAATATAATCTCCTTTGAACAGAAGGGTAAATCTGGTACTGAATTGCCATTTGAAATCAGGAATTTTATGTTCTTTTTAGTTTGGGCCTCCATCACTCCCCCTTTCAATTTTAAATTACAACCGAACTAAAGAAAAAACATGTTCTGTTTGCTTGCCAAATCTCTTCAGAAGGATCAAGCATTTTGAAACAGTTATACCAGGGTCCTGAGAAGCTTATGGTCAGTATAAGCCACCAGCTCAGTTATTTTTAATGGTGTAATCGTTTTTCAGACACTATTTTCTTCCGATTTTTAAAGGAAGCAGGAGAGCAACGTAAATGAAGCTTTCAGAAATTTTCAGGATTTGATATTTGAGCTGATTTCTGAAAGTTTCATTCACATTGCTCAAGTACTTTCTTCAAAATGTTAAAAAGCATGTATAAAACGGAAAGAATACGGCATTAAAGTTTACAGTCCCTTCCGGTGGTGCTGATATTCATTTCATGGCCCTTCAGCCAGGAAGTGCAATGGGGGGGGGGAGGGGTAGGGGGCCAGTCATCTTGTGCTTTCACATACCTTTCCTGCTTACCTTCTCCAGATTTCTACAGGTACCCATTTAGAGCTCTGTCGACTCTGGCTAAGCTTACAGAATCACACCACTGACCCCCCGTTCCAAACCAACTAGCCAACGATACATGGACTCCAACCTCAATCCTCACGACAAAGGACCCACGTCTAGTGTTCTAACCTCTTGGCTAGGACGAGTATCTTTAATTGTTTAATGGAGAGGAATTGTTTACCCTGCAATAGTCAGGACCGAAGATAGTTATAGTTGCTTGCTTTTGAATAGTTTTAAGTTAACTGAATTGATTATTAGTTAAAATTGGGAACCAAGGTGGACCAGATGTTCAAAGCAGCGTCCACAATAACTAAAAATATGGCAACTTTTCCTTTACCAACGGAATTTATCAGTTTTTAATTTGATAAAAGGTTTAGTAATATGCGTCGTGTTTTTTAACCAAACTAGACAAGACCCTGCTATCATCAACTTATTTTGTTGGGCATAAGGTAAAATATCCCTTTCGACCAAGAATTTGTATTTATTTGCAGACTTAATCACTCACGAGTATTAACATTTATTACTCGAGATAATTAATATAGATGATCACGGACATACCCAGAAGGGCCTCGGCCCCCCTCGAAATCCTATTTTTCCAATTTATGGGCATTTCTTATTAAAATTATTCAAAAAATTTGTTTTTCTATTATTGCCCCCTCCGCCAGCCGAAAAAATTATGTCTACAGGGCTGGAGGGAATATCCCTCATTCTCAGTTACTATTTGACCATGAAAAATTGTCTATAACATAGTAGCTTTTTGAAAAATGAAGAGTTTTTAAAAGGAGAAAAGAGTTAGCATATAGTTATTGGAACAGTGACTTAAAGGATTAGAGTGATTTATTTGTTCTTAAAATATGCTTGGCGCCTTCTGGGTCATTGTGAGTAACGTGATTATGGCTCCTCGGTTGTGATCTGAAAAAAAAATTTATTGGCCCTGACAAAGGTGGCCTTTTATAGGTGGGGGGAATATTTTTTTTGGTGATGGGGGGGGGGGTCGTTGTCTGAAAAATTTTGCATTTGTGTTAGTTGACAAGGGTGGCTTTTTATGGGAGTTGAAACATTGAAACATTGTCTGGGGAGGGGTAGTATTCAGTGCACTAGATCCAGTAACTAAAATGCTTATTCTTCTTCGAAGTCGTTTTTTAAGGATTTAAGGTAGTGCGGCTGTCTAGAATTTTGAAAACCAGTATTCCTCAAATTCATGTAAGATATCAAAAAATACGATATGTCTACATTTTGAAATTGGTATATCCCTCAGACCTAAATAGAAACGAATAAATGAGTTAATATTTATGTTACGAATTTGGCTACACCTAGTTTGTTTGTTAATAACTGTTGTTACGTTATATTAAAAACTAACACATTAATTCAAATCAAAGAATGTATGTTCTAACGAAGCTCTATAGAGACTTGCGTGGGGTGGTTGGGAATTTAGCAAGATGTTTATAACTATTCCTTTCTCATTCCTATTCGGTTGAGGGAATATATAAAAACAACTTTATTGTACTTGCTGAAACTCAAGAGGAAAGAAGTTTCCACGCTTCTTTCAATCGATGTTGTTGCTTCTTTCATTGTATTTGGATTATCGCTAAGTTTATTTATGTGAAAGACTATTTGTATTCGTTTTTCTACAAATAAGACCCTTGATACTATGTAAAAAAGAAGCTACAATGCTACAGGAGAAATTGCTTCAGTTTTTATCACCTGTTGAGATCCTAATGACCTAGAATAGTATCAAGAATATGTAGATAGATAAATATTTATTGACTCCAGAAACAAAGCATTATTAAACACATCTTCTATTTAAAATTCCTTATCACATTCATTGGGCTTTTCTGCAATGTTTTTTTCTCATGAGCATAGTCAAACTTATCTTTTGAGAAAAAGTTATTGTAAGATTAGGTTTATCTGGCATAGTTCATGGTTTTTTTCCCCATTGTGGATTTTATATGCCGAGTGAAATTTGACTTCTGAAAAAATTTCTTTTTGCATGCTTCACATTCATAGAGTTTTTCTCCAGTGTGAGTTCTCCTAGACACAGCCAAACTTGACTGAAAAGGAAATTTCTTTTTGCACTCTTCACATTCGTATTGTTTATTACCAGTATGAGTAGTCATATGTAAAGACAATCTTATCTTTCGAGAGAATGTCTTTGACATAGATCACATTCAAGTTTGTTTGTTTTTTTTTGTCATTGTGGGTTCTCATATGCTGAGCCAAGTTCGACTTGTGATAAAAATTCCTTTTTGCCTTTTTCACCAGTATGAGTTGTCATATGCACATTCGAACTAATCTTTTTAGAGAAGTTTATTTGATACAGCTCACTTTCATAGGTTTTTTTTTTTCAGTGAGCTCTCATATGTCGTGCTCAGGTGCTTTTCGAAAATACCATAACCTACCCTCAAAGTTTGCCAGTGAAGTCAAAGATGAAACCAGGTTTCACTGAAAAGATGAAACCTGGAAGACCCGGCGATGCAGAAAAACATGAGACATTTTTCTAGATCTTGGAATACTTCCTGGAAAATGACAAAAAGTAACTAAATCAAGTAAAAATGAAACAGTATTTTTGCCAGAAGGTGGGTTGAGCGCTAGATATATGAAGAAAAGGTTGCAAGAACGCTTTGAGCTTTTTATTGTTATTGTTATGTAACCAGCTGACCTGGTTATAGAACAGCAATTTATGAAGTCTTAAGACATCCAGAAGCCTTACTGGTGGAGGTGGAATGACATAGTTTCAGTGAAATCATTGGGTTATGTCGTGTCCTGCTTGTATTGAAGTAAACTATCTCATGCAGAAATTACAAGGAAGAAATACTGGACTAGCGAACAACACAAGGAGATGGCGCTCTCAATGCAAAAAAGGGACCACGAAGACACGTTGCTTGTCACAGAAATGCTTGAAAAGTCAAACTTATTCGAAGATTGTGTAGGACTGAGAAATGTTGTGAATGGAATAATGGCCCCTTAGAATCAAACACGGAAGAAGCACTAAGAGTGGGGACAGCGATTCTTGATGGTGTGGTCGACAAGTCAGTAAAGGATTATGTTTTCAGAAAGAAATCATAAGTAACCCTAATGACAGCCAAGAGAGCTGGCTCGCCAGACATCAAGCAAATAGATCCGAGCCTAATCTTCGAGAGGTTCGTGGGAGTAAAGAATAAAGAAATATCAGGTTAGAAGAAGAAGGTCGATGCACTTTTTAGACCTCGATGAAGCTGTTGAAGAATGCCTTGCACATCCTTTAAATTATGGGATTTCTCATAACCTAATGGATCTCTTGAAAGAAATATTGCAAGACACAAACAATTATGCCAAAGGTTAGGAGGAAATGCAAGAAGTAGATGATGTAGATCGACTTGCTGCTTCACTGGGACCACAGCCTCCAAACTTGCAGCTCACTTTCGCTGTGCTATATGGTTTCGATTATAAACGGTTCAACCCTCCTGCATGTTATGAAGTATGTGCTGTGCTCCCTCTTAATGCTGACCATAGTTTTGCGTCAAATGAAATGGTTGTAAGACAACGTGACAAAAATGTTGTCGTTTTCCTACTTGACGAAGCACCGATGTTACCAAGTATGACTTACAAATTATGGCTCAGTTGTTGAAGTCCATTACAAATCCAAACTTGCAATTGTCTGTGACGTGTCAATTGACGTGAAACACTTGAATTGTCAATGAAAAAAAGTAATCTTTGGCAGTGTTTCAGACAACTTTTCTTAGAAAAAATATGTGGGTCAATTCTGAACAGGAAGCATTTGCAAAGTACATCCTGGTCTCGGAAAATGGAAATCTTCCCCAAAATGACTTCAGCGAAGTCTTATTACTGGAAAATATAATTTCCAGTAGTAAATTAATTCGGTAAGTATTTGCAGAATGTCTGTCAAATCAAAATTTCAATCTAATGAAGGATCGGGTTTTTCTTAAAAACTGGTATATTAACATTTCTGGTTACAAGAAGTATCTAAATATGTGACAATTGCCCTAAGATTAGAAATATAATTTCTGAGTCGTAAATGTAATTTTATCGCAAAGCAAATTTAAACCTTGAATTTGTGCTGTGGGTTTTTTTTTGCCTGATTTTCTCAATTTTTTATTTTTTTTATTATTACTATTTATTTATCTATTTTTGTTTTTTAGTTGAGGCAATGAAGCGAGTGGAAGAAATCAGACAGAGAAGGGTAGCAAACCACGTTCTAAAAAAGGTTGCAAAAAGGCAAAGAAATTCAAAGGTTTGTGATAGGATTGAAGTCCAAAGAAATCTGTCACTTATTCGCTCACCGGCAGCTGGTCTCAAAAAAAGTGGAAAGGATTGTGGAGGAGGTCCGAAGAGAAGATAGAGAAATGGCAATGGAAGAATGAGCCGTTCATGTTAACCTTTTTTACTCTCCTCATCGAATGTAAATAAAAATCTAAAAGTCAAATTGTACGCTTTCTTTTAATTTTTTTTTTTTTTTTTAATAATTATGCGACGAAACTAAAGCAGGCTCTACATTAAAAAACTCAACTGCGATCTACTGGCTTTCAGTTTAATGTAGTAGTCTAGATGGCGTAATGAAGTATTATTGTAAAATTTTGATTTGTAACCCTGCTCTCTAGTTGAGCAGGCTCTACTATATGATTTAATCTACCTCCTTAACATGATTGTTAAAGTACTAAAGAGATTGGAAACAAAATCGTAACTGTTTCAGTTGGTTAAGCGGAGAATAAGGTTTGATTTTTTTTTATGGACGAAAAGTTTTGACAAATTAGTGTTACTTATTTGTTTTGACGGCTTAACATGGCAACACTGACGAGAATATTGTGCTTTCCTAAAATTTAAGATATTTTAGACTTGCCTTCTATCTTTTCTAAAAAGAACTAACTTTTCTCACTCACAGGTATACCCAGTAAATGGAACAGTTGTTGCCAAAATTGTAATTGATACTTGTAACCAGGGCTTCCACTCTCGAATCTTAAAACTCGGAGACAAGCCTCAAAAACTCGTGGAGTTTCGGGGATAAGTCTTCAAGATTTGGGGAAATTTCGGGGAAAAAAACAATATGGAATTTCGTCACGAAAATTCGGGAGCCAAAATTGGAATTAGCTTCGGTTTCAGGCTCAAGTAGGGCTTGGATCCACGTAGTAAATCAAGCCTTTTACAGAGTAGGTTTTAGAACCTGAGCACGGAATTGGAAACCATAGCTGAAAACACTTATTGCTGATATTGCGGCAAAAACTTCAAAATTGAAAAAAAAAAAAAAAATGTGAACTGTAAATACCAGTAGCAGTTTTTCCTTAAGTCATTAATCTGAGCAATTCATTAATAATATTTAAAAAACAAATATTGTTTGCGGTTTCTAGACATGTAAATTAAATAGACAAAATTCAACCTATAAGTATGGGGCAACATTAAAACTTAAAAAAAAAACAAAAATAAATTAAACAAGTAAATTTAAACTTAAATTAAAAGGGAACTTCGACTATAATTGACACATTATTGGTTTTTCATGCTGATTCTAAAGTTTTGGGTGTTTATCCCCCGGAAAATCCCCCAGCGGAAAAAACCGGAAAGTACCCCTTCCCCTAACAAAAAATACCCCCGTAAAAAAATATCTCCCGCTGAGAATGCCCCCGTGGAAAATACCATCGGAAAACACCCCCCCCCCCCCCCCCCAGCTGAAAATACCCCCTCGACACATTACATTTTTTGTCATTGTTTGTTTCTACTATGCTTTCCTTTCTTTTGTTACCTCATAATTACTATATAGTCACCGATTAACCCCCCATCCCTCCCACCAACCCTGCGGTCATCCATGTTTCAAATATAGTACTTATTGTAGTCTCATTTTTACATCAGCCCATCTAATGCCTGGATGTGATAGATGTAGGCTACAAATCCTATAAAAGTTACTTATTCTTTGTTTTTCACGCTAACATCATTTGGCATTATTAACCAACAGTTCGTTGTAAAATAAGTTCGAAAATAATATAAAACTTCACAAGGAAACAATATGAGCCTAATAACCAAATTTGTACTCTAAGCTGTAATGGAAATTTTCTTATGAATAATATTTTTGGGGTCACTTCCGTTTAAATCCCCTATTCCCCAACCTTGTACACAGTCTATAGCTAAATTTTACCTCATTAGGAGGGGGAGGGGTGGTAAGAATATGGTATTTAGGGACAGTTCTCCCGATAAAATAAATTATACCATAATTTCTTTAAATTGTTTTGTTTTTATCTCAGAATTAGCCTTCATACAGGGTTACTAAAAATGTTCAAGCATTAGAAGTTGTAAAGGTAGGCCTAGACATTTAATCAAGTTTACTTGGCTATCCCGAATTTGAGCAGAGCATATTTTCAGTAAAATTTCTTTCGCCTAACTAACAGCTTTGCATAGTGTCCTCCTCAAAAACATATTTTCTATCTGGAAATCAACTAGCCTAAGCTGAACAAAATGGCTATCTCAAAATTTTGATTGGATGTGCTTTGGGGAATGATGGGCGTGGGGGGGGGGGGTCTAGTTGCCCTCCAATCACTTTCGACTATTAAAAAGGGCACTAGTCCTTTGAATTTCCAATCGACTGAGCCTGTTTTGAAGTTTTAACGACAACGCCTTCTATAAAAACCTTATATGGCCCCAGGGCATAACTTAAAACCCTTGCCCCGAGGGTTTTGGGGGAGTGTCCTCCTCAAAAAGATATTTTCTATCTGGAAATCAGTTACGCTGACAAAATGCCTATCTCAAAATTTTGATTGGATGTGTTTGGGGGAATGATTGGCGTGGGGGGGTCTAGTTGCCCTCCAATCACTTTCGACTATTAAAAAGGGCACTAGCCCTTTGAATTTCCAATCGAATGAGCCTGTTTTGAAGTTTCTACGAAAACGCCTTCTATAAAAGCCTCATATGCCCCCAGGGCATAACTTAAAACCCTTGCCCTGAGGGTTGTGGGGGAGTGTCCTCCTAAAAAATATATTTTCTATCTGGAAATCAACTACCCTACGCTGGACAAAATGGCTATCTCAAAATTCTAATTGGATGTGTTTGGGGGAATGATGGGTGTGGGGGGCTAGTTGCCCTCCATTCACTTTCAACTAATAAAAAGGGCACTAGCCCTTTGAATTCTCAATCGAATGAGCCTGTTTTGAAGTTTCTACGACAACGCCTTCTATAAATAACCTTATATGGCCCTAGGGCATAACTTAAAACCTTTGCCCTGAGGGTTGTGGGGGAGTGTTCTCCTCAAAAACATATTTTATATCTAGAAATCAACTACGCTGAACAAAATGGCTATCTCAAAATTTTGATTGGATGTGTTTGGTGGAATGATGGGCGTGGGGGGGGGTTAGTTGCCCTTCAATCACTTTCGACTTTTAAAAAGGGCACTAGCCCTTTGAATTTCCAATCAAATGAGCCTGTTTTGAAGTTTCTACGACAACGTCTTCTATAAAAACCTTATATGCCCCCAGGGCATAACATAAAACCCTTGCCCTGAGGGTTGTGGGGGAGTGTCCTCCTGTAAACATATTTTCTATCTGGAAATCAACTACGCTGAACAAAATGGCTATCTCACAACTTTGATTGGATGTGTTTAGGGGAATGATGGGCGTGGGGGTTCTAGTTGCCCTCCAATAACTTTTTACTATTAAAAAGGGCACTAGCCCTTTGAATTTTCAATCTAATGAGCCTGTTTTGAAGTTTCTACGACAACGCCTTCTATAAAAACCTTATATGCCCCCAGGGCATAACTTAAAACCCTTGCCCCGAGGGTCGTGGGGGATTGTCCCCCTCAAAAAGATATTTTCTATCTGGACATCAGCTACGCTGACAAAATGCCTATCTCAAAAGTTTGATTGGATGTGTTTGGGGGAAATATGGGCGTGGGGGGGCTAGTTGCCTCCCATCACTTTCGACAATTAAAAAGGGCACTAGCCCTTTGAATTTCCAATCGAATGAGCCTTTTTTGAAGTTTCTACGACAACTCCTTCTATAAAAACCTTATATGCCCCCAGGGCATAACTTAAAAACCTTGCCCTGAGAATTGTGGGGGAGTGTCCTCCTCAAAAAGATATTTTCTATCTGGAAATCAGCTAAGCTGACAAAATGCCTATCTCAAAATTTTTGATTGGATGTGTGGGGGAATGATGGGCGTGGGGGGGGGGGAGGAGGGGCTAGTTGCCCTCCAATCACTTTCGACTATTAAAAAGGGCACTAGCCCTTTGAATTTCCAATCGAATGAGCCTGTTTTGAAGTTTCTACGACAACGATTTCTATAAAACCTTATAGGCCTATGCCCCCAGGGCATAACTTAAAACCCTTGCCCCGAGGGTTTTGGGGGAGTGTCCTCCTCAAAAAGATATTTTCTATCTGGAAATCAGCTACGCTGACAAATGCCTATCTCAAAATTTTGATTGGATGTGTTTGGGGGAATTATGGGCGTGGAGGGGGGGGGGGGGCTAGTTGCCCTCCAATCATTTTCGACTATTAAAAAGGGCACTAGTCCTTTGAATATCCAATCGAAAGAGCCTGTTTTGAAATTTCTACGACAACGCCTTCTATAAAAGCCTTATATGCCCCCAGGGCATAACTTAAAACCCTTGCCCTGATGGTTGTGGGGGAGTGTCCTCCTCAAAAACCTATTTTCTATCTGGAAATCGACTACGTTGAACAAAATGGCTATCTCACAATTTTGATTAGATGTGTTTGGGGGAAAGATCGGCGTGGGGGGGCTAGTTGCCCTCCAATCACTTTCGACTATTAAAAAGGGCACTAGCCCTTTGAATTTATAATCGAATGAGCCTGTTTTGAAGTTTCTACGACAACGCCTTCAATAAAAACCTTATATGCCCCCAGGGCATAACTTAAAGCCTTACACTGAGGGTTGTGGGGGAGTGTCCTCGTCAAAAACATATTTTCTATCTGGAAATCAACTACGCTGAACAAAATGGCTATCTCAAAATTTCGAGTGGATGTGTTTGGGGGAATGATTGGCGTGAAGGGGGGGGGGGGGGCTAGTTGCCCGCTAATCACTTTCGACTATTAAAAAGGGCCCTAGAACTCTCATTTTCCAGTCAAATGAACCCTTCTTGAAGTCTCTACGATGACCCTTTCTAGATGAAGTGCCCTGCTTTAAAGAAAAAAAAAAATAATAAACTGTACATTGCGTCAACATTGATCTTATATGCCCTCAGGGCATAACTTAAAACCCTTGCCCAGAGGGTTGTGGGGGAGTTTTCTCCTCAAAAAGATATTTTCTATATGGAAATCAACTACGCTGAACAAAATGGCTATCTCAAAATTTTGATTGGATGTGTTTGGGGGAATGATGGGCGTGGGGGGAATTGTTGCCCTCCAATCACTTTTGACTATTAAAAAGGGTACTAGCCATTCCAATTTCCAATCGAATAAGCCCTTTTCGAAGTTTCTACGACAACTCCTTTGATATGAAGTGCCCGGGTATGGAGAAAAAAAAACACATTGTGCCCACATCGTTCTTTACTTAGACAGCGCTAGCGCGCTGCCTATGATTCACCAGAGTGTTTCAACGACAAGAGCCGTTGATTCATCTGCCGAATTTTGAGTTGCGTCGCTTATGCACAGTTCTTCTTGGACAGATTGTACGTGCTGATGATATCAACCACCACATTGCCGTGGGGTTTGAAAGCGTAGACAGTGCTGCAGAAGTGTATCTAGAGCAACCTTTGTGTATTCAGCGGATTCTGGCAGCTCTTGCTTCTTCAAAAGCGACTCAGAAAGCTAGGATTTTTTTTTTACTTGGAGTTAGAAAACGCGTCGAAGCTGCTCTTCAGTATTTGTTGGCAAAATTCCTTGAGAACAACGAGTTTTTTTCCGAAGTCTAAACTGCTTTAGCCTTCCCAATTCAGATTCCCAGCCGATGGGTTGCAGTGATGTTCTCTACGTCGCAACAAAATTTCCGTTGAGACGAACATAGATACAGTCCAGGGAGAATGGTTATTATTGCAGTCGGAGCCTGAGTCACCACCCACGAACAGTAACGAATCGATATCTACTGGCAAAGATCCTAGAAATGAAGACATCAGGTGATGATGTGAAATATCAGGCCTTGGGTCGAGTAGTTAGAGCAGCTCTTTCGCTCTACCATGAAGGTCAAACGTGGAGCGGGGATTTTCTCATTCAGCTCAATTGATGACTAGCATGCAAACCGTACAAAGGAGTGGACCCTAAACACTAAAGCTTGTGTTGCTTATGCTCTGCGCAACTATGAAAACAATTCCGAGATTGTGCTGATCACAAAGAAGCTGTTGTGTTTGGCCAGATCAGCTAGATATAGCTATAAACTTTACCTTATTGGACCAAAACAGGATGAATTAGAAAAAAGAAAAGCTTGATGCTGAAAAGAAAGATGCTGAATTTACAGTCCAAGACCTGGTCTAAATGAAGCAGAAAATAACGAAGCTAGAGTCAGACGTTTTACAAAAAAAAGGAGATGGCTAAACAGAAGAAAGAAATCGGTGATACTCTTCTGAAAGAAGCAGGAGAACGTCTGGAGAAAGGAGTAGAAGAGAAGGATTTTTTTAGCATTGGTCTGGCTCAAAACATGCTGAAAGCAGCACTAAAAGCTCGTTCCGAAGAAAGGGAAAGGGCAAATGATGCTGAATCTGTGGAAATACTTGTTTTGAAGAGGAAATCAGAACGGATCGATCACCTTTCAAAGAAGTACGAGAAGAAATGACGCTAATTATGTTGTAATTCTACCAGTGATTTGTTGCTCTTGCTCATGGACGCCAATCGTAGGGTTTTGTATAAGCAAGTAAATTAATGAAAGGTAAAATAAGACTTCCAGCCTTCTTTTCCGTAACCTCGTGGGCTTTTAGAGGGCGATGATGATCATAAGGCCGCAACTTGGACTTTTGTAGATCATCAGCCTGTGCTCTGACTGCCTCTTGGTAGTAACTTTTAGTCACTTTTTTTGTTGTGAAATAACTAGTCCCTTTTGGGGAGCATTGTTGCGGCCGACCCCTGCCACAGCCCTCAGGGCAAGGGTTTTAAGTTATGCCCTGGGGCATATAAGGTATATATAGAAAGGGTGATCGCATAAATTTGGAGGGGGGCCCATTAGATTGGTAATCAGAAGCTCTAGTGCCCTTTTTAAGATTCAGAGTGATCGGAGGGTGGATCCTCCCCCACACCTCGTATTTTCCATCAGCTGCATTTGAAATGCAGCTGATGGAAATTTTGAGATGGTCATTTGTTGTCGCAGAAACTTCGAAGAGCTCATTCGATTGGAAATTGAAAGGGCTAGTGCCCTTTTTAATAGTCGAAAGTGATTGGAGGGCAACACACCCCCTCCCACGCCCACCATTTCCCCAAAATTATCCAATCAAAATTTTGAGATAGCCGTTTTGTTCAACGTAATTGAAAGGTCCAGAAATTATGTCTTTGACGATGACAACCCCCCACAGCCCTCAGAGGGTTGTGGGGGTCATATAAAGCATAAAGAAATGGTTATCTTATAAAATTCGGAGGGGGCTCCTTGGATTAGTAATCAGAAGTTCTAGTGACCTTTTTAAGATTCAGAGTGATCGGAGGGTGGGTACCCCCTCCCCCCCACACCTCGTATTTTCACGAAATGTATCTGATAGAAATTTTGAGATGGCTATTTGTTGTCGTAGAAATTTCGAAAAAGGCTCATTCGATTGGAAATTCAAAGGGCTAGTACCATTTTTATTAGTCATAAGTGATTGTAGGGCAACAAGCCCACGCCTATTAATTCCCAAAACACATGTAATCAAAATTTTGAACTTTCCTTTTTGTTCAGCGTTGTTGAAAGGTCTGGAAATTTTGTTTTTGGGGATGACAACCCCACAGCCCTCAGCGCAAGGGTTGTAATTTATGCCCCATGGGCATATAAGTTTTTTATGGAAATGGTGGTCGCAAAAACTCCAGAATGGACACATTCGATTAGAAATTAGATGCTCTATTGCCCTTTTTACGAGTCAAAGTGATCGGAGGGTAGCCCCCCCCCCCCCCACGTCGTATTCTCTGCAAATGCATCCGATAGAAATTTTGAGATAGCCATTTATTCAAAAATAGTCCAAAGATCATATAATAAGGCCTTTGGGGTTCACAGAGATCCCCTAGAGTCTGGGGGTAAGGGCTGTAGGTTATGTAACCTACAGCCCTATTTTTCAAAAATAGTCCAAAGATCATATAATAATGCCTTTGGGGTTCACAGAGATCCCTAGAGTCTGGGGGTAAGGGCATATAAGGTTTATATGAAAGGGTTGGTCGTTTGAACTATAGAAGAGACTCATTTGATTGGAAATGTATAGTTCTAGTTAACTTTTAAGAGTCAGACATTATGGAGAGCACCTTTCCCTGACATTTTCCCGAAACGCATTCAATTGAAATTGTCAGATAGCCATTTCGTTACCAATAGTCGAAAAATCATATAATAATGCCTTTAGGGTGGACACAATCTCACAGAGCCCATGGGCAAGGGTTGTAAGTTATGCCCCGGTCCATGTAAGGTTTTTACAAAAATAGCAATTCGAATTTCATCTAATTTCCAAAAGCTTTTTCTGAGTTTTTCCTGTTTTTTTTTTTCAATCGTGAAATGAAGAGTTCTGGCCTAGTTTACTTAAGTTTACTTCACCGTAGAAGAAAGGCTTAGAATGCGTCAATTTCAAAATGATTATAATCGTTAGATATTTTTTCTGAATGAAATTTTGTGCCCTTAAAATTTGTGCGCCAGGATAAAGTGCCGCACTCTGTCCCCCTAAAACCTCCTGTGATCCATAGCACAACTAAGTAGACATTTCTAGGCCCTTTTTTTGCGGTCTATTTAAGTAATATTCACAGTAGGTGTGAAGTCTTTTGAGTGATGCAATACCGTACGTCATTCAACATCTTTTTTTCCTTCTATCTGTGAACCCGACCTTGGTAGTAAACACGGGTTTAAAAGGTATAAGCGGACTTGTTCAAAACGAAATATTGCGCTTCAGTCTGCGATCTCGCGGTGACATTGATTTGTTCCAAATTAATAATTTCCAGATTCTGGATCAGCACCTGGGACTTGCCCTGAAAAAATCTCTAATTTTGGATATTGTGTATTTCACAGTCAACCAGGTACAGTTCCTTGTTTTGTTTTTTAAACTAAAGTTTATTTGATAATCTTATGCCGAGCAAGAGCGTATCCAGAATTTTTGTTTGGGGGCGGGGGAGTGGATTTACACAATAAAATTTTATTTTTTACGAATAAAAAAAATGGGTTTTTCTGTTTTTTTTTTGCTTCCTCACAGTTGATTTGATTTATGGGTACACGGGTTGAAACAAGAGTGAAGCATAGTATTATGCTTGGGAAATAGCCTAGGCTATATGATTTAGGCTATATATTTGCACATTAGGGGGAGGGCTGGGGTTAAGGTACATTGTAATTGAATTCAAAGTGTGTTAACTGCAATTTTTCTGCATATTATAAAGTGAGAATTGTTTTCTTAACATTTTCCATTCCCAAATTCTAGGCTTATACCTAAAGAATGCATAAAAAATTTGCAAATATGAATTCTTTCACGTTTTTGCGAGTCATAAAAAAATTTCGTGGTGATGCGGTTCGAACCTGGTATCCCCCCCCCCGTGATGCGGCCTTCGTGCCGAGATTCCTTTTCTGGAGGGAATACCTTAGTAACAAAAGAACAATTGCCTAGTATTCGCTTTCCCATTCAATGCTGTTTCCAAATATGATGTCATTGCCGTAACAATTGTCCTGTAGCCTACCTTACTCTCACTAATGGGCCCAAAAGAATCCCTAGGCTAAGTACAAAAGTTTAGTGATTCTGTGGGTTTGCCTCATTTTTTGGTTAAATTCTTTGATTCCGATAAATAAAAGTTCAAATACGGATAAATCCTTTCAATAGACAGTAATAAATTTCACAAAAAATACTAGATATTACGGTCGCATATGCAGTTGATTATCTACGTCATTTTTCGATTCACGGATCATTCGACCGCTAAGGAATTTATATACCTTTAGAATCACAGTTTCTTCCTGAACCTAAATATAACATTCATTTCCGTTGCAGGTTTACTTTACCTTAATGGCTATATATGCGCCCTATACACAGTCCCGGTTCTGGCCTCTCTTGCCCCCGAGGGAAAATCTTGATTAACCTCACCCCCGGTCTCTCAAAAATTTTCAGACAAAGTTTTAACAAAATTTTTCATTTATTTAAATATGACTTTTCTTACTTCAGCCTCTGCAAAATGATTAATTATCTCGTCCCAATTGATTGCTTTCTAATTCTACTTGTTCTGAAATTAATTAAATTCGGTCCAGTTACTTTTATTTTCAAGGAATGTTGGTGAAGATATGGGAAAAATGAAAGTTTCCGATTAAATTTACTTATATTTACTGGCAACTGCTTCCTCTACTTTATTTTAATAAAAATAAAATTGCAAAATAATTATAACCGTTAGATTATTTATTTGAGATTTTACGCCCTAATATTTCTGCGCACAGGACACGTGTCGCCCCCCCCCCCCCCTAAAACCGCGTCTGCCTATGCACTGAATATTCCATACGTCACTGTTTTCTCCAAACTGATTTAACGGTTTACCAAAACGATGAAAAATTCATTGCATAAATAAAATGCAGGGCATACCCTATTGTTGATCACTAGAAGGGGCGGGGTTTAAGATATTTGTCATGAAAATGAATGTTATATTTAAATTCAGGATTAATTAATTCTGATTCTAAAGGTATGTCTATTTGTTAACTATCTCAATTATCAGTGAAACGAAAAAAATGCCATTTTTGGACTTATTTTTCATCTACATTTGGCTCGTAAAATGAATTAATACCAATTAGAAAAGTAAAATCAGCAGTTTTATATATAGCAGTGGGTTTTAAATGAGGCCAGTGGTGGTTCTGAATTCTCTTACACCTGGGGCAAAATATCGATTAGCCCCCCCCCCCCCCCCAAAAAAAAAAAAATAAGGGGGGGGCAAAGCATAGCATATATTAGATACTTAACCTAGCCTAACCTAGGTACCTTTATTCCCCCTAAACCCCAAAAAACTAAAGTTTAAATATAGTTCCTGGTGTGAGAAACCCCTTGTTTATACAGCGTCTCTTATGAATTACCGAGTAATGTCTATTTGATCTTTGCTTTTCTTGTGTGGCTGTCTCGCGTGTTGCCCGGCTACTAAAAAAGTACCAAAAACTCTCCCACAAAAATTCTCAGTCCAAATTTTAACAATTTGTCATTTTTAACATAATTATTTTCAATTTATTAATTAATTAATAATTTATTTTTGAATTATTTTTAATTTTATTATTTAATTATTATTACTGAATTATTTATTCTTAATTTATCTTTTTTTTTATTATTTAACTAATAATTTTCAATCTGTTTTCACTTAAAAAAAAAAAAAAAATTGCAAAATAACCGTTAGATTATTTATTTAAAATGTTACGCCCCTAAAATTTCTGCGCCCGCTAAAACCTCCAATGAATCTGGCTCCGTTTAAAGGAGGGCTGGGAGACAAATATAACAGTAGTGACCATTTTATTGCTGGTTTGTTCTTAAACTGATTCCTTCAGAAAAAAAATTGGCACAAGAATACCTGTTCTATTACCTCTGCCTGGGACTAAATACTCCATTAAAGAGATACACGAGCATGAGCGGAACCAATTTTTTTTGCTCGGAAGGCGGGGGGAAGGGAGACAGCCGGGATTACAGTTAACTGGCAAAGTTTCAGAAAGTATTATTAGTGTTTCAAACAGTTCGCGGTAACGAACTGTAAAGGAGCGACCCGGCTCAATAGTAACCGAAACTCTAAAAACCGGAATGTTGATACCCATAGATACATCAATAGAATCAGATTTTTATGCTGATTTCAAATATATAAGTTTCATTTAGTTTAGTTTTACTCATCAAAAGTTACGCGCCTGAGAAAATTTTCCTTATTTTCGAACAAAGAGGGAAACACACCCCCAAAAAGTCATAGAACTATAATGAAAATCACACCATCCGATTCAGCGTATCTGAAAACCTATTGCGGAAGCTTCAAGCTCCTATCTGCAAAAATGTGGAATTTTGTATTTTTTGTCAGAAGGAAGATCACGGATGCGTGTTTATTTGTTTGTTTGTTTGATGTTTTTTTTTTAATTTGCCCAGAGGTGATCGTATCGATCCAGTAGTCCTAGAATGTCGTAAGAGGGCTCATTTGAACGGAAGTTAAAAGTTCTAGTGCCCTTTTTAAAGTGACCAAAAAAACTGGAGGGCAACTTAGCCCCCTCCCACGCTCAATTTTTTTTCCCAAAGTAACCAAATCAAAATTTTAAGATAGCCATTTTGTTCAGCATAGTCGAAAATCTAATAAATATGTCTTTGAGGATGACTTAATCCCCCACAGTTCCCGAGGGAAGGGCTGGAAGTTATGAACTTTGCCCATTGTTACATATAGTATTGGTTAATGGGAAGTATAAAAACGTTTCAGGAGGGATTTTTTTTCTGATGGGGGGTGTCGTAGGCGGGGGTTTCGGGGGAGGATCCTTCCATGGAGGATGTTTCCTCGGTGGAAGGGACATTTCTATGAAGGGGGCGCCGGATTTCCCAGCATTATTTAAAAGACGGTCAGAAAATAAATTTAAAAAAAAGCTAGTTTTTTCAACTGAAAGTAAGGAGCAACATTAAAACTTAAAACAAACAGAAATTATTACGAATATGAGGGGGTTCGCCCCCTAGTCAATATCTCGCCCTTTTCGCTAAAGTTTTTTTTAGTAGTTTGAAAAGAGCTATCTATTCTAATTAACCGGCCTTTGTGATTCAGGGGTTTGTGATTCGAACAAAACTCGAACTTTAGCGTAAAGAGCAAGGTATCGACTAGGTGGCATACTCCCTAATATACGTAATAAAACATACGAATATAGAAGTTCGTTACGTAAGTTAATTCGTAAGTTCCGTCAGAACAAAATTTCGAGAAAGCCATGTAGCCAAAAAAGTAAAATTAATATGCAAATTTAGTTTTAATTATTCATGTACGATGAGCCAAAATCAAAGCTGCATTAATTTAAAAACGTTCAGAAATTAAATAAAAAAGAACAAGTTTTTTTAACTGAAAGTAAGGAGCGACATTAAAACTTAAAACGAACAGACATTATTCCGTATATGAAAGGGACTGCCCCCTCCTCAATACCTCGCTCTTTACGCTAAAGTTTGAATCTGTCACACAACTTTTTTTTTTAAACAATAAAAAAACTTTAGCGTAAAGAGCTAGGTATTGAGGAGTGGACAGCCCCTTTCATATACGGAATAATTTCTGTTCGTTTTAAGTTTTTAATGCCACTCCTTACTTTCAGTAAAAAAAAAAATGTTTTTTTTTATTTATTTTTAAAAGAATTTGTCTGATTTCAAAAATTTAGTTCATTTTAATAAGAACAGATCTTTCAGCTTCGAAATGTCTGAATTACATATTGCAAGCCCCCACCCCCTACTAATTCGACTGGTGAAACCTGAGAAGTCCTTTAGGGCTTTTCCTGATCCAGAACTCAATTGCCTATGATTTATTTTTGCAAGGACTGTTTTTTGATTTTGGACAATCACGCTTTCCCCTACACCCATGCACATTTTCATCCATGCCAAAGTTTACAAAACTCTTTGGGGTCCACTTCTTTGGGGAGACAAGCTTGCATACTTGTCCCTATAAAAACACCCAGCAAACTGAAAATCCAATTCTATACCCTATGGGCGTCGAATTGGGGTCCACTTAGATAGAACATAGGGACCGTTTTCTTAATTTATTTGTTTATTAGTTTGGATTTAAGAGTATTTTTGTATTTGTGTGTCGAAATTTTGTGGTATCGTGTATTTTTGTGCTAATTATGGCCCATAAAGGATTTTATTGTTAATAAATACCATACCATATAATCGCATCTTATTCTTTCTAAAGATCTAAGAATAAAAGGTCCCACATTGAGGCCCTTTAGTAAAATAAAAATCAGAACGAGACCCCATATCTCTAATCTTGAGTCTCCAATAAGGCCGAATTCGGGGTTTCAGTTTCTGCTGGAATTTTAGATTTGTGTGTGCTTTTTTACTCCTGGTAAAAATTTTATTTTGAGGTAAGTGAAGTGTTCGTTAAGACGAAATTAAAGTAAAAATAATGATCTTCTGTGAAAAAACATAATATGCTCAAAACTCTTATGTTATTATGCCAATGTTCCCCTCGGTTGAAGCCTATACTAATCTAAAACTAAGAACTTGGCTATGTCCCTTTTTGTTTCATTTCTTTGGTCTTTGGTTGTGACAAAAATCTAGTGTGTTTTGAAAAAGGAAGTAAGGTCTTGTGAAGTATCTACCTCCCTCTTTCCCCCCTAGGGCGTTGTGTTTTGATAAGATTTGGAAAAAAAACTTGGGTTATAGAAGCAAAACTTACAAAACTAGCACAAACATATGACCTAAATAAAGTATTTTAAATCTCATCCCTTCGTTAAATCCTGCTTTATAAGGTTCTAAAGAATTTGTAAAAATATGTCTCAAATTTGAAAAAAGGGTGTGAAATCAAACTACAATTATAGGCTAAAAGTCGTGCTTTTAAATCCTAGAGTCAAAGAAAAAGTATACTCCAAGGCCGTATCTATGGGAGGTAGGGGTCTCAAATCCCCTATATTGTCTTTTCTTCTCGTAAAAGAATAACAAAATGCATATAAATAATCTTTTGATGTGTCTTTTAAAGTTTTTTTAACCCCTCTCCCCGAAGAAAATATCCCCCAACAAAAATCTTGGCTACTACCTTGATAGATTCAAACAAAATTGTTGAAAAGTTTTCCCCCAAAGTTAAGACCAGTAGACTACCCATTTTCTAGGTGATTTCCTAAGTCTTAGAAATTCAAAAGGAGTAAATATAGGAGCTATAAAAACATCTTAATGTGACAGATACACTCCCGAAAGTTTCTTTCACCCAAGTCGACTGCTTTTCAAGATACTAAAACCCAGAGGCGTTTCCAGGGTTGGTTGTATCCGGGAAAAAGTAATTACAGCACCCCGCTCCTGACCCAAAAATAAGCAAAAAAGGCGAATCAAAGTGAAAATTTTGATCAAAGTGGGTAATCCTTTGCCGCGGTGCACCCCCACCCTCCCCCTGTGGTGCCCGGGGTAGCTGACCTGGTCGTCCCCCTAGGAACGGCTCTGCCAAAAGCCCATCATCTAGATTTTTGTCTTTTCCTGAAATGCTACTACACATGTTTCATATTTGGTAGATACGTAGAAATCATTTCTAAAATCACCTCAGAAATTCCTTCTGGTGCAGGCCAGGAGTGTGTGCACACCTGGCTGGGAACACCTGGGATAGAGCGAATCCTGAACCATTCAGAAATCGAGTTCTTCATTATTTCCTGCCTCGCATTATTTCATCGTGCAAGTTAATATAAAATCAAGCAATGCTTTTTTGTCTGCGTACTCGTCGAATTTTGCAATGAAACCAATAGGCTCATTTGTACTATCGATACAAGTGATTTGGATTTGGACAGATGCTTAATAAAACTGCCCTTCCTTGACAAAAATATTACTTTCACCATAAAGTGCTTAAAAGTACCACTTTCGGGGAAAGTGTTTGACAAGTACTACTTTGGTAAGAACAATAAAAAATACTTAAATAGTTTTAATTAGTAATTAGAAATCAATTTATTACAACACTTGAATAAGTAATTTTCTGGTACCTCTGACCATCCTAGATCTATTCTAATCAGTGGCGTCGTTGGAGGGAAAGGGGGCAGTTGCCCCCCAATAATTGGAGCAAAAATTATTATATAGCCTATGCCCCTTGACTCTCCAGATTTGGGCCCCTCTTGCCCACCTCAGTAAAAATGCTGGAGCTCAGCCCCCTAATTCTAATTCTTTCTTATGGTTTTAAGTATTTGGTCTCGTGGAAACCCTCCTAGACAGTTTTTTCAAAGCAATAACCCTGAATTCTTTAACCCTGAATTCATTACCCTGATTTTCAAGAAACCAGAAATTCGGTGTATATATTCGAGATTTAGATCGAGAAAAAAGCCATAGCTGGGGTTACGGTAGTCTATGGGCTGGCAGTCCCTCGAGAAAACACATCGTCTTATAAAAAGAAACTATTGGAATGTAAATGTAAAGTTAGCACTTGTAAAATACACCAGTCCCTCCTCATGTTAGCCGGTTGCCTTCTCCTTTGGAAAAAAACGCTAGCTATGACATGGAAAGAACCGTGAGAATGGCTCCCTGCTTTCAATCGGACACACTATGTCACATGATGGTGTAAAATATGCTGATTTTGTAGTTTTTTGGGGAGGTGTATTTGGGGCTGGTAAATATTTGTCAAGAAATAAAACCTGAAAATTATATGGAAACCATGGAACGCTCATAAAATATCGTTTTTTTTCGCTGACATGCCCTATGTTATTACTGGCTGGGATCGGCTAACATCACTCTATTATAAAAAGTTTTTGGCTGCTGATTGAGCCAATTGTTCAAATTTTTGTCCGTCAGGGTTTTAAGAGGCTGAAAACTAGCATACACGACAAGCTACTAATTGTACTGTGACGAACATAGATGCTCAAAAGACCAAGGGTTGGAACTTCTTGGTCCATGAATTTGTCCCTTGAGCATTCAGAAATGTGTCATTTTTAAGGTAAAATGTGTCCATCTTGAAATCACAGAAACCAGAGGTTATTTGTTTTACCAGTTGTACTATTCGCCAAAAGCCGCTTAGTGAACCTCTTTCAAAGCGGCCAGTTAACATCAAATGTAATGAAAACGAAAAAAACAATCCATTTAAAACATTTTCTTTCAAAATGACTTAGTGTGAAAGGACGAATCCACATAATATGTAAGTTCCTTACTTTGGAGAAAATCCTTTACCTTTAGAAAACCTGGATGCTAAGAAAAAAAACGAAAAAAAAAGCACTGCTTTGGTGAAGTGATATTTTTTTTACCAAAATATATATCCAGCGAGCAAATGTTTCGTTTTACGTCATAAACTTACAAAATATGTCCTTTTTTTTGCCCTTTTATGTCCCAAATTTCAAAGATGTGTCATAGTTTTCCAATTTTATGTCCAGATGGCAACCTATACCTATGCAAGCTCCTTGACAAAACCATGATGTTGGCTGCATGAAATTTTCTGCTTTTGTAAAAATGGCAAGATTACATTATTATTCGCTTCAGTTATCGATTCTTTACTTCTTTTTTATTAGTTCACCTCAAATTTTTGAGAAGTTCTTTCGAAGAAAAGTGTTTAATTTCTTTTACATTTTTCAGCTTTCCATAACCTGTTTCAAGTTTACCAAAAATCCAAATAATTCTATATATATATAGACTCTAAGGTTATACAAAGCTTTGGAGTTATTTAGCCATAACTGAGGCCTTGATGTATGCGGTCCATTTGCTCAGGTGGAGAGAAATAAGCAACTGCAGAATTTTAGCGATCTAGTTCACATTTTTGAAGAAGGGTATCTATACTTTTCCTCTGTATAAAGTACCTATGTGATCTCTTCTGTCGCGGCAGTGCGTGCATTTTATTCATATATATTTTTTATTCATTCTCATTTAAATTCTCAATATATTCATATATTCATGAAGTACGGAATTTGGTTGCACAGGTTCTTTAAAAATTCGTTGTAAATTTTCCCCAGACCGGTTTATCACTCCTAGTACCTTAATTTGTATAAATTCCCTCTCCCTTTTTATCACCATATTGCTTTTTTTGTAATATTTATGTTTTTTCAAGGTATTGTTTTCAATTAGCTTTACTGATCAAAAGCTGTTTTTAAAAGAGGTAAAGACTTGCAGTTTCCTTGTAGTTCTCTAAGTTGTCGAAATCCTAATAAGTGGTTTTACCATATATGAACTTGAGACTGTTAATCTTTCTCGCTTATAATTTCAAGATCATTTAACTAAACTTGATCTTCTAACTAGATTATTCATCTGAATAAAGAAAGAAGATATAACTTCTGTAAAATAACGTAACCACCTGGTATTTTCCCATGAACCCAAGGGGTCAAACACTCTCATTCCATATAACTCAGAGACTCCAGGGTATAGGTAAAGGTTTAGCTAGGAATCGGGTAGTGGTGCAGCCATCTCATCTTGTATGGGAGAGGGACCCTAACTGCTGAGGTTCTCATTTTTCGAGTCTGATTACAATCCATGTTAACACCTGAATTATATAAAAGAAAAACGGTACTGGTGCATAATGAGGACACTTCTATATACTGCTAAAGAAGTCAAGGTTGGTTAATGCTAATGAAATAAAATAAAATAGGATGAATATATAGTAGTTTAGAAACAAATTTGGGCTATATATTTGCGCATTAGGGGGGGGGGGGGGTAAAAGCATAGCATATGTTAAATACCTAACCTAGGTACCTCCCCCCCTAAACCACAAAAAACAGTAGTTTAAATATCGTAAACGCAATGAAAACCACGCTTTGCATAGCGTTACTCTATAGCGGTCTGTTGTATTAACCCGTCTGGCGGGTTTTCCGTGACTGGTTTCCTTGTACAATATATATATGTGTCCTCATTATGCACCAGTGCTAGAAAAAAAACTGTTTAAACGACAAAATTGACCATAGTTCGGCTGAGTCTCGACGAGTGTTTGATGGACATTTCTTTGTTAAGATCCAAATAAGTTGAAGTAGTATCTGTATTTTCTGAAAGGGCATTGTCAGAGGAAAAGGTCCCTATATACGTAAGAAAGTAGAACTGGTTCTCAAATGAGCAAATACTGTAGGAAGATCAAATATATCCTCCTTGAATAATGACTTCATACTGCATAAGACGTCTGTAATAGTCAACACCAAACTTTTTCTTTCGATAGCAACCTAAGTGGTTTGTTTTGTTCATGCGTTTTGCAGTGGTTCAGTTAAGCCTTTGTTTATTCTACGAAACAAGCACATTTGTTCGTCCTCTGTCAGTATTTCAAAGCAGGACTGGTAATACCTTGAAACTGCCGAATTAGATAAACTTCTGTCCCGCAAGATGGATTACGTAATGTACTAGTATCTTATTTGGTACTTCCGCATTATATGGTACACACTCGAGAATTTGGATCGGGAAGATCAGACAATAATCGGTTTTCACGGTCTTTATACCAGACAATTAGCTTCGGCTCGGTGGAAAAACTACCTTGTAGCTATATTCCATTAAACATTTAGTTGGTATTTTGGTTTAGGTTAGGTTAGGTTACGTATTTAATATAATGTCTTTAGCCCCCCCCCCCCCTTCAATAATTCTTTGTTGTAGTTTTAATAATTTTGTTTGTAAAGTATAATATTTTCCTCACATTTTGGTATATTTCATTAGGATTAACTAACTTCACTTTCCGAGTATGTACCATATAATACGGAAGTGCCTCTTATTTATATGCATTTGTACGTCTTGCAGTAGACTAATCATGGATCAAGAAAAATGTAAAATTTCTGCTAAAATTAAAATGAATGACTTCAGTGCCTTTTACTGACTAAATACCATCTTGGAAAATTTTGTGCGTTTAAAACATACAAAAAGATTGACCAATTCAATGTTATCGAATCGGTTGCATGGTTGTCAATTTAAGAAAATCTCGGAGGGAGGGGGACATTTTTTCATAAGCAGTGGGGGAGGGTTTTTTTTTCCAGAATGAAAATAACAAATTAAAGTGTTTTCCATGTAGATTCCAAAAAAGTTATTTTTAAAAAGTTAGGGGGAAGGGAATATAAGGGAAAACAATTCTCTTCTTTTCCCCCACCCAAATTGACGATCCTTCCTCGCATTGACTTCTTATCGTTACAGTTTAGTAATATCACCTTTTTACGTAACTAGAACTAGATGTCTAGACACTAGATGTCTGTGGAGCTTCTTGAAAAAGAATTTGCTCGAGTTCCATGTCTTGCTATTTGTATATGAAAATAATCGTCACAACGTTGAGAAACTTCTTCCTTTTATTCTGCTGTGCAGTTTCCTTTCGTTTATATACATGACAAATCAACTTTTATCTTTCAACCTTCAAAGGTATCCTGCTTAGCTGCATATTTCTGCAGTTGAATAGTAATTAGACCCTCGAGAAACGGTTTTCCTTTTGCTTTTTTTTTTCCGGTTCAGTTTTCTATCGTTTCTTAATGATGAATCAAACAGTTCGTGGTAACGAACTGTAAGTAAGGAGCGACCCGGCTCAATGGTAACCGAAACTCTAGAATACGGGTTTTTGATACCAATAGATACATCAGAAGAATCAGATTTTAATGCTGAACTCAACTGTATAATTTTTATCAAGTTTAGTCCTACCCATCAAAAGTTACGCGCCTGAGAAAATTTGGCTGATTTTAGAAAAAAGGGGGAAAAGACCCCCTAAAAGTTATAGAACCTTAAGGAAAATCACAGTATTATATTCAACGTATCAGAGAACCCTACTGTAGTTTCAAGCTCCTATCTACCAAAATGTGGAATTTTGCATTTTTTGCCGGAAGAAGGATCACGAATGCGGGTTTATTTGTTTTTTGTTTGTTTTTTTTTTCCAGGGGTGATCGTATCGACCCAATGGTCCTAGAATATCGTGGGAGGACTCATTGAAACGGAAATTAAAAGTTCTAGTGCCCTTTTTAAGTGACCAAAAAATGGAGGGCAACTAGGCCCCCTCCCACGCTCAATTTTTCCCAAAGTTACCTGATCAAAATTTTGAGATAGCCATTTGTTCAGCATGGTTGAAAATATGATAACTATGTCCTTTAGGGTGACTTAATCCCCCAAAGTCACCGGGGGGAGGGCTGAAAGTTATGAACTTTACCCAGTGTTAACATATAGTATTGGTTATTAGGAAGTATACAGACGTTTTCAGGGGGGATTTTGTCCCCCCTGAAATAGGGGGGTGGGTGGGTCGGGGGTTATGTGGGAAGATCTTTCCATGAAGGAAGTTTTCATGGGGGAAGGGAAATTGCTATGAAGGGGGGCACCGGATTTCCCAGCATTATTTAAAAAGAAAGATCAGAAATTAAATATATAATAACAAGTTTTCCAACTGAAAATAAGGAGTAACATCAAAACTTAAAACGAACAGAAAATATTACATGAATGATTGGGTTCACCCCCTAGTCAATACCTCGCTCTTTAAGCCAAAGATTTTTTAGTACTTTCATAAGAGCTATTTATTCTAAATAACGGCCTTTTGATTAAGGGGTCATTTTTAAAGAATTGGAACAAAATTCGAACCTTAGCTTAAAGAGCGAGGTATTGACTATGGGGAGAGCCCCCCAATAGACGTATTAAAAATATATGAATATAGAAGTTCGTTACGTAAGTTAATTCGTAAGTTACGTATATTTATTACTAATAAAAACGTTCGTAAATAAAATTAAACAAGTTTCGAGAAAGCCATTTAACCAAATAAAAGTAAAATGATATGCAAATTGTGTTTTAATTATTCATGTGCGGTGAGCCAAAATCAAAACCTGCATTAATTCAAAAACGTTCGAAAATTAAATAAAACAAAACAAGTTTTCTTAACTGAAAGTAAGGAACGACGTTAAAAACTTAAAACGAACAGAAATTATTCCGTATATGAAAGGGGCTTTCCCCTCCTCAACGCCTCGCTCTTTACACTAAAGTTTGACTTTCTCACAACTCTTATTTTTTTAAACAATAAAAAACTTTAGCGCAAAGAGCGAGGCGTTGAGGAGGGGACAGCCCCTTTCATATACGGAGTAATTTATGTTCGTTTTAAGTTTTAACGTCGTTCCTTACTTTCAGTTAAGAAAACGTGTTTTTTTTTTATTTAATCTAAACAAGCTTTTATCTTGCAACCTTCAAACTAACCAGGAACATTAAATAACATTGTTGGTTTCAACTGTTTCTATCTAACCTGATGTGGTAAGGGTTGCCATGAGTGTATGAGGCAACCGAAGCAGTTGTTATTTCAGTGGGTGCAGACTCCAATGGTGTCATTGTTTTACGGCTACTATAAAAAATAACAGTGTCTAGAGGATTGAATGCTTACATTAACGGCAAAAAAAAAAACGCTTTTTGTCTGTAAGACAGCTATAATTTCCCTACAATTTAATAGTCATTTAACGTAGATACAGACAGTGATAAAAGTACGTTATGTGGGAGATTGAACCAATGAAGTTTGAAACAAAGTCATACCCATGTAAAAACTGAAAAATATGGATCCAAACACAAACGATTGTTGCCCCCTCCCTCAAGAAAAATGTTCTGTCCAACGTCCTAATTTTGAGACCTGTGTGTACCTACGATATTAGTTATGATTCGATCAGAAGAGTTTTGTGTGCTCTACTCTTTGACTTAATGCCCAGTTCCTAGTTCAGGTTGCCAACTGCGTTAGTTCAGGTTGCCTAGTTCAGGTTGCCAAGTGGTTGCCAACCCGTTGCCAACTGCGTTATACTTGATTTTAATGAGGCACGTGTAAGACTGGTCTATGAGGAATCAGACGTTTCCAAAAAGAGACTATCTTTCCGAAAACCATTGCACATGCTTCTACTCTAAGAAAAATAAAATAATCAGCCATTGCATTAAATTTCAATTGAAAATCACTGGGAAATAAAAAAGCAAATCTAAAGAGTAGAGAAAGGGGGATTCCGGTTCCCAATATGTCTGTCTTGTTTGTAAAGTATCGATTTTGGCGCTCAGTTGAACGTCATGAGACTGATTACAGTACTTGGGGAGAAAATTATCCGTGGCTCACCATGGATTTTTGCCCCTCCCCTGCCCGTCGTTAGATTTTTTTTTTGGTGCCATTGAATCCACTAGGAAATAAACGAAAACCAGAACCTCAAATGGGATGAGAAGATCTCGCAAAGAACGATTTATAGGAAATAGGAGCTCTAGGGAAGGAAGTGAAGAGTTAATCTTTGGATGGATTGGTGTATAGGAGCACGCATAAATCTGATGGCCTCAAGAGTCTCAGTACTGCGATGAACTGTCCGTAGTAATAGCAGTTATATCTCCTTCTATCAAGTGTAGAGATAGGTAGTATTGGGAACCGGCACTTATCTGTTATAGCGACCCGACTTAAGAATTAAGCTGTTTGAAACTCGAGAACAAATCGGTTTCATCTGTCTGTATCACAGTTTATATAATTATCCAGTAAGTTTACCGCAGATGATTTCTGGCTCTTCATTCTCGGTGCGAACAAAAAGCTCCTCCCACTTATTTCTGCACTTATTGTCCACTTATTGGTGAGCCGGCCAAGTGGTTTTGTCAGTACTTGTTCCGTAGGTGATTATTCTTTGTCTACCCGTGAAAAGATCTAATGCCGCTTATGTTTATATCTGCAAAAACGTTCTCTGGAGCACTCGCACCTCGGTCCGGGTTTTTATAATGGGTGAGATAGGGAAAGATCATACTGGATAATTATATAAACTGTGGTCTGTATTAAGGGACAATTAGCTTACGCTCAGTGGAAAACAAGTGGCGGGTGACAGAATACATAAGATGTATATAATTTGGGCTATATATTTGCACATTAGGGGTAGGGGGTGGGGGTAAAGTATTTGGACAGCTTGAAGTTAGAAAACAATTCTACTTCATAATATGCAGAATAATTGTAACTAAAACATTTGCATGCGCACCCACTATACTTTACCCCCATCCCCCTAATATGCAAATATATAGCCTAGATTTGTTTCTAAAGTATCAGATTTTCATCATGTTTTGGTATATTTCATTGGGATCAACCTAACTTCACTTCTTGAGTGGGGTTGCTATAACAGATAAGCACCTTGTAACCTTTTGGTATGACACTCACTTTTGCTTAGTCTTGGAAACCCTAACCAAACACTTTCCTTGTAAATCAACTATTCATTAATGAAAGTCTACCAACTTAAAACGCATTTTCCAGTTTTCGCACTCTCCTGTAAAATTAATGGTACGTAGCATGTCGTCTTTTGAACTGTCAAAGCCAAATTGCAATTTCAGCCGTTAAATCAGATTTCGGGCATAGCGGGAGGAGCTGTTCCTTATTTAGGGACGGCGGTGGTTGATTGTCGATTGGTCTGAGAAGGGTTTAAATCAGGATTGCTACGTGCACATTATTCCTCTAAAATTGCATGTTTCGGATATTTCTGCCTGACCGTTGCATAGTTGAACTTGAAGATAAAATCAAAATTACGCACGACTACAGCTCCAATTATGTTTCCCAGCTACCTCCGGAGGAAATTTTTCGGGAGAAGGCAATAATAGAATAAAAATTCCAGGGACAAAAAACAACTACTTCATAGTTTGAATCAGAAATGGCAAGAAAATTAAGGAAGCTTAAGATTTGGTGGGGGACCGTGGAACCCAGGCTCCCCCTGAGCACATTCCTGATGTATCTTGTTCTTACTTTTTGTAAATTGAAAAACGTTCAATTAAATTTGCTTGTGTCCTTCTTAAGTGACCAAAAAGATTGGAGGGCAACTAGCCCCCCCCCCCTATGAAGGTCCCGTCCCCCCAAAGTCATCCAGTCATAATTTTGAGACAGTCATTTTGTTCAACACAGTTCAACGGTCAAATATGTCTGGTTTTGGTGATGATACGACCCTCCATAGTCCCTGGAGAAAGGGCTGCACACTATATCGGTATCGGACGTATTTATATCACGCATATCGATGTGAGCAAACTTCTCGACTGTTGGTATCATGGTTGCAGCGGCAGCTGCAACCTAGTAAAGAGCGAACCACAGCCCATAATAACTAAAAGTTAAAAACGCGTTTTGAAAAAAAAAAAAAAATCTGCCCAGTGGAAAAAATAGCCATATGACACTGATTAACGAATGGTAACGAGGTTAATGTCCATGAACGGGGTTAATGTTCAAGAGAATGTTCGTGTTCGATGTGGAGTACGCCAAGGAGGCGTGTTATTCCCTAATGTTTTTAAGCTTTGTGTTGCTACAGTGCTCTCCAAGATAGCTGAAACTTGCTTTCTTTGTTTTTCTGATGTAACGTATATTGCTTACGCGGATGACATCCTAATTATTAGTAGGAGCAAATTTTCTTTGTCTAAAATGGTGGATAATTTGAGAAAAGTTTTTTTTAGATATTGGAATTAATTTAAATGTGAAAAGTGCGAGTATCTTTGTTTCAACGTTAATGCTACGAATTCTCCTTTTAATTGTAATTATTCTTCTATACGTTCAGTTGATAGCCCACGTTGGCTTGGTATTACTCTGTGTAATAATATGTTTTGTTTTCGTCAGTCAGCTATTAGGGACGCATGTACCAAGATTAGATGTGGGTATTCCAAGATTGTTGCAAATCGGTCGAAATACAATCGCAAAGCTTAGTAGAATGCTAATATTGAATTCTATCGCACCCCTAGGAATTCCCATGTTATTTGCTTGAGGCCATAGGACCAGGCTATTTGCTCGAGGCCCTAGGAATTCCCATTTTATTTGCTTGAGGCCATAGGACCGTGCTATTTGCTCGAGGCCCTAGGAATTCCCATGCTATTTGCTTGAGGCCCTAGGAATTCCCATGCTATTTGCTTGAGGCCATAGGAACCACGTTCTCTAGAGGTCCTAGGAGCCACTAAAATGTATCAAGTTGAATGAACTTTATGTAGGCCATCCCTTGGGGCACTTTTCACCTTTCAAAGAGATTTGCTTGAGGCCCTAGGAATTCCCATATACTATTCTACGGGCCCTCTACACCTTTTCAAAGAGAGTGAGTACTCCCTCACACAGTTTGACGTGTTTGGGGAGATTACGTTCCTTGGCACCTTTTCAGGGCATGTACTTATGGATACCTTTCCAAGCAACGTGATTAAACATGCTTTTACAATCGGAATTGTTTGATTGATATTTGCAAAAAGGGATAAGGAATTCGCAAATTGGACACTATGAACGATATTAATTAATGTTTGAATAATAGGAGTGTGATTGATTCTAATTAGTGATTGGATAATTTTTTAACAAGAAATCTCTGAATAAAATATTTTTGGAGGGATGGGAGAGAGTTTTGCTTGCCTTTCATTGGTACCTTTCCAAGCGAGCGGGGATTCCCCTCTGGTTCCTAAACATTGCAAAAAAGATAACAGTATGAGCGGGGATTCCCCACACAAGTTTGTTTCAACTCCAAGTTTTTCAACCAGACTGTTTTTTTTCAGCCAACATCCGTTTTTTTTAGGAGCCAATCAGAGACATCGGAGCTTGGAAGATGGAAAAAAAGGGTTAAAGTGATTAGCAGTTAAGGTAACCCTGAAGAGCATGTTAATTCATACCTTATTTATTATAAATTTGGAACAATATCAATCTATGAAAATGGTTAACGATGATAAAAAATGGTCTTATGACTTGACCTAGCTTTACTTCTTTGATGTGTTCTGTAAAATACACAAGTGGCGTTTGAACAGTGTTGTCAGTTTAAAATAGGGTCCAACGTTATAGTATACTAAAAAGTTGATACTAAGAGAGATGTAGATGGCAAGAAAATAATTTTAATAAAGAAATTCAAAACAAACCATAGAAATCCTTGCAAATCAGTAGTAGTAGGTGTATGTGAGTACCAACCATCAAGGATCATAAGCACCAATGACCCTAACCAGCAGAGACATCAACCCTCCATAGGTCCCCTATCCCAAACTCGAAGGGCGCCCCCTCCCTCCAACTTTTTGGGCCCCCTCCCCCATTTTTTTTTTTAATTTTTTTTTTTTGGCAATTGACATTTTTTCTGATAACAAGTATCATTCATTACGATCGTAGCCTTCAAATGTGAAACTTAAGTCCATTTTCGGATCGAAAAATAAATTATTTCTGTAAAATCTGAGATAATGAGGGTTTTTGACCGTAAACTATAGTTTTTTGTAAGAAAATTATGGAAAATACATTTCTCTGGTTTAAATGTGAAACTTATTTCCATTTTTGGACCGAAAAATAAAAATTATTTCTGTAAAATCTGAGATAATGAGGGTTTTTGACCGTAAACTATAGTTTTTTGTAAGAAAATTATGGAAAATACAATTCTCTGGTTCAAATGTGAAACTTAAGTCTATTTTTGGATCGAAAAATAAACTATTTCTGTAAAATCTGAGCTAATAAGGGTTTTTGACCGTAAACTCTAGTTTTTCTGTAAGAAAATTATGGAAAATACAATTCTCTGGTTCAAATGTGAAACTTAAGTCCATTTTGGATCGAAAAAATAAAAAAAAACTATTTCTGTAAAATCTGAGCTAATAAGGGTTTTTTGACCGTAAACTCTAGTTTTTTTGTAAGAAAATTATGGAAAATACAATTCTCTGGTTCAAATGTGAAACTTAAGTCCTTTTTAGGATCGAAAAATAAAAAAACTGTTTCTGTAAAATCTGAGTCAATAAGGGTTTTTGACCGTAAACTCTAGTTTTTTGTAAGAAAATTATGGAAAATACAATTCTCTGATTCAAATGTGAATCTTAAGTCCATTTTTGGATCGAAAAAATAAATTATTTCTTTAAAATCTGAGCTAATAAGGGTTTTTGACCGTAAACTCTAGTTTTTTGTAAGAAAATTATGGAAAATACAATTCTCTGGTTCAAATGTGAAACTTAAGTTCCTTTTTGGATCGAAAAATAAACTATTTCTGTAGAATCTGAGCTAATAAAGGTTTTTGACCATAAACTCTAGTTTCCTGTAAGAAAATTATGGGAAAATACAATTTTCTCGTTCAAATGTGAAATTTAGGTCCATTCTCTGGTTCAAATGTGAAACTTAAGTCCATTTATGGATCGAAAAATAAAAACTATTTCCGTAAAATCTAAGCTAATAAGGGTTTTTGACCGTAAACTCTAGTTTTTTTGTCAGAAAATAATGGAAAATACAATTCTCTGGTACAGGTGTGAAACTTAAGTCTATTTTTGGATTGAAAAATAAAACTATATCCGTAAAATCTGAACTAATAATTCAATATTTTTTTTCATAAAAACAAACTTTTTTTTCAAAAATTTTTCAACTTTATTATTTTTTTTTTTTGTACAAATCTTAAAATGTCAAAATATGCTTACGGTTCTAACAATTGTGCTCTATGATTGGTCAGAGACACGATGTGGCTTTCCCACTGGTATTCTATGACCGGTTATCGACACTACCTAGTCTATTGCATGTACTAAATCAGTATTTTTTACGCAGTGGAACGATAAACACATAAGTCATATCTTTAAAAAAAAGTGAAGATGGAACATTTTAATAGAGTGTGTTCACATAACAAGGTTATTGTAGCATTGAATGCCGACAAGGAGAAGTATTTAAACTATGAAACAAGTACAAGTGGTAGCACTATTGGAAATGTATGCATGCATTGTCATGACAGTAACGAATTAAATTTCTTTGGAATACCGAAAAAAATTCAACTCTTATGATGGTGGTTATACGAGATTGAGATCTCCAGAGATGATTACACTCAAAGAGAATGCTAACATAAAAATAATTGTTGATGGTAGAGGACAACTCCTTGCTACTGCTGCAGGTAACACATTACCTGCATATGGAACAGATTCAAAATGTCCAAAGTTAATCATTGATATTAATAATGTGTCATAATATATTTTTGTATTAATATTCTACATAGCATTATTTCATTAAAAATATATTATGCATTACATTGTAATATGGTTCATTATTTTTTCAGAGTAAGCTAGCATATCAAAAGTTTAGCACACACACAGAGACGACACTCGTTTCACACACAAAGACAGCAAGCACATAGACAACACGCACACAGAGACAGGACACACACACACACACACACACACACAATTCACACACACACACACACACACACACACACACACACACACACACACACACACACAACATACACACACACACACACACAGAGGTTTTTGTGTGTGTGTAAGTTTTTTTTTGTGTGTGTAAGTTTTTTGTGTGCGTGTAAGTTTTTGGGTGTGTCAAGTTTTTATGTGTTTGTAAGTTTTTTTTCTTGCGTGTAAATTTGTGTGTGTCTGTGTGTAAGTTTTTGTGTGTGTGTAAGTTTGTGGTGTGTGTGAATGTAAGTTTTTGTGTGTGTGTGTAAGTTTTTATGTGTGTGTAAGTTTCTGTGTGTGTGTAAGTTTTTGTGTGTGTTCTACGTAAGTTTTTGTGTGTGTGTAAATTTTTTTTGTGTGTATGTAAGTTTTTTTTTGTGTGTGTGTGTGTGTTTTAGTTTTTTCCACTTTTCAATCTAGTGTGTGTAAGTTTTTATGTGTGTAAGTTTTTGTGTGTGTGTGTAAGTTTTTTTTGTGCGTGTGTAAGTTTTTGTGTGTGTATGTGTAAGTTTTTTTGTGTGTGGGTAAGTTTTTTGTGTAAATTTTGTGTGTGCGTAAGTTTTTATGTGTGTTATAAGTTTTTGTGTGTGTGTGTAAGTTTTTGTGTTTGTGTAAGTTTTGTGTGTGTGCAAGTTTTTTTTGTGTGTGGAAGTTTTTGTGTGTGTGTAAGTTTTTTTTGTGTGTGTAAGTTTTTGTGTGTGTGTGTGTAAGTTTTTGTGTGTGTGTAAATTTTTGTGTGTGTGTAAGTTTTTGTGTGTGTGTAAGTTTTTTGTGTGTGTGTAAGTTTTTGTGTGTGTGTAAGTTTTTGTGTGTGTGTAAGTGTGTGTAAATTTTTTGTGTGTGTGTGAAAGTTTGTGTGTGTGTGTGTAAGTTTTTGTGTGTGTGCGTGTTTTTTTTTCGTGTGTGTGTAAGTTTTTGTGTGTGTGTAAGTTTTTGTGTGTGTCTAAATTTTTGTGTGTGTGTAAGTTTTTGTGTGTGTGTGTAAGTTTTTGTGTGTGTGTAATTTTTTTTTGTGTGTGTGTAAGTTTTTGTGTGTGTGTAAGTTTTTGTGTGTGTCTAAATTTTTGTGTGTGTGTAAGTTTTTGTGTGTTTTTTGTGTGTGTGCAGTTTTTGTGTGTGTGTAAGTTTTTTTTTTGTGTGTGTTAATTTTTGTGTGTGTGTAAGTTTTTGTGTGTGTGTATATTTTTGTGTGTGTGTAAGTTTTTGTGTGTGCGTAAATTTTTGTGTGTGTGTGTGAAAGTTTTTTGTGTGTGTGTGTAAGTTTTTGTGTGTGTGTGTAAGTTTTTTTTTTGTGTGTGTAAGTTTTTGTGTGTGTGTAAGTTTTTGTGTGTGTCTAAATTTTTGTGTGTGTGTAAGTTTTTGTGTGTGTGTAAATTTTTTGTTTGTGTTTTTTTTTGTGTGTGTAAGTTTTTGTGTGTGTGTAAGTTTTTGTGTGTGTCTAAATTTTTGTGTGTGTGTAAGTTTTTGTGTGTTGTGTGTAAGTTTTTGTTGTGTGAGTGTGTAAGTTTTGTGTGTGTGTGTAAGTTTTTGTGTGTGTGTAAGTTTTTTTGTGTGTGTGTAAGTTTTTGTGTGTGTGTAAGCTTTTTGTGTGTGTGTAAGTTTCTGTGTGTGTGTAAGTTTTTTTTGTGTGTGTAAGTTTTTGTGTGTGTATGTAAGTTTTTTTTGTGTGTGTAAGTGTGTGTGTAGTTTTTGTGTGTGTGTAAGTTTTTGTGTGTGTCTAAGTTTTTGTGTGTGTCTAAATTTTTGTGTGTGTGTAAATTTTTTTTTTGTGTGTGTGTAAGTTTTTGTGTGTGTGTAAGTTTTTGTGTGTGTCTAAATTTTTGTGTGTGTGTAAGTTTTTGTGTGTTTGTGTGTAAGTTTTTGTGTGAGTGTGTAAGTTTTTTGTGTGTGTGTAAGTTTTTGTGTGTGTGTAAGTTTTTTTGTGTGTGTGTAAGTTTTTGTGTGTGTGCGTGTAAGCTTTTGTGTGTGTGTAAGTTTCTGTGTGTGTGTAAGTTTTTTTGTGTGTGTAAGTTTTTTTTGTGTGTGTGTAAGTTTTTGTGTGTGTCTTTTTTTTACATCTCTTAGAATGTCATGAAACACACTTAAAACATAAGAAATTCACATTTAATATTTTCCAGTTTCAAAATGGGCACACACACACAAAAACTTACACACACACACACAAAACTAACACACACACACAAACTTGCACACGCACAAAAAACTTACACACACACAAAAAACGTACACACACACAAAAACTTACACACACACAAAAAAACTACACACACACAAGAAAAACTTACACACACAAAAAAATTTACACACACACAGAAACTTACACACACACAAAAACACTTACAAATACACAAAAACTTACACACACACACACAAAAACTTACACACACACAAAAAACTTACACACACACAAAAAACTTACACACACACACAAAAAAATTACACACACACACACAAAAACTTACACACACACAAAAATTTAGACACACACACACAAACAAAAACTTACACATACACAAAAACTTACACACACACAAAAAACTACACACACACACACAACAAAAAACTTACACAAACACAAAAAACTTACACACACACAAAAAACTTACACATACATAAAAACTTACGCACACACAAAAATTTACACAAAAAACTTACACACACACAAAAAAAAAACAACTTACACATTACACACACAAAAACTTACACACACACAAAAAAAAAAACTTACACACACACACAAAAACTTACACACACATAAAAAACTTACACACACACAAAAAAAACTCACACACACACAAAAAAAAACTTACATACACACAAAAAAAACTTACACACACACAAAAACTTACATACACACAAAAACTTACACATACACAGAAACACACACACACATAAAAACTTACACACATACACAAAAACTTACACACACACAAAAACTTACGCACACACAAAAACTTACACACACACACACACAAAAATTTACTCGCACACAAAAACTTACACACACATAAAAAAACTTACACACACACACAAAAAACTTACACGCACACAAAAAAAACTTACACACACAAAAAAAACTTACACACACACAAAAACCTCTGTGTGTGTGTGTGTGTGTGTATGTGTGTGTGTTTGTGTGTGTGTGTGTGTTGTCTCTGTGTGCGTGTTGTCTCTGTGCTTGTTGTCTCTGTGTGTGTGTCGCCTCTGTGTGTGTGTGTGTCGTCGTCTCTATGTGTGTTTCGTCTCTGTGTATGTGCTAAACTTTTGATATGCTAGCTTACTCTAAAAATAATGAACACATAACAATGTAATGCATAATATATTTTTAATGAAATAATGCTATGTAGAATATTAACACAAAATTATATTATGATACGTGGTCATACACACGTTCACTCTTAAACATCCAGAAACGATGGTCCCATGATATAGAATAGTTTTTACCATGTCTTATGCATTTATCACGATCAGGTATGTCCTTAGGTATCCAGTGCGCGAAGAACCTGACCTCGTCTTCAGGACGGTGATAAAGCCCTTCAAATTTAGGACACTTAAACTCTTCTAGATTGAAAAGTGGAATCCTAGGGTCACACTTTTCAATTAAAACTTTATCTGTAGGTACATTACCCTTTACGCAGAGTGCTTCAACGCCGAAAAAGCTGCAAATTTCACTGACTTCCTCCTGGACATTTCTCAGTTCCTGACCACTATTATTAAGTGGTGTAATTACTCTATCGTAGAATCCCAGTCTGTTTATACGATGTAATGTAGTACTCCACAAGCTTTTATCATACTCAAACATGTTATAGTTCACTATCCAATGATAACAGTCAATTTCTTCGAGTTCCATTGACAATAATAAAAATGCACATTCAAATATAACACCACAAGATGATTTTTTCAAATCGATAAATTCTGTGTCATAGAGTCCTATCATCTTGAAAGCTATTAATGTAGTTGTTAAGAAGAGAAATACATCATCAAACTTTTATACCTTCGCTCAAGGTTGAATGGAGTTATGGCTAGGGGGATGACTCCTAAAACCATCTTAATTCATTGTAGGGAGGAGTCATAAAAACCTTAGAATCATTGCGGGGAGGAGTCATAGAACTCTCGGTATCTATTGCATGCAAATGAAGTCTGGAAATGACAATTTTTTCTTATAATTTCTGTATTGTGTATCCAAGAGGTGAATTCAAGAAAGATATTTTGTCATTTTAAGATACGTACAAAAGAAAAAAAGATAAAAAAAATAAAGTTGAATAATTTCGAAGTTTAAAAAAACCAAAATAGTTTGTTTTATGACAAAAAAAATATTGAATTAGAACCATCAGTCCTCATCATTATGAGTATCCAAAACTGGACTTAAGTTTCACATTTGAATTAGAGAATTGTATTTTCCATAATTTTCTTACAAGCAACTAGAGTTTACGGTCAAAAACCCTTATTAGCTCAGATTTTACGGAAATAGTTTTATTTTTCGATCCAAAAATAGACTTAAGTTTCACATTTGAACCAGAGAATTGTATTTTCCATAATTTTTTTCTTACAAAAAACTAGAGTTTACGGTCAAAAACCCTTAATAGCTCATATTTTACGGAAATAGTGTGTCTGACAATAGATGTACGCAAATTCCTTTTCTTACACATCTCCGATGTTTTAATGGACATTCTAAACGCTTGATATGCTAGCTTACTCTAAAAAATAATGAACACATAACAATGTAATATTTTTAATGAAATAATGCTATGTAGAATATTAATACAAAAATATATTATGATACATTATTAATATCAATGATTAACTTTGGACATTTGAATCTGTTCCATAAAATAGTTCACCATGTTCTCTCTTGATATTGTAGTTATTGTCTTCTCTTAGTTCGTAATCAGTAGAATAATCATTATTCCATTTTGAATCATACACAATTTTTACTGGTGTCTCATGAACAGGCTCAATATGCTTTTCGTCTTTGGTATTATTTGATTCATTGACTGTTTGATCAATGCCAGTAGCGTTTGCTGGTGCTTTTGTTTTTCATCGTTTCTTCTTTATATTCCGTAGTGATATTTTCTGACAATGCCATTATATATTTTCTGGCAATTTCACTGTCTATTAACACATTATTTTTACACAGGTAACAGTTTCGGTTAACAAGATATGGTTTACGATATTAGTAGCAGAGTAAGCCTTTCTTTTATTAGCCTTCCGTTGAATGCTAATACCCGAAAGCTGATGATTGGATGTATCCGTAGGTAATGTGTTACCTGCAGCAGTAGCAAGGAGTTGTCCTCTATCATCAACAATTATTTTTATGTTAGCATTCTCTTTGAGTGTAATTATCTCTGGAGATCTCAATCTCGTATAACCACCATCATAAGAGTTGAATTTTTTCGGTATTCCAAAGAAATTTAATTCGTTACTGTCATGACAATGCATGCATACATTTCCAATAGTGCTACCACTTGTACTTGTTTCATAGTTAAATACTTCTCCTTGTCGGCATTCAATGCTACAATAACCTTGTTATGTGAACACACTCTATTAAAATGTTCCATCTTCACTTTTTTTTAAAGATATGACTTATGTGTTTATCGTTTCCACTGCGTAAAAAAAATACTGATTTAATACATGCAATAGACTAGGTAGTGTCGATAACCGGTCATAGAATACCAGTGGGGAAAACCACATCGTGTCTCTGACCAATCATAGAGCACAATTCTTAGAACCGTAAGCATATTTGACATTTTAAGATATGTACAAAAAGAAATAAAATAAAATAAAGTTGAAAAAAATTTCGAAGTTTAAAAAAAAAGTTTGTTTTTATGAAAAAAAAATATTGAATTATTAGTTCAGATTTTACGGATATAGTTTTATTTTTCAATCCAAAAATAGACTTAAGTTTCACACCTGTACCAGAGAATTGTATTTTCCATAATTTTCTTACAAAAAACTAGAGTTTACGGTCAAAAAAAAACCCTTATTAGTTTAGATTTTTACGGAAATAGTTTTATTTTTCGATCCATAAATGGACTTAAGTTTCACATTTGAACCAGAGAATGGACCTAAGTTTCACATTTTAACGAGAGAATTGTATTTTCCATAATTTTTCTTACAGGAAACTAGAGTTTATGGTCAAAAACCCTTATTAGCTCAGATTCTACAGAAATATAGTTTATTTTTCGATCCAAAAGGGACTTAAGTTTCACATTTGAACCAGAGAATTGTATTTTCCATAATTTTTTTACAAAAAACTAGAGTTTACGGTCAAAAACCCTTATTAGCTCAGATTTTAAAGAAATAATTTATTTTTCGATCCAAAAATGGACTTAAGTTTCACATTTGAAACAGAGAATTGTATTTTCCATAATTTTCTTACAGAAAAACTAGAGTTTACGGTCAAAAAAACCCTTATTAGCTCAGATTTTACAGAAATAGTTTATTTTTTCGATCCAAAATGGACTTAAGTTTCACATTTGAACTAGAGAATTGTATTTTCCATAATTTTCTTACAAAAAACTATAGTTTACGGTCAAAAACCCTCATTATCTCAGATTTTACAGAAATAGTTTATTTTTCGATCCAAAAAATGGACTTAAGTTTCACATTTGAACCAGAGAATTGTATATTCCATAATTTTCTTACAAAAAACTATAGTTTTACGGTCAAAAACCTCATCATCTCAGATTTTACAGAAATAGTTTATTTTTCAATCCAAAAAATGGACTTAAGTTTCACATTTGAAGGCTACGATCGTAATGAATGATACTTGTTATCAGAAAAAAATGTCAATTGCCAAAAAAAAAAAAAAAAAAGATTAAGAAAAAATGGGGGGAGGGGGCCCAAAAGTTGGAGGGAGGGGGCGCCCTTCGAGTTTGGGATAGGGAACCTATGGAGGGTTGATGTCTCTGCTGGTTAGGGTCATTGGTGCTTATGATCCTTGATGGTTCGTACTCACATACGCCTTACTACTTGATTTGCAAGGATTTCTATGGTTTGTTTGAATTTCTTTATTAAAATTATTTTCTTGCCATCTACATCTCTCTTAGTATCAACTTTTTAGTATACTATAAACGTTTGGACCCTATTTTAAACTGACAACACTGTTCAAACGCCACTTGTGTATTTTACAGAACACATCAAAGAAGTAAAGCTAGGTCAAGTCATAAGACCATTTTATCATCGTTAACCATTTTCATAGATTGATATTGTTCCAAATTTATAATAAATAAGGTATGAATTAACAGGCTCTTCAGGGTTACCTTAACTGCTAATCACTTTAACCCTTTTTTTTCTCCATCTTCCAAGCTCCGATGTCTCTGATTGCTCCTAAAAAAACGGATGTTAGCTGAAAAAAACAGTCTGATTGAAAAACTTGGAGTTGAAACAAACTTGTGTGGGGAATCCCGCTCATGCTGTTATCTTTTTTGCAATGTTTAAGGACCGGAGGGGAATCCCCGCTCGCTTGGAAAGGTACCAATGAAAGGCAAGCAAAACTCTCTCCCATCCCTCCAAAAATATTTTATTCAGAGATTTCTTGTTAAAAAATTATCCAATCACTATTAGAATCAATCACACTCCTATTATTCAAACATTAATTAATATCTTTCATAGTGTCCAATTTGCGAATTCCTTATCCCTTTTTGCAAATGTCAATCAAACAATTCCGATTGTAAAAGCATGTTTAATCACGTTGCTTGGAAAGGTATCCATAAGTACATGCCCTGAAAAGGTGCCAAGGAACGTAATCTCACCAAACACGTCAAACTGTGTGAGGGAGTACTCACTCTCTTTGAAAAGGTGTAGAGGGCCCGTAGAATAGTAAGGGAATTCTAGGGCTTCAAGCAAATCTATTTGAAAGGTGAAAAGTGCCCTAAGGGATGGCCCAGATAAAGTTCATTCAACTTGATACATTTCAGTGGCTCCTAGGACCTCTATAGAACGTGGTTCCTATGGTCTCAAGCAAATAGCATGGGAATTCCTAGGGCTCAAGCAAATAGCATGGGAAAATTCCTAGGTTCCTAGGGCCTCGAGCAAATAGCATGGTCCTATGGCCTCAAGCAAATAAACATGGGAATTCCTAGGGCCGCGATAGAATTCAATATTAGCATTCTACTAAGCTTTAGTATCGCTGTATTTTGTTTTGTGACCATGCTATTTTCAGGTATTTACATTTAACTTAGGAAGAATGACCTATCTAAATCAAGGAAATGCTATTATCGGTATTGCAAATTTTTGTTGTATCTTCCGTTGTCATTCGTAATCGCCGTATTATCAAAAAAGTACAACACACCTGATATAAATGAAAAGCTTTGTGATTTTAGCCTACATATAAAACTGTCGGCAAATGCCTATGAAAAAACTGTCCCCTCACCATGGTCTAATTTGTTTGTTTCGCTGAATTTCTTCTTATTTGTTTATCTTACTTTAAAGTGCTGTGTGTGTTTATTTTTCTTTCCTTTTTCTCTTTACTCCACTATTTTTCACATTTTTTGTGCAGTGGTTTATAAATAAATTATTATTATTATTAACTATTATTTCAGTTTGTCTTAAAAGTAAAAGTTTAATTCAAAAGAAATTTATGGTGATTTAGAAAAAAAAAGATGTGAAAAAAATTTCCATCTGACACTGATTCAGCAATGGTAACTATCATGTCAGTTCGTGTTAAAAATAAAAGTTTATTGGAAAAGAAATTTATCGTTATTTCGAAAAAAGTCTGAAAACTCTTGAAAATGGCGTCAGATAAAAATGAAAAGTGTACCATTGGAATCAGCATAGAGATGTTTAATGGCTGACTTGAAAGCTATTGCTCATATCTACGTGATTTAAATCAGTATCGCCATTCGTAAGTTCCAAATTTGATGTAGGAAAAGAAAACAGTAATGGATACAGACTTTTGCAATTTTGTAGTTCTAGTTGTAACCAATACGGTGGTTTGATCATAAAATGGCTCATAGGTTAACGTGGTATTCAAGTGATGGTAAGACAGCAAACCTTATTGATTATGTTATAGGATACCGAAGACTGGCAGGATCAATACAAGATACTAGGGTATATAGGAGTGCCGTTATGATGTTAAAAGTAAAGATCACCATCTAGTAGTTTCAAGGGTTAATTTAAAGCTGAACTATCGGAAGGGTAACTACCTCCCGGGGAGTTTATGATGTTGGTAGACTCCAGGATAGAATTGAGAGAAACTTTCCAGGAACAGTTGAATACTAAACTTGAGAGTTTAAAATTTGATAATGTGGAAGATGGTTGGAATAATTTTAGAAAAATAATTTGTGAAGTTGCTGAAGGTGTATTAGGTAAGAAAGCTAGAACTGCAGCTATGAATATTATGTTTAATAGAAGCTTTAAACATAGCTTTATGTTTAATAGAAAGGAAAAAGGACTTGTACAAGAATTATCTGAGTGATATATCATAAGAAAACAAAAGAATGTGAAGAAAGTGTAAAGGAATATAAACAAAAGTGAAACATGTAAAGAATCATGTTTAGGAAAAAACTGCCTAGTGGAAACAAATTGCCATCTGACATTGATTGAGGAATAGTGACTATTATTTTGGTTCGTCTTAAAAGTAAAAGGTTTATTGCGAGAAGAAATTCATGATGATGATTCGAAAAAAAGCCTGAAACCCCTCGAAAAACGAGCGTCAGATCAAAATGAAAAGTGTACTATTGGAATCACCATGGTCGACAACCCTTATACAGAGAAACTACAGTCCCCCTCCTTGAACAACAAAGAAAGGGACTGTTTCCTTGTTGTAGCACACTGATGCGTGTTTTTTTTTTTTTTTTTTTTTTTTTTTTTTTTTTTTTTTTTTTTTTTTTTTTTTTTTTTTTTTTTCTTCTTCTTCTTTTCTTCTAGCAGGGCTAGGAGGTGACCAGAACATCATAGAGATGTATAATAGCTTATTCGAACGGAAATTTAATTTTCTAGCGTCCTTCTTGAGTGACCAAAAAGATTGGAGGGCAACTAGCCCCCCCCCCCCCCCTGAAGGTCCTCTCCCCCCAAAGTTTCAATCCAATCACAATTTTGAGATAATCATTTTGTTCAACATGGTTACCACAACCTCTCAGAGTGGATGTTTAATGGCCAATTTTGAAAACTTTTGCTCATATGCGTCTTTTATCAATTCTAAAATTCGTAAATTGAAGATTTTATCTTAATGTGCTTTTATCAATTCTAATTCGTAATTGAGAATAGCACTACTAAAACAACCTTTTGGTGCCACATCTTAAGTGAAAAATCTTGAAAGTATATAAAACGGATCCGTATAATTGTAATAATTATGCATCCAAAACCCTTAACTCGAGGTTTGCAAGAACACCTCCCGCAGGTCCTCCTCCAGGCCCCCTTAATAAGCTACGCAATTAAAGTCCTACAATATATTAAATTAGATTATTAGAGGCGTAGTATGGCGCTGGACTTCAAATTAGATTACCATGCGTTCGATTCTCCTTGGATTTTCTTTTTCAATCATAGTTTGTCCTTCTTATCATTGCTTTTTAGATAGGCCACTATTTTTGCCAAGTGATGCACTCATTTTTCAAAGCATATCCCGGGAAGACTCATTTAAGGCTATTACTCATATCTACGTGATTCTTATCAATTTTACCATCCATAGGTGCCATATGACACTAAAAAACGGCACTTTTGGTGCCATTTCTTGAATGGAAGAGTTTGGAAGCATATGACGGTACCATTGCAACAATTATTGTCCAAAGCCCTTAAATGGAGGTTTATAAGAACCCCTCACATATAATCCCCTCCAAACCCCCTGTGTAAGTTTCATAAATACTTCTACTCATCTTAAAAGAAAAAGATTGTTTTATTGCGAAAACAAATTAACTAAAAAACTAAAACTTTTCAACTAAAACATCTACCAAAAATTAAGCTTGATCAGCACTTTTGAATTAAACCTTTAAACTTCACTCTGCCATGAAGCCTGTGTGCTAGTTCTAATGGCGGTAATTGAGGGGAAGGGACTCCTTGCCCCCTTATTTTTTGCTCCTGCCTAGGTTTTGATAAACACCTTTTTTTGGTTATTTCATTTGCCCCACTTTTTCAATTGAAAAGAATGGGTGGAAAAAACGGAAAGTGCACTTTATGGGAATGTGCTATCAAGTCAAATTATAAAAAGGGACTAGGCATAAATATAAGTTTCTAAATGCGCCCTTAAACAGCTTCATAAGTTTTCAATTGAAACTAAGGAATGACAGTAAAACTTAAAACGAACAGAAAAATTAGTCCGTATAACATAAAAAAAGATCAATGGCCAGGGTTGTTTCTACATTAAATTTGAATAAAAAAACGAGCAAAGATTAATCTAAAAAATCAAAGTTTTTCCAAGGGAAGTAAAGAGCGAAGTTGAAACTTAAAACGGACAAAAAGTATTGCTTCAAAGACTATCTAATATATATAAATCAAAAAACTAGTACAAATAAACCAAATTTATGTTTCCCTGTATTTCTAGAATTATAGAAAACTAGCGCTTTACTGAAACACAAAATAATACAGGAGTTTTGGTACAGTAAAAGCAAAACCAATTAAGTACCTTTTTACAGAATAAAAATATTCTCAATCCCTTTTAGGATCGATCCCTTTGAAGATAAATAACAATTCATTTTAGGATTGTTGCTTTATTTTTTTTTTCTCTCGTTTAATTTGGTATCACTTCTGCACGATTGGCTCATTCCAATGCCTGGGCTGCTGTTTTGGTTTTAAAAAGGACGTTGTCATGATTAGTTTGTAGATAAGTTCGAAGTAAAGCCATCTTGATAGCATTAGGATTAGGACTATAGACTAGCTTTAGAATTTGTATCATAGCTTAAAATTCACTTTTGTATAGAGACAAATAACCGCATTTTCAGAGTTTCATTATTATGTCTTATTTGATCTTCATTCAAGCAATACTAAAGAATATTTCTTACATTTGAAGATTGTTTATTAATCACTATTTGATATTATAGTTTATAGCACTATTGAATATTAGACCAAATGCTACCTGATAAATCAATCCAATAATCTGTATGCTGTTCAATGACTTTGCGGTTATTAGAAAAAATATTTAATTTTACGCTTATGTTTTTAAAATAATTTTAATTGTATATAGAAAGTTACTGATCTCACAAACTGGTGTAAGACTATGAAAAGCTTTATAGATTAATTTATTGTTGTCAGGCTTCATACTCACTTTTTCACTCCCAAATCAATATTCCTGTTTTTAATACTTGATTTTTGTTTTCAGTAAAGCGCTAGTTTTCTATAATCCTAGAAACACAGGGAAAAAATAAAATAGTTGATTTATTTGTACTAGTTTGATGATATATATTAGATAGACTGTGAAGCAATCGTTTTATAGTTTTTTTGTCCGTTTTAAGTTTCAACTTCGCTCTTTACTTCCCTTGGAAAAACTTTGTTTTTTTAGATTAATTTGGGGAAGGGGCGAAATTTTTTTTTTTAATCTATGGGGTGACAGATTGGTATTTTTTTTTCAATTTTCAATAAAAATGCCACCAAAAAATGGATTTGGGTTTGGGTCAAAAACTCTAGGGGATTGCATATCCCCTCCACTGCCCCTCCTTGTAAAAGAGTAAATTTAAAAAATATTCTGATCTGAAAAAATTCAATCTGAAACCATGTCAGAAATTGCTTAAATGGTTGCAATAGTACAATCTTGTAACACTGCCGAAAAGTGAATTTTCTTTTATTTACGCTGTGCTTAGTTGTTGCCTTTTCAGTCGGTAGTTAACGTGTGATTTATTTATATTAAATTTTAAACATTATGCTTAACACCACACAATTGTAAAATAGCTGTTGAATTCGTAAAGACAATAGGATTATTCTGAGAATGAAAATGGACACGAATAAAAATTGTATTTGTGATTTTAAACCATGTTTGAATGAGATTTTTTTGCGACACGACACGGAATTTTTACCATTTACTTTTATTTTATTTCGGCAAGGAGGGCCATCAATTCGTATAATCTTGACATCGTATCGACTTTTTGCAGGTACCTGTATGATATACCCCCTACCTAATATTCTTCTAATAAGTTTCTCTGACGCTCAATCCTAATGAAATATACCAAAGTAAGATAAAAATATAATAGTTTAGAAACAAATTTGGGCTATATATTTGCACATTAGGGGGTGTTTTGGGGTAAAGTATAGCGGGTTTGCATGCATAATGTGTTAGGTACAATTATTCTGCATATTATGTAGTAAGAATTGTTTTCTAACTTCATAATGTCCAAATACATTAACTACACCCCCCACACCCCTAACGTGCAATATGTAGCCCAAATTACATATTTTCCATATATTCTCCTTCTCTTCGTCTTGTATCAAGCTAAGCTGAAAGAAACTAACGAAAAAAAAAAAACGGTTCTATAATGCGTCAATGAATGAACAACTTGAGCGGTAGGGAGTTTATCATACAAGTACCTTTTTGTCTTTAGACGACAGAAAAGAAAGGTCTTCTGTTTCCCCTGTCGACATAGACATAATGCATTCAAGCGATAAATTCCAAAGTGGAAAGGGGCTTGTGGTAGAGCAGTGGGTTTGACGTCAGCTTGGTAATACGGGACCCAGAGACCGAACCCGACTGTATCAATGCATTGCAGGGCCGACGCAAGGATCTTGGTAGTCAAGAAGTGTCATTAATCCGTTTGTTTCATAACAGAAATTAAAGCTGGCAGTTGGTCAGTTTTAGTATTAAATAATGCTGAAGTATTACATTTGAAACTACCACAAAAACCTGCTCGATATGCTACTTAAAGTCGACATAAAAAATCCCAAAAACCCGACGCCAAGAAGCAAATATCTATATGATGTCGACTACCTGTCAACTTCATTGTGCTAACTCAAACACAGCTCTAGACTGCTATGAAATAAAAAAAGAAAGAAAAAAGTGTTTTTGATTGAAAGTAAGGAGCCATATTAAAACTGAAAACGAACAGAAATTATTCCGTATATGAAAGGGGCTGTACCCTCCTCAACGCCCCCTCTTTACGCTAAACATTTAATTGTTTTAAAAAGTGGAGTTGTGACAAAGAGTCAAACTTTAGCGTAAGGAGCGAGGCGTGAGGAGGGGACAGCCCCTTTCATATACGGAATAATTTCTGTTCGTTTATCCTTGCATTCTTTAAAATGCTAACGAGGGTTTTTCAGGCTGAATAGTCCGCAAGCATACAGAGGATGGAACTATATGGAGGGAATTTGAGGGGGTGTACTTTACATGATTAAAATTTTTTGGGGAAAAAAACTTAAAACGAACAGAAATTATTGCGTATATGAGCGGGGGAGGCAGCCTCCTCGTCAATACCACGCTCTTTAGGCTAAAGTTCGAATTTTGTCCCAATTCCTTAAGAATGACCTCTGAATCACAAAGGCCGTTTAATTAGAATAATAAGCTCTTTTTAAAAGTACTAAAAAAAACTTTAGCGTAAAGAGCAAAAAGTATTGACGAGGAGGCTATCCCCATAATCATATACCTAATAGTTTCTGTTTGTTTTTTGTTTTAATGTTGCTCCTTACTTTCAGTTGGAAAAAATAGCTTTTTTATTAAATTTTTGATCGTTTTTTTAAATAATTCTGGGAAATCCAGCTCGCCCTCCATGGAAAATTCGTTTCCTCATGGAAAATTCCTCCATGGAAAGATGCTCCCACATACCCCTCCCCCGACCCTCACCAGAAAAATCTCCCTGTAAACGTCTGTATATTTCCCAATAACCAATACTATATATGTAAACAATCGACAAAGTTCATAACTTGCAGCCCTTCCCCTGGGGACTTGAACGGGGGGGGGGTGTAAGTAATCCTCAAAGACATTTATTAAATTTTTTGACTATGTTGAACGAAATAAATTAAAAATGAGCGTGGGAGGGGGACTAGCTGCGCTCCAATATTTTTGGTCACTTAAAAAGGGCTCTAGAACTTAAGATTTGCGATGAAATGAGCCCTCTCCCTATCTTCTACGATCACTGGTTCGAAAAAGTAAATAAACACGCATCCGTGATCTTTCTTCTGGGGAAAAAAAGGCTAAATTCCACCTTTTTGGTACGTAGGAGCTTGAAACCTCCACAGTAGGGTTTTCTGATATACTGAATCTAATGGAAAGGTTTTCATTGAGATAACTTAATGTTTTGGGGTATTTCGCCCTTTTTCAAAAATAAGGCAGATGTTTCAGGCTCGTAACTTTTCATGGGTACCGTTAAAGTTTCATGAATTTTACATATTTTGAAAAAGCATCAAAAATCGATTCTTTTAATGTATCTATTGTTATCAAGACTCTGTTTCTTATAGTTTTGGTTACTATTGAGCCGCATCGCTCCTTACTTACAGTTCATTACCACGAACTGTTTTATCATAACGATTCTATAATTAAATTGGACCCTTCAATATAAAGATAAAATAATATACTTCTTATACACGTAAGAGTATAAGATTAAGGCCTGTGATTATAAAATCTACTGAAGATTATAAAAATATAATTAAGATACTTATGACGTACATTTCAGCGATCCTAGTGTAAACAAGATGTGAGTAATATGTCCAACTTTCAATTTAAAGAGTCTGGCAGAGACGAGGGGGTGAATGGGACTGGGTGACGCCCTCCGGTTATTTACATTGTAAAAACCTTGTGTTTTTCTAATTTTGAGCAGGTAAGCATGTCTGCCTAAATAATAAAATGAATGTGTTTATAAGTGGCAATTATATAACGGATGAGTACCTTTTCCACATACGCTTTCTTTTCCTCATAGTGATGTCATTTGTGTTTGAGTGGAATAAAACCAGAAACAAACCATTTTTTGAAAGGTCATTGGACTTAACCTGCCCATAGCGTATGTGATTTGGTTGCGATTTTTATAGAATATCATACTGAATTAGGTATGGTTATGAATCTGAGCTCTGCATTTATCCCTAAGGTGTATTTCGCAATCACTAAGCGCATTTTTTCTGCGTTTGACTGCTAATTCTGCGTTTCTCTGGGTAACTCTCGATCGTTCCAGAAGCGTAATCTTACTCCGGGACGGTTCGGAAGTTGAGAATTAAAGACCCGTGGAATTCTGAATTCCCTAAAATTGCGTCTTGTGAAAATACCATATTTCGGAACGTGAGCGACTTTCCAGCAAAACGCTTTTCCCCCTGACTACAATTTCTGTGTGTGCCATTTTTAGGTTAAAGAATGCCATGTAAACTTTTTTTACAATTCGCCAGAACTTGGTAAACATTTCTATAGACTTACATTATTTTGTCTGATCCATATCCTGTGATAGGCATTTAAATCCCAGACATTTATAAGTAGGCCTAGTTGTTCTATTTTAACTGAGAAGACACAAAACTTCAAATGAAATAATGGTTTCTTTAAAAAGCCATGTTTCTGGCTTCCAGAAATTATGCGATAAGGCATGCAAGATAGCCCTAGGTACACAAACATATCGCACACATAAATAAACACAGACATAACTAACAAGGGTTTAAAAAATATTTTCCTGGCAGTGGTGTAGGTAGGGTAATGGGGTACAGTTGTCCTTACGTGCAGTATCTGTGCTAGAGCACCTTTTAAATAAATTTATGTCTTAGTTTTTAAATCCTCGTGGCAATTAAATGCAGAAAAGGGGGATTGAAAAAAAAAAACTGACATTATCCTGTTCGCTGTAAAATCGGCTTAGGTGAGTGTTTCCGGAGAGGGGCTATTTGAAATAGACGAAAGGTCTAAGTGCTTTAACGTATAAATGTCTCACCCTCTTGATAGTTAAATCTTCCTCCCCCTCCCCCCATAGGGTGTCAGGCATCATTGGTTGTTCTACTAATTACTAATTGTGCCCTTTATTTCAGTAGTTACTAAATGTTCTCAGTCTGCTCACAGACATCCTGTGCCACCCACATTCGGGAAGCGTCGATCCCTGCCAAATTTTGGTGTTGAGTACTTGCACCAATCATTATGTCCAATCTAAAAACAAATATTATGTAAACAAGCGTGCATTAACAAGAGGTTTAATTTGCCTAAAGAATTGTGCTATGATCTTGTTCTGCCGTCAGCTGTTTCGTCGACTTTGACAACGCACAAGGTTGTAACAGCAAAAACCAAATGGCTGACCTTTCGAGAGAAACCAGAATAAAAGGCATTGAACTTGACATTCGCTCGTATCACTTTCACTTTTTTCTGATTGCTGATCCTTTTTGCTAAATTTTGCGGCTTTTTTTCTGTGGTTTTGGCTGTGGTGTGGCGTGGATAGCTCGATATTGTTTGTGGGAAATGTGGCTATAAATATTATATAGTTAAAGTGAAGAGGTGACTTTTTCTTATCATTAGTAAACTTATTGACGGACTAGCGAGTGTATATCAAACCAGTGTATTGGCAGATGCGTGGAGCAAGATTGGGCAGCATCAATAACGATAATACGCCAATTTTCAAGTGAAATTTGCTTAGAAAAAACTAGCGGATCGGAAAAATTCAATGTGCAACCATCTGAAATAAATGAATATAAACAAATTTTTGAAGCGCTTAAAAAAAAATTGGTTATGGTGCATTATGCGGGCACCGCTAAAGAAGACAAGTTTGGTTAATGCTAATGAAATAAAATAAAATAGGATGAATATATAATAGTTTATAAACAAATTTGGGCTATATGTTTGCACATTAGGGAGGGGGTGGGGGTAAAGCATAGCTTGTATTAAATACGTAACCTAACCTAGGTACTATTTTATCGACTAGCTGGCCATTTTTACCGACTGTTTTTTGTCAGTATAATTAGCATAATGGCCGTTTCGAATACAATACGGAAATTCACTGCGCGAGTCGGTAAAACTGCTGCATCTACCAACCAAGATTTAGATTTCGGTACATATCATGTCACTGTTTTAATGCTGATTATATAACCAATAGAAAGTTGTAACGCCATCTGTAAAATCACGGTAGGAGTCCATAAAACTGCTGTGTTTACCGATCAAGTTCAAAATTTCTGTAGATGACATGTCAGTATTGTCGTGGTCTTTATTGAACCGAACAAAGAAGATTTTTTTTACCGAGTGACCAAAAACACTGGGGGGGGGCGTCCCCACTTCTCCCCATACGTAACGGCCCTGTTGAAAATTCCCCTAGAAAGTTGATTCAGGAAGTGAATCCTAGACTCTGTAAGGAACAACTGTTGAATTTTGTTAGAAGGAAACGGTCACAGACCTTGACTTGCAAGTAGGCGATATCATGCCGCAATGATGACTTCATAATCCTTTCTTCTATTTATAATGACTTCATGTTTGTTATTTTTTGTCGTCAACTTTTATAGCTTTCATTTCACTATTTGCATACAAACTTGAAAAAAAAAACGTTACAGACTTCCGGTAAGAGCCGTTGGTTTGTTCCTGTGTTAATGAACCTAGAGATGGCTAAAGATTTTATTAAAAGTTTTGATTGCTCCCTAGAAGCTGTAGTTTTCTGATTAAACTAAATTCAGAATTAGGAAACTCATACAATCAAGCCCAGGAAGCGACAAAAACACAACATCCCAGTACCTATGCCTCAAAAAAGGCATCCCAATTCACAAAGCTAAGCCCAACAAATATCTAACACAGAGAGATCACTATAACCAAACCGAACAACAGATACTTCAAGATGACAGACAATTCAGCACGGGTAAATTATAGGTTCGAATAGTCACGTTCACCGAAACGGATTTTGTGTGAGTTTTTTTTAGATTTCAGCCAGTTTCTCATGCTTTTCCCTAAGCCGTTGAAAATTACGTGAGTATTCAATTTTCGTTTGATTGAATATATATGCCCTACTTGATTTAAAAAAAATTCTGCGGCTTTGATGCATATATTATTCGTGAAGTGTCCTGCATCGGAAAAGAGCGCCCGCTCTTGGTTAACCTAGGATAGCACAACTCCAGCAATCCATTGGAGAAACCCAGCTGAGACTGCACAACACGAGTAATGCAAACACAGAACGATTAGACGCAGGTGGTTCAATGCAAAATAAATTGACAAAGGAATATCAAGTCCTGTCTCACAAGGGAATAGAGCTTTTAAGTAGTTTCTTTTGCATGAAACAGAAGTTTCCGCAGGCATTGAAAACCTGTCAGCTTTAAACTGAGTTTAAATTCTACTTACTTGGTACACTCGCCATTCAGCTAGGAAATTGGTATATACATATATGGTATATATGGTCCATATACATATACGGGCCAAGTATGATGGCTAATGCTCAATCAAGTCCATAGGGTGCATATCCAAGTCTTTTATTTTGCCCCAGAGTTCTTGACACATTTAACAACAATGATCATTTAAAAAAAAATACAAGGACGAAATTGCCACAATCTAATGATACCCAAGTCTTTGTTTATTTTACCCCTGAGTTACTTGACACATTTAACAAAAGTGATCATTTATTAAAAAAAAAATTAAAAAATGTTACCACACTCAGGGAGAATATGACACTTTCCGGCAATAAGCTTTTTTTTTTTCGGACCTAATCCCCCACTCCCTTGAAAATTATTTTGATCCTCTTGCAAAGTTTCTGAGCGTGTCTTTGACAGTTAACACATTTAAGGGTTTTTTCTGCCGTCCAAACAAAAAACTGTTAGCTAACATTGTTAGAGAACATCTTTAACAATCGAATGCTTGTTGGAGAAAATTGTTGAGAAACTTATTTCTGTTCTGCGTTTCAATCGTCCAAACAAATGCCTGTTACTAACATTGTTAGCGAACAGTTGGACGGCGGAAAAACCCCTTTAAACGGGAAAACCTATTTTATGCTGAAGGATTTTGTATCATATTCAGTTTCGAATGGACCTTTAAAATTTGTTTTGCCTCTTCATCCCAGGTTTCTGGCGGGGACCACCTGCATAATTTGGGTTATATTACCAGTTATTCATATAAAGATCAAAACCTTCCAAATTGAGAACATCGAAGAAGCTCAGTTTTAGGCTTCTTTAAAAAGCTACACCGTGCTCTTGAATTGTCACTAAAAATTTTTTAAAAGCTCTCTCCAATTTTTTCTGAAGTGTCAGTGTAATTAGCTTAATTGAGTGTCAACCAGCGTGACCAACTGAAGCCTTGTGCAATGTAGTTCATCGGCACTCACAACCTCTTAGTAATGCACCATCCACGAGGGCACACAGGGGGCGGGAGACTTTTCCCTCTTATTCTACATTGGCTAAACCCTTTTTAACTTTCACTAAATACATCATTGTCCACCAGATGGGAAAAACAAGATCTTTAGAATGACTTCTGTAACTATATTCTTTTATTCTTATATTCTTTTTATAGTTCTATATAATTACAGCATAATCTACTGTAAAATCAGTATGGTTTTAAGCGGCTTTTCAATAATCGTGAACACAATTACAGATGGTGTTTGAGTTGAGCAATAATAGAAAAATCACTAGTCAAACACTCCGCAGTGGCCACCACAATGATTCCTTTGAAGATTATAATCTCCTGTCTGTTGATATTCCTTACTTAGATTCATAGCCCACACGAAATTCCTGGGCAGCATGTCTAACATGCCAGGTGTGCATCAACAGGAGAAACTGTAATAGTTAAATCACTATCTGTAGTCAAGGCTGTGTCCAGAGGGGGGAGTACCGGGTTTGAATCCCCCCTCCAACAGAAACTTTTGTCTGACTAAAAAAAGTAACAAAAATGTACATAGACAAATTTTTGAAGCGTTTTGTAAATTTTTTTGTACCCTCCCCCTCTCGAGCATCAAAGTGTATGTCAGTATAACAGCTTAGCATGTATATATATTTAATTACAATAACAGTGTGATATTATATGTCTGCTAAATATCAGTCATTGACTGGAGAGCCACTGGGTTTTCTAAATGGTTGTTCAGTGGCTACTATTGCAGGTGAGCTCAGAGTCGAGCTAAATTACCTTCACAAAAACCGTCCACTCTAAGATTTCCCTGTAAAAAACACTACTGATTTGTGAAGTGTACTATCAAGGCTTTGTTATATCCCTTGCCTAGACCGACAGATTCACTTCCCCTGGGAGCATGTTTGGCATTCCGCCTTTGCATCTACAGGAGAAACTTTAGAAGTGGAATCACTACTTTTTATATGTGGATCTATTTTTAGCAGCGAATTTATCATATGCATTTAATATTATAAAAACAGAGCAGTATTCGATGTCTGAATAATATCAGAATCGTCAGCTGAAGAGTTTAACATGTTTCAACTTTCAAAGTGGCTGTTTAGTGATGTGAACAAATGTGGCAGATGATATTGGAGTTGAACAGCTCCAAGAAGCTGCTATTCTACTGCTTCGTAGTAATTATCTTAATGACTTGCTTGACAACTCACTGTCAAAGGCTTGTTTATGTTTCTTCAGCCTGTATAAAATACCCTGGGAAGCACATTTGGTACATCTATTTTACATTTAAATGAGAAACTGTAGAAACCGAACCATTGCTTTCTATGCATAGCTCTTCACAATGTATCTATTTTTAGCCGCTTTTCATGCACATGAATTTAATTATTGTGAACACAACAATACGAGACGTGTGGGGTATACCAGGATCATTGATAGGAGAGCCAGGAGGTTTCTGAGTAACTGCACAACGGTTGTAAATGTAATTGCAGATAAGATTGGCATTAAGCCAAAGCAGCTACGAGAAGCTACTGGCGTAGTGCTTCATAGTAACCAACTTACTGAAAGGAGCTTCAATTGGGGAGGGGATTGCAACCCTAGATTTATATTCTGAAAAATACCTTTTTCGGCATTTCTATCGAACGAATCAAAAGAACAAGAAATTAATCCCTCCAAGATTTTGAAAATACACCCCCTAGATATCTGTGAAATTGTGCCCCTACAACTGACTCATTTGTGAATTTACTAGTAAAGCTCTGTTCACCTTACCAACTTAAACTCTCAACCCCAGAAGTTGCCAACTTTTTTGCCAATGAATATGTCCCTTGAGCATCCAAAAATGTGTCCTTTTCAGCCAAATTATGTCCATATTGTGTCTATAGTATGTCCATAATATGTCCATCTTGAGATTTCAGAAACTAGTTTTTTTACGACTTGAAAACCTCTTTCAATGTGGTCAGTTAACATCGAATATAATGAAAACGAAAAAGATTCATTTAGCACATCCATACAGAATGAACTAGTTCGGAAGCACAAAAGTCATAAAAACATGTAAACAGTGAAAAACTACTTGTGGGAGCTTAAGGCTTATCTTTTAAGATGAAGAAAATCAAATAAAAAATTTTTCTTCAATATTTTAATTTAATTTTGAATGCCAAAACCTAATATATTTGAAACCTTTATGCTTCATAACTGTAAAATATTTAATCTTTTCAAAATGACAACTAGATAAATACATTCACTCCTAGGAAAAAAATGATAATAAAACCCAAAAAACGTTTCCGTTCAGGGGAAAAATACAGAAATTCCAGCAGTCCGTTCACAATTATTATACAAAAACTATTATTATACAAACTTTCTTGTGTATTAATAACTGCACTAACTACTAATAAACAAATAAATATTTAGGATAACCATAAAAAGCTGATTCTTTGATTTAATGTTATCAAAAGTTAGGCTTTTATACTTTCGTTATTGACAAGGATCGTTATTTACTTACCATTCATTTACTGTGAAGGGTATGAAGAATTTTTTTTTTTTTTTTGCTTCAATCAAATCATGTAGAAAAAATGTTCCTGGGAAAACTATAAAGGGGTCACGCAGTCACAAATGAGAACTTATATTTTCCTTATTAAGGGTCAAAATCTATTGGCAGGCAGCCAAAAACTGCAGGAGTCAAGCGACGTTGCAGAGTGGCTAGGTAAGCTGGGTTGCCCTTCAATCAAGGGGTGACATCCCCAAAAGCATATTTACTGGATCTTTCGACAATTCTAAACAAAAAGATGTCTACAAATTTTGATTGGATGCTGGTTTTCGGAAAGGATAGGCGCGGGAGGGGGGGAGGCTTGTTCACTTTTGACTCTTATAAAAGGCATTAAACTTCTATCAAATGAGCCCCATCTGAAGTTTATACGACTACCCATTCCATAAAACCTTATACCCCAGGGACATAACTTACAACCCTTGTACCAGGGGTCTTAGGGGTTTTGTCATCGCTGATGGCATTATTATATGTTCTTTGGACCATTTTTAACAACACGACCATCTCAAAATTTCTGCTGTATGCATCTAGAGAAAAGAAGACGTGGGTGGAGGGGGTGACTGGTTTGCCGCTGGCCACTTCAGACTCTTAAAAATGGCACTAGAACTTCTTTGATTTTCAATCCAGTGAGCCCCCTCCAAAGTTTATAAGACCCCCTTCCATAGAGATCTTATATGGTAATAATGGGGAACTAGTATAACTCATAGCCCTTGTCCTGAATATTTTTTTTTTGGGGGGGCGTCATCCACAAAAAACATAAGTACTGGACCGACCTTTCAAATATACTGAATAAAATTTCAATCTCAAAATTTTGATTGGACATGTTTGGGGGAATGGCGGGCGGGGGAGGGGACTGTTCGCCTTCCAATCACTTATGATTCTTAGAAAGGGCATTAAAGCTTTCAATTTACAATCGATTCGCTTTCAAAGTTTCAACGACAAACCTTTTACACGATGTGTCTTGGTCAAAAGTAAAAAATAAATTGTAACCTTATCCCTCTTTCATTCATTAAATGAAAAAATGAGTTTATCTACTTAAAGTAAGGAGCAACATAAGAACTTAAAACAAAACAAAATTATTCCTTATATTAGAAGAGCTGCTCCTTCCTCAATACCCCTCTCTTCACGCTAAAATCTTTTTAAGAACTTTAAAAAAAAGTTTTAATTCAATTACAAGGCACTTGTGTTTCAAGAATCGTTCTCAAAAATTACACACAAGGTCGAACGTTAGCGTAGAGAGGGGGGGTATTGAGATGGAAGTAGCCCACGTCATATACGGAATAATTTCTGTTCATTTTAAGTTTTAATGTCACTCTTTACTTTCGTTTAGAAAAGACTTTTTTTGTTTATTTCTGATCATTTTTCAGATAATCCCAGGAAATCCACCCCTCTGTGGAAAATTTCCCCACGAAAAAAACTCCACTATATAAAAGTTCCTCCCATGTAAAATTCTTCCGCCTGGAAATTACCCCGGACAAGTCCATCCCTGCTGCAAAATTCTTCCCCGAAAATTTTGTGCTTACAGTTCTGGCTGAAAAAATACTCCTTAGCACACTTTTATTTGAAGAAAGACTTGTTTTCATTTAGTTTTTGATCCTTTTTTAAGGTCATTGGTATATATCCCTTTCTGGAAAATACCTCTCCCCTTCCATTGGAAAGTTTCTCCCCCAGAAATTTCCCTTGGAAAGTTTCTCCCCCAGAAATTTCCCATGGAGAATTTCTCCTGGTGATAATTCCCCCCCTAGAAAATTTCTCCCATGGAAATCCCGCCCATAAAGATCCCCAGAAAATTGCAACTCCGCTGAAAACTTTCCCCTGACATTCCCTTAAAGTGTCTCCACATGTACAATGGAATCAGCAACGAGAAAGTAAGACAAATAATACAAATTTTGTATACGAATTCTGGCAAAATCTCCTTCCCCCCCTTAGAAAATGTCTGTATACTTCCCTATAACAAATACTATGTTCAAACAGTGGGCAAATTTCAAAACTTGCGGCCCTTCCTCTGGAGGTTCTGAGGGGTCATGTCATCTCCAAACATTTATCTATTGTACCTTTCAACTATACTGAACAAAGGGCTATCTAAACATTTTGATCAGACGACACTCAGGAAAAAGGGCGTGGGAGGGGGGCTAGTTGTCCTCCAATTTTTGGTCAGTTATAAAGAACACTAGGTCTTTTAATTTTCGTTTGAACGAGCCCTCTTGCGATATTCTAGTACCATTGGTTCGATACGAGCACCCCTGGAAAAAAGTAACAACGACAAATAAACACGAATCCGTGATGCTTCTTCTGGCAAAACACTACGAAATTTCACATTTTTATAGATAGGAGCTTGGAACCTCTACGATGGGGTTCTCTGATACGCTGAATCTGATGGCGTGATTTCCATTAAGATTCTTTGACTTTTAGGGGTAATTTTCACCTTTTTCGAAAATTTGTCAAATTCTTTTCAGGTCCATAGCCTTTTGATGGGTAACACTAAACTTAATGAATATTATATATTTGGAATCAGCAGAATCAGCTTATTCTTTTGGTACATCTATTTATATCAAAATTAATTCCAGATCATCAAGAATCCAATTTGTTTTCTTTTGTTAACTTTTGATTTTCAGTTAGTAATACTTGATAAATAGATGGATGTTTTCGCCCGACTGTTGGAAGCTGGAATGGACTGTGAACAAAAAGGTGTCTGCTTGCCTATTATCTTGACTGTAGCGTAAAAGCAAGGAGAAATAAAATCGTTTATAGATGATAGAATTCAAACTTATAAAGAATATCAAGAGTATTTGCAGATAGTTGTCTGCAGGATAGAACAAGCAACTCCCAAAAATACAGTATGAAACGTAAAAAAAGTAGTAGAAAGTAAGTAGCTAAGTAAATTTAGTGCTAAATATGTATTTTTAGCACTAATTTGGTGAAAAGTGACATTTTTATTACAAAAAAAACATGTATCCAACTGGGAAATATTCTATTGTATGTCATAAATTCGCAAAATATGTCCCTTTTATGTCCCAAATTTCTAGAATATGTCACTTTTTTGCCCTATTATGTCATTGTGTCCCGGCACATAGGAATATGTCCTTTGGAATAAAATATGTCGAGTTGGCAACCCTGCTCAACCCCTAATAAAGGCCTTAAGTGGCATACTAGACGTTTTAGCTGATCACCTACAGGGAATGACAGCATTGCCTACTGCGCGTTGCTCTTTCTAGTGCATATATCTATTGGAGCTTAGCATGTACGTTTATCTAATTAATATGGAAAGAATAATTATCTTGGCACCAGTAATTCAAAGGCACCCACCCCATCAAACAAAATAAGTTCTATCTAATCAGTTTTCTTTCATCTAATTTGGTACCTTAATTATTTGGAAGGCTCCTAATTCTTAGAATATGCTATATCTTTAGTCCTCGCTCATATAAGCTGGAAATTCGAGCTGTTAATATTAAAACTTGTTTTCGACACATCTTGAATTCTTAACGAAATCTTCCTTTCACAAATCACTGCTTCTTAATAACAGTAAAAATAACGCGTAGCGCCCTTTTTTTCGGGTTTTCCACTCTTCCGTAAAGTTTATATTGTGTAAACTTACATTTCTTGATTACGACAGACGTATTAGCTATAACACGTGAACATTAAGACAATGTTTCGCAATGTATTCTTACTCACCAATAGGGACATTTCGGTCAGACCTACGAAAATGAATAATTTTAGCTTTTGAAGAATCTGTTTTGTTCTTTGAAGCTAAGCTTGATGAGGAAGGCAGGGAAGGACATAGGGCTTCTAAGTAGTGGTTCGGATAAGAAACACTATTTCTTATGCGGAGCCTTTCATAGCGAATGTACACAGCTCCTTGTCATGCCTATACATCTAATTATTATAGACAGAGTAATTATATACAAATTATTTCATATTCTAGATTATTTAGAACAATGTTTTCTAGGCTTTATTTCTAATAACTGACTACACTTTTTGAGTATTACGGGAGGCCTTGACATGATAACAGCCTATTCAAAGGTGATATTTAACATCTTTTTTCTTTCTGAAATTGAGATTCGTAGCCTACATTCTTAAACAACACGCTTTATCCATTCGTTCAATCTATTTTTGTATATTGTTTCGTTGTCATTATGCTTTTATCATAGCTGACCTTTCACAGAACCTCTAGATACTTTCTGCGGAACCATCGGTCTCTTTGGAACCCTGTTGCGAAACTACACTTTAAGGGGTTTTCGGTAACTTTACTTCCAAAGTACTATTTTAAGTCATAGTTGATGTAATTATTGGCTTGAGGGTTTCAAACCTTAAAAACTTGTTACACAGAGTGAAGGTAACATATTTTATCTAAACTCAATGCATGAATAAGAATATTAGAAAAGACTGCGCCTACCTCTCCTTTACAAGTTTTCTTATTGGTAGGATTAACACCAATTAGGTAGAAACACACCTTCCTCTCCCTTCGAGCCAATAGTTCGTCTGAGTTTGCAACCAGGTATTGTTTCCAGCACTACAACTTTTAAAAAATAGTCGCCTTATTCACGCTTATACCCCAAAAAGAAGGATCTTCATTGCTTTTATTCACCACTAGCAGCTGCACCAATTACGATAGGGCTTAAAGGCAATGTCCTTAACGTCTACTCTACTCTATTAATAACGTCCCGAGATAATAATGGTATTTTGGAATATTTTTACCAGATAACTAGCATGAAAGTGTAAATGTAATAACGAAAATGCACCAAAGGCATTACTTTTTAAGAATAAGTGTGTCGGACGCACCCACCCCAATTAGCTGAGATTCACCTCTTCTGGCAGCATTTCTTGGAAGCTGCTTATTTACTACTTAAAATTAAGTTTTACAGCTTAAATATATAACTCGTTTATGATAGGTCATCTAAATATACCCATTAGAAATTGTTTATATACTTAAGCTTTGTGACGTAATTTCTTCGTAATTTCATACTTTCTTGAAAGGTTCATTATGAACAAAAATCATTTAATTTGATGGCACAGTCTTGGTGCATGACATAAGCATGAATGGCTATTGAGTCAAAAGGTCAAAAAGTATTTTACTATTTTAGAACTTTGCTTGTTCTCTTGTTTCTTTTTACAATTTGCTAACATCTATTACGGTGGCCAACACTGTTTTGCCTTAATAATATCGACCGAAAAACAACTAAAATTTCAGGGAAGTTCATTTACCTCTTTTTTAAAGACCTGTCAAACCACTTTGACAGGATTCTAATTAGAAGTGATTGTTTTTAAGATATTCAAGAAAACACAAAGCAAACAAGAAAATACACACTACGGAAATCCTTTCCAAAATCACAGTGATTACACTATGATTACACTTCATTTAAAATTTACGGGACAGACAGTAAGAAGCCCTAATTTACAATCTAACCCTAGAAGGGTCTTAGAGCACATCTCACATACAAGTTTATAGACGTGTTAGATCTTTTAAGCAGTTAATCGCCATAGACTGCTACAGGCCTGTCTTTTCAGCATTCTTAAATGTAGGGAGGCCAAGGAAACCCAAGTTCTGCCAACATTACCAGCTTGTTAGCGAGCCTACTAAACCTGCTAAGATTTTTCTAATAATGTGTTAAAGGTAATTACCCGGTGAGAAAAAAAACAACTGTTTTACTAGTTTAGTAATTTAGGTAGATTAAAAACAGTGGGACCAAACACAATCAACCAAAAGAAGGGTGGGGACTTATATATTAAACGTACTCTTTTATATACTGCTAAAGAAGTCAAGTTAGATTAATGCTAATGAAATAAAATAGGATCAATATATAATAGTTTAGAAACAAATTTGGGATATATATTTGCACATTAGGGGGGGGGGGGGGGGGGGGGATAAGGCATAGGATATATTAAATACGTAACCTAACATAACCTAGGTACCTTCTCCTCAACCTAAACCTCAAAAAAATAACAGTTTAAATATCGTTAAACGCAATGAAAACCACGCCTTGCATTGCATTACTCTATAGCGGTGTCTTGAATGGGCGGTTTTTTCGTGATTGGTTTCCAAAGAGCACGTTTAATATATAAGTACCTGAAGGGTCCATAGACATGCAACATTGTCCTTAGTAAATGTGAGCCATCATTAACTCAAAAGTAAAACACCTCTTATTTTGCTTACCTTATGCAGACTCAATTCTTAGGAGAAAAAAAAATCATAATAATGCCATAGAAAGAAATTTCAGGTTTAATCTTAAAACAAAGACAGATTGAGTATATCTTATTCAATTCCCTTTTTTTTATTTTTATTTTTTTTTAGTAAAGAACGAAGAACGAGGCATGAGGAACGAAGAAAAAATATTGAAGAGATAAGGTGTATATTCTGGGGGAGGGGCTCTTTGAGTCATGTAATTCGTTCTATCTTATGCTATTTATTAATTTTAAATTGATTCTTTAGATTTGTTTTCCTAATTAATTTTAATGGTCAAAATTAATTTTCAGAAGTTCCTCAGTGTAACAATGTGGAAATATAGTTGCAACTACATATAAATAGCTTTATTTTTTTACATTAAGCTAAAGTGTTGGGAGGGGGAGTAAAGTTTTCTGGGAATGTGTGCAGTCTTTAGGTCGATCACCTTTGTTATAGGTTAAATATACCATATTATGATGGAAAATCATTTGAAAAAAGATGTGAAGGCGGTTTCCCGAAGCTGTGAATGCACCGATGACTGAAATCGGGTGAAAAGATGAAGAAGTTCCACTGAAAATTTGAAAAAGATAACTTCTTGCGTTAGGGGTCTCCACTTGAATAGTCGATATAGGACCAGTTCAGTTTTGGGTATTTTACTCTTTGCTATCTTGAAAAAGCTCCGTAGAATCAGGAACAAGATAGAGAGCCGATTCTGTCCGGGTATATTGGACTTCATTCATTCTTTTCTGGCACTAAAGGGCCTTGGCGATTACAAAAGATGGAAAGCTAGGAAGCTTTAACGATAGAAGGCCGGTCAGGTGTGCTTTTTAAAGAATGGGTCAATGTATCCCCAAGAATCATTGGTGTAAGAAAAAAATAAGACGTGTCCCTGAACTTTCTAATGACTTAACGCCATTGATTCCATATATAAGCGTACTATCTAAGCTTAACATTGTTAATAAATTATTTCCTTTTTAGTATGGGGATGTTTCTAGATGGCACGGTGTCTCAAGTCACTGTTTTACTACTTCTTATTCTATGGAATTCGGTCATTTGTCAGCATATTCGTCCTCCACAGCACTTAAGACCAGTTAGGGATTCTAATAACCAGTTTGGTTGTGACTGTATGGAATATTGGAGTTGTGTCACAAGGTAAGTTTATAATGCACACCTTAAGCAAGCAAGCATAGATATAATTTAGTTTGAGGGGGTGGATACTTCAAAAAGGTGATTAGGAGGGCAATTGCAAGGTTCTAGGGAGTGAAACTGGTTCAAGCATATAAGGTTTCTTACAAATGTGGACTAAGCTGGCACTAGGTTAGTTTTTAGAGGAGGAGGGTCTGCTAGTTACTATAACCTACTATAATTGGTAATTAAATTTCAGTTAAACTTTACTTTAAAGAGTGGCGGCTTAAGGGGCCCCTCTCTCAAATGTATTTAATACAAAAAAAACAAGTTTTTTTCCGCTGAAAGTAAGGAGCAACATTAAAACTTAAAACTAACGGTATTTTTTTTCTTATATGAGGGGGTTCACTTCCTCGTTAATACCTCGCTCTTTGCGCTAAAGTTCGAATTTTGTTCCAATTTTTTAAGAATGACTCTTGAATCACAAAGGCCGTTTAATTAGAATAAATAGCTCTTTTGAAAGTACTAAAAAAACTTTTGCGTAAAGAGCGAGTTATTTACGAGGGGGCAAACCCCCTCATATGCGAAATAATTTCTGTATGTTTTAAGTTTTAATGTTGCTCCTTACTTTCAGTTGAAAAAACTTTTTTTTTTTTTAATTTCTGATCGTTTTTTTGAACAATGCTGGGAACCTGGCGAATTTCTGGGAGAAGGGAATTTTCCATGAAGGGGGCCTTCATGGAAAATTCCCTTCTCCCAGAAATTCTTCCATAGAAAGATCCTCCTACGAATCTCCCTCCCCTGCTGATAAAATCCAACCTGAAAACGTCTGTATACTCCCAATAACCAATACCATATGTAAACAATGGGCAAAGTTCATAACTTTCAGCCCTTCCCCCGGGGAATGTGGGGGATTAAGTCATCCTCAAAGATATATTTATTAGATTTTTCGACTATGCTTACAAAAATGGCTATCTCAAAATTTTGATCGGGTGACTTTGGGACAAAATGAGCGTGGGAGGGGGCTTAGTTGCCCTCTAATTTTTTCGCCACTTCAAAAGGGCACTAGAACTTTAATTTCCGTTCTAATGAGCCCTCATACGATATTCTAGGACCACTGGGTCAATACGATCACCCCTGGGAAACAAATATAATAATAAAAGATAAACACGCATCCGTGATCTTTCTTCTGGCAAAAAAATACAAAATTCCACATTTTTGCAGATATGAGCTTGAAATGTCTTCAGTATGGTTCTGTGATATACTGAACCTGATGGTGCGATTTTTATTAAGATTCTATGACTTTTAGGGGGTGTTTTCCCCCTTTTTCCGACAATAAGGCAAACTTTCTCAGGCTCCAATTCTTTTGATGTATCTATCGGTATCAAAATTCCGTTTTTTAGAGTTTCGGTTGCTATTGAGCCGAGTCACTCCTTACTTACAGTTCGTTACCTCGAAATGTTTGAAAATGATTATGGCTCATTTAAAATTTTAATGTCGGTTTATGATTTAAAACCTTTTTTCCTTATTTGATAGTGTAGAGATTCCTTTCAGTAATATAGAGAGCTCATAGAAAGAACTCTATCTAAGTTTAAACACTTGGAGCGAGTTTGATGTATAGAACTTAATATTTTAACTTGCACAGTCTAGTTTAGGTTTTGGTATGATTGAATTTTTAATTTCTCTTTTAGAAAAAAGTTATGTTATCGTTATGGGTTGGTATTTCTTATGGAAACTTTTAAACTTGTTGAAAACGTGTACTCTTTACTGATTTGGCAGCTACAATAAAGAAATTATAAAAAAAGATGGAGATAGGAAATTCTGAATTGTCTAGAGGTGCTTTAGAACTTACCCAGAAACAGCTTTATAATGTGCATGTTTACTAAAAAATAATCTTCAGAAACTTGATCAAGACAAATTTGATCCTATCGTTTGATCAACCGGTATATTAGCAAAAACGTGTTAAGCTTAGCAGAAAAGAGGAGGGGTTTACACAAAAAGTATTTGAGTGATAGATCATATGAGAATAAGAGGAAATTAAGGGAACTAGAGAATGCAGCAAAGAGTAAATTAAGTATGTGTGAGATGGAGGCCATAGATGAAATTGCCGAGGATCTGGATGATGCAGCCAGACAGCAAAATAGTAAAATATTGTATTGTCATGTTGAGAAATTGAAAGGAAGCAGTCAGTCTAGACCTGTCCCAGTTAGAGATAGAAAAGGGCTCCAATCATTAACAAGAAAGTAAAAAGTGAGATGGGCAATATAGTTTAAGAATGCGTTAAATCGTGATATAGTTATAGAAACAGATATAGGAAAGAATGAAAGAGTTTGTGGCGATTTGAAAGTCAAGGATTTTTGTAAAGAAGAGTTAAAGATGGTACTAAAAGGTTAAAAATGGTGAGGTCTTAGGTGTGGTTGGTCTGGTAAATGAGTCCTTGAAGTGTGGTGGTTGCGAAGTTAGAGACGAATTATCGATGATTATGAATAGGATTCGTGAAAAAGGGGAAGTAGGCCTACTTAGTGATTTCAGCCAAATTGTGATTAAACCCCTTTGTAAGAAGGTCATAAGATCGAGTGTGGTAGTTTATTGAGGAATCAGCTTTTGGTTTCTGTAGGAACCAAAATACTTAGTATGGTGTCCCATTTTAGACATATAGATTTTATCGTTTTCAATTTTTGTTCGGATTACTTCCATCAGCATTCCACAGTATATTCCAGTTGGTACCGGGAACAGCATCATAGGAACACGAGATCTGCCTCAAATCTTTTGGTGAGACGAACACCTACAGTACGATTGGATTTTGCACCGGATGTGGCGCGCGTGAAAGTGTGGAACGTGCTTCCACAAGAGCTGAAATGTAGGAGCTCCCTTAGGTCTTTTAACAATAATTTGAAAAAAACATCTTATTGAATTTCAAAAAAATGGAGTTAATTAATAATTGATATTTTTTTAATTATTATCATTATTATACCGGTTTCATTTATTTATTTATTATTATTTTGTAAGGTTAAGGTAGCTCTGCTTTCGGGGAGGAAGGGGGGGGGAGGGAATCTTTTGGATAATGAATTGTATGGACGAGGGATGTGGTTGTGTTGAAGAGTGAAGCGAGAGTCGTAAAGCATGATTGGGAGGAATCGTTATTTTTTTTTAAGGGACTCAACGTGCGTTTTTTTGCATAGAGATGTTTATTTATGTTTATTTATTTCTATTTCTTTTAATAGAACCCGATTGAATTGAATTGTACATAAAGTTTTAAGGGAATAACAGCTTTGTTTTAGAAGACTATGTGTCTACCAAGTTTTTACTCTTTGATTAACATTTGAGAAGTACCAGAATCATCAAACCCCTTTATTCGTCAGTTTTATTGATTATTAACTGGGGTTTAATTCAGCCAATAGAACAGCCGTAGTAAAGGCCTTAAACCTTGTAAATGGTATAATCCGATAAATACATTAATGTGATTCGTAGTATGTGTGCGAATAATATTGGGGCCGCTAAGGCAGGAAATAAGGTGAGTAACTGTTTGGTATTGAATTAGGAGTTAAGCAGGGTTTTATGTTCTATCCCCATTTCTATGAATCATTTGATGAAATTTATACGAAGGAAGACGGCCAAGGGTATGGAAGAGCATTTAATCAAATGTAAATCCACTTAGATTATGCAGATTTGAGAGTCCTAGATAAAAATGTTAGGAATACCAATGACATTTTGGAGGTTTTTAAGAGTTCAGGGTGCGAGCATAGGTTTGAACATTAATGCTAAAAAGACTAAGTCACTTAGATTAGGAATAAATGAATGGCGAAAAGGTTATTTGTGTAACGAGAAGATCAATTAAGTGGATAGCTTCCTTTCCTGGTAATATTAGTAATGATGGTGGGTACAGTGAAGATATAAAAGTAGAATAGTGACGGCCCAGGCTTTTTTCACAGTTGAAAAAAAGTTTCAAACAATAGAATGAATAAATCTGCATACCAAGACGAAATGACGAAGACGAAGGAGGATTTATTAGGTGTTTTCTAGAACAAATTTTGGGTATTCGTTTGACTGACCGTATTAAAAAAAAAAAATTGCTGCACAAAATACGTGGCTCAATCCCGCTTTCTAGGGCTACAATGAGAGAAAGTTTGAGGTGGCTAGCGCACTTCGCGGATGAATGATGACAGACTGCCAAAGATTACTATTTCCTGCCTATCTTGGGCCACACGAAAAGTATTTTCGTCTCCGAATGAGCTGGGAAGAGGATGTAAGGAAGAATTAAAAAAATGGAGCTTCTGGGGGAGTTAAGGAGTGAAGGTTTTACTAGATTGGGTGGAGGAGGAGCGTGCGTGGTTTTATTGTTCTCACGCAACTTGGCGGTGTAATGAATTTTTAGTAGTAGTATTGATGAAATTGATCGATTGATCGCAAAAGCCGGTCACATAATTTCAGCCTGTGTAGAAGAATTCTTTCACAAGTGCTCTTGTAGCACTGACCCATCTTCAGATAAAAATAAGTTTGAATTATAATTATATTTGATTAGCAATCCAAACAGTTTTAGACAAAGATTAGGTCTCCATATACGTGTATTGTTCGTGGGAGGAGCGCAGCCTCGAACAAACGCAAAAAGAGCGGTAAATTAAATGGAAATACTGGACACATAGAAAAATTAAAAAAAAATCTATGATTTGGAGGGGGCGCTTGCTAAAGGATCTTCTTGCGATTATACTTGGCAGGGAGTAGTAGGATGAGTAAAGTTTGACGAGTAAAGGAAGAAGATTTACTCACAGAAGTGGGAATAAGTATAAAGAATAAAGAGCCTCCGGAGCCATTGATGCTGTCAAAGAGTAAGGTGTCAAATCAACGTTTTAGTCGTTGTGTTGTTCTGCAGGGACTGAGAGCAATACCTGTTGACCGACATTTCGGGAATCTCCAGGCTATGTATCGCCAAGTAGAACATCAGTCCACTGCGCTACCAAATGGTTAGAAATGAGTTTAGTAAAAAGATAAAATATGTGTTACTCTTTCGTTATGCTGTTGCAACGTAGGTGCAAAGAGGATTGCTAGTGAAAAATTTCCCTGTTAAAATGACAACTTTTCATCTTGCTAAAAATGACAGAGCAAATTTTTTGAATTCCTTCGAAATTTTTCCAGGAAGAGATACATTTCCTTAAAAAATCGTTTGGAGGCTATACAACGTAGTGATTCAGATGACTGGTGGTGTTTTTAATCTTTTTTTTTTGCGGTGCAAAATAGAAACAAAACAGAAAAAATCAAATCATTTCAACAAATGGGAGTATGAATTATCCAAAAATCAACACTGTTCCAGTCCTGGTTTAAAGTAAAAAACAGATTGACTATAGATATCTATTTATAAATCTTAGCTTTCAAAAGCTGAATTTTATTTCAGTGTTTAATGCTATTGTTTTGATGTTTTATTGTAATTGTTAACGTTATTTCAGTGTTTAATGTTATTTTTTTTTATGTTTTAATGTTATTGTTAATGTTATTTCAGTGTTTAATGTTATTGTTTTTATGTTTTAATGTTATTGTTAATGTTATTTCAGTATTTAATGTTGTTGTTAATGTTATTTCAGTGTTTAATGTTATTGCTTTTTCTTTCAGTGGTGGGTCACCATACAGCTATTGTGGAAGTATGGAAAGCAGTGTTTGTTGTTTTATACCTCAGAATGCCAAACCAGTTGGCATCTTGCCAGTTCCCAGTAAATCAAAATGTGGACGTAAAGGTTCAGATTCTGGAAGAGACGGTTTTGCAGATTTAGGGGAATGGCCATGGCATGTAAGTTGAAATAACTTAAAATATATTTTGATTCTGAAACAAGTGACTTAACGACAAGTCTGTAGCTGTAATCAAACAGCTCGTGGTAACGAACTGTAAGTAAGGAGCGACCCGGCTCAATGGTAACCGAAACTCTAAAAAACGGAATTTTGATATCAATAGATACATCAAAAGAATCAGATTTTAATTCTGATTCCAAATATATAAGTTTGATAAATATATAAGTTTGACTCCTTCTCACAACTTTATTTTTTAAAACAATAAAAAACTTTAGCGTAAAGAGCGAGGCGTTGAGGAGGGGACAGCCCCTTTCATATACGGAATAATTTCTGTTCGTTTTAAGTTTTAATGTCGCTCCTTACTTTCAGTTTAAAAAACTTGTTTTTTTTTTTTTTAATTTGCACTAAAAGCGAATATACTTATTTCATTGGATTCATTAGTCTTAGGTCTGTCAATTTATTGATCCAGATTTATGACATTAATTAAATTTTTTATTGGAGAAGATGTAAATTTGCTTTAAAAATTAGGAAAATTATCCTTTTTTCAACAATTTTCAACAAAAGTTTATCGTATTTTCCTTCTAAAAAACTTCTATTGTGCTTCGTCGAATAGAATTTTGATATTAATTATTTTTTATTGGAGAAGAATATAAAGTTAAAAACTTAAAAATTGAAATTATGCAATCTTGAGAACTCAAGTTCAGATAGGGTAAGATCAGTCAAACTGGAAAAGACCCTGTTAAGGTATATTTTGACCTTGGCAAACATTACTATTTGTTGTTTATTATTTCTGCTCTGTTTTTATATCTATGTTAAACGTTTCTTTCTTGAAAAAAAAGCTTAAGAAAATTTTCTGAGGGTGCTATCAGTAGAATGCTTATATTGAATTCCACGACGCTATGTTCCTTCCCGTGCTATTCCACGACGCTATGTTCCTTCCCATGCTATTCCACGACGTTATTTTCCTTGGGACCTTTCCAAGCAAAGCAATCAAATACGTTTTGAAACTATGGTTGAGATTGTATAATGCAGCCAGACTGGTTTACATGATATGTGCTTTAGCGACTTCGTTCATCCATCATCATAACATGTTTTTTTTCTTTCCTGGTTCAATATTCAAAATTCCTTACATTGCGTATTCAAAGGATGGTCTAATTCCGCAATTATGTTTTGCTGCGAAACTGAACATTGTGCACATAAATAGACTTCAGGCAGCATTAGATGCACTAGTGAAATATATTGATGAAAACAAATTGAATCATTGATTATTATTGTTGTAATTACGCTCAATAAAACTGTTTCTAAATCGAAGATATTTTCCTTTCTATAGTAGGTTAGCGTATATTTTTTAGAGTAGAAAAAAAAGAATCCAAAAAAAAATTGGTTAGGACTCCAAAAAATGGATAGATTTGAGAAAGAGCGAATCATGGTGAATCTTGTGTTTATGGAAAAACGTTTGATTCTAGATGATGATTTTATAGAGCTGTCTATTCAAAGAAGATATTTTCTCAGGGAATGCTTGTTGATATAATGAAAACTGATTCTCCGTCATTAGACTATTGCATGAAGCTTTTACATTGTGGTCCAAATGCATTTACACAATTTATTGACATATTAATCACGACACAGCAAAATGATATTGTGGATATGCTTTTAAACACTAGTTTAGAAATTTAGGACTTTTTTTTATAAGAAAGATGGTGTTCAAGGATGATTTACTCCTCTCTCTCTCTCTCTCTCTATCCCACTCAATTTGTTGTTGGTAGCTCAGTTATATTTTGGCGGTGAGAGTGTCAGCACATGCAAAAAAAAAAATGTTCCATACTTGTCCACTATGCATGTACACACTGGGCAGCTGGTCATCATGTGAGAATTGTACAATGATTGATGAGTATGATGAAAAGTGCAGACTATGCAACCCGTGTAAATTGCATAGAGGATATTCTGTACAAATTAAAGGTTGTAATTCCTGTCTTGAAGTAGTGTGTGACTCTCATCCTAGAGGGCACCTATGCTCGAATTGCCACTATGATAAGTGTAATCAGTGGGAGAATACATATCCTAGTATGATTGGAAAGAATCCTAAGCGTGATTTTAGTTTATTGCTAAGAGATTGGTATCGTCGTGGCTTTAGATTGTTTTGGGGAGGAGGAGCCGGGTCTGCGATTCAACTGTTGGAACAACAAAAAAATTTGGTTTCTACGTCATCGTTGTGAAGACAATGGCTACTGTGGTTATAAGCCCACTGATTTTTATTTGGCTGTGACGGAGCGTGATTCGCCACTTGAGGACACTGTTTGTGACATTGCTTCAAATAAGCAAATTGAAACATGAGAATTCTATAAAATGAATGAGAATAGTATCATTGACTATACAAAGAGATATGACAAGAGTGAAGTTACACTCTACTGTAGAAAATGTGACCCTGACATTGCAGCACATCAGGTGATCAGTATACTGTGAATTCAGATAATCTACCTGCATTAGTTGTTCTCGACAAATACCTATACCTAGTAGAAGATGAAATCTAAAGAGTAGAAAAGTCGTTTTTATCATATACATACATTATTTTTATTAATAAACAATTTCACATACATTTTTAGAGCATTTTATTCGTAGGGCACTAAAATCAATATTAAACACGCTTGTAAGTATATTTTCCCCTAGAAAGTCGTTCAATCGAGGAAAGTCAACGTAGATGTCGAGAAACTGCTTGTAGGTATAGCCACGACATCTGAACATGAAAAAGAGTAGAGCATGAAAGCCGCATGTCTTAGTCGTTAAATCCTGTACTCTCCTTTGATTTTGAATAATAGTTTTCCCACTGCTCTCAATAAAGTTGCTGATATGTGGAGTGTAGAATTTATATGATAGGCCAAGAGGATAAAAAAAATTCAATATTCTTCGCTGTTTGAAAGATGAATAGCCAATGGCCTGTCTTCAAAGTCGATGGACTGCTATTAACAATGATTAGGGTATTGTTAACACTTGGATTTTTTTAATGAGGTCCGATGGTATGCAATAGGACTTGTACTGAGACATGTATGGATCCATACTAAATACGTTGATTATTTGGTTTGTGTTCATGGTGCTAGTTCTAGTAGAACACTGCCGTCGGGTGTGATTTCCCAATAGGTTTCAAATTGACTCAATGATATTAGCGTGATACTCTTAGTCAAAGCATCGGCAAATGTACACTCTACACGTACATTCCCTGTTCGTACTATGCTCATATCCTGGTTCCCCGACAGGTCCAAAACAATTACGCCATGATTTTTTGAAAACATTGAATCGGTTATTCCATTTTCAAATAGTTGGGAGTCATGATCTAGGGATTGCATGGTCAACTAATCCAGAGTTCTATAGGATTTTTGTCAAATGATAGAGTCTACAGTGGAATACCATTCACTTTGCACACAAGGCTAGATAGACCGAAAAATTAAAATCATGGGGGATTCAGTCCAGGATCCAACGGCACTGCCACTCTTCACAAAGGCCAAAGCGAGTTTTGTTGGGATTTCTCCATTGATAAATGATGAATCGGTATAGCTACGAGACCCGGTGGCAATGTGACGTTGATTGGTGATCGCATGGGGGACAAGAAGTTTAATGTTGTTGCCATTGGCTCTTAGCTTTTTCACTGCCAATGCAACAGAGCTCATAACCTGTTGTTTTCGGACGTGGAGAATTGCCGATGTGATAATGACATTTGCATCGGGTGCGGCAGGAAGTGTTTTTCTCAAAATGAAATTTGACGGGGCTAGTTGCAACTTTATGTCAATCTTGACATTGGGAGGTAACCATTGGGATATATTGAATATCTCATGATTTAATTTTCCAACTAAATGATACTCCTGGGTCACTGCAGTAGTCAACTCACCGTCAGTATCAACACCTGTGATCGATATTCATAGCCCAATGACTGTCCTCTCAACTCCTTATAGGCCTTTGGTGTCATCATCATAAATTGTATGTAGCTTGCATAGTTGGATAAATTATCGCTAGTGCTCACCAATGTTCCATTAACAAATATATTAATTTGTTTTGAACAGGTTGTGAAGAATACAGTTTTCGTAGGAGAGACCATTGGCAGCAGTTGGAGTTGTATTATCTGACTTTTTCTTCACCGCAACATTTAAATCAATAAATGCTGATGACAAATCAATGAAATAGTCTTCATTGGAAAAATTTGAAAATGTATATTTTCCGAGAGGGGTTGCTGGGGATGAAATTGTTCATAGTAGCCATACTTGACACTGACATCAACATTTTCAGCATTGAACAGATTCAATGAGGAACTGATTGATGGATGTGATTCCTTGTGGGGGAGATAAGTCATCTTAATAGAAGAAATCCTTCTTTGATCTAACAATCTTTTTCTTCTTATTGGTCTTCGTCGTTTTATTCCTCAAAGTCCTTGTTGATGTCCTTCGCTGCCCGCGCCTGGGTAGAGACTGATGAGTGAATGACGCGCACGCATCCTTTTCAACCCCTTCCCATTTTGCTGAGATTTTAATTGCTCACCAACGGCTCTTGCTGGAGATCTAATATTTTCCTTAACACTCTCGTTGAAATTCTTACCCGACCCCCAGTCCTGTAGTGTTGAGGCAGCAAAATGTGATGCAGCAGGTACAAAATATTTTCTGGCAAGGGGTAGTGCAGAACGAAATAACCTAGCAAACCAGCTGCCAAGACCATAGCCAGACATTGTAGTACGCCCCTTGTAGTAGTCAAATCCATGACCTATTTGACGTGGACTCAGAGCACCAACATAGCAATTGATATCGGGACAGACAAATGGAATTCTTCTATTGTTCATTTTAGGAGGTGGTGTCGCCGACAATGGGTCGAAAATGACATGTAATCACTGCTAAGCCTTTTGTTATTGCTAGAGGATCATTCAATTCACTTCTTAGTGTTAACTGACAGAGTTCCAAATACGAAGTGTTTACAGGAATATACCGAAGATGCTTTATATTATAGTGATGAACAAGTTCATGAGTTGTTTTTCGTTCAAGAACACGTAGGAGGGGGACATTTGAATTACCAACTCTCGATGTTTCCACAAAGGATGCATAAAGAAATATGCAAGAGGCCGAGGTGAAACCAGGTGGATAATCAGCAAAAATAACTTAATCCATCCCGTTAACAGTGCTAGCGTTTTTCCCAT
>CM051259.1:27040552-27070552 GCA_027921565.1 Artemia sinica | reverse complement strand
ATGTTTTAATAGACATTCTAAACGCGTGATATGCTAGCTTACTCTAAAAAATAATGAACACATAACAATGTAATATTTTTAATGAAATAATGCTATGTAGAATATTGATACAAAAATATATTATGATACATTATTAATATCATTGATTAACTTTGGACATTTTGAATCTGTTCCGTAAAATAGTTCACCATGTTCTCTCTTGATATTGTAGTTATTGTCTTCTCTTAGTTCGTAATCAGTAGAATATAATCATTATTCTATTTTGAATCATACACAATTTTTACTGGTGTCTCATGAACTGGCTCAATATGCTTTTCGTCTTTGGTATTATTTGGTTCATTGACTGTTTGATCAATGCCAGTAACGTTTGCTAATACTTTGTTTTTTCATCGTTTCATCTTTATATTCCGTAGTGATATTTTCTTACAATGCCATTTTTATTTTTCTGGCAATTTCACTGTCTATTAACACATTATTTTTACACAGGTAACAATTTCGGCACGTAAACAAGATATGGTTTACGATATTAGTAGCAGAGTAGGCCTTTCTTTTATTAGCCTTCCGCTGAATGCTAATACCCGAAAGCTGATGATTTGATGTATCCGTAGGTAATGTGTTACCTGCAGCAGTAGCAAGGAGTTGTCCTCTATCATCAACAATTATTTTTATGTTAGCATTCTCTTTGAGTGCAATCATCTCTGGAGATCTCAATCTCGCATAACCACCATCATAAGAGTTGAATTTTTTCGGTATTCCAAAGAAATTTAATTCCTTACTGTCATGACAATGCATGCATACATTTCCAATAGTGCTACCACTTGTACTTGTTTCATAGTTCAAATACTTCTCCTTGTCGGCATTCAATGCTACAATAACCTTGTTATGTGAACACACTCTATTAAAATGTTCCATCTTCACTTTTTTTTAAAGATATGACTTATGTGTTTATCGTTCCAGTGCGTAAAAAATACTGATTTAATACATGCAATAGACTAGGTAGTCTCGATAATCGGTTATAGAATACCAGTGGGAAAGCCACATCGTGTCTCTGACCAATCATAGAGCACAATTGTTAGAATCGTAAGCATATTTTGACATTTTAAGCTACGTACAAAAAGAAAAAAAAATAAAGTTGAAAAATTTCGAAGTTTTAAAAAAAATAGTTTGTTTTATGAAAAAAATATTGAATTATTAGTTCAGATTTTACGGATATAGTTTTATTTTTTAATTCAAAAATAGACTTAAGTTTCACACCTGAACCAGAGAATTGTATTTTCCATAATTTTCTTACAAAAAACTAGAGATTACGGTCAAAACCCTTATTAGGTCAGATTTTACGGAGATAGTTCTATTTTTCGATCCATAAATGGACTTAAGTTTCACAATTGAACCAGAGAATTGTATTTTCCATAATTTTCTTACAAAAAACTAGAGTTTACGGTCCAAAACCCTTATTAGCTCAGATTTTACGGAAATAGTTTATTTTTTCGATCCAAAAATGGACTTAAGTTTCACATTTGAACCAGAGAATTGTATTTTCCATAATTTTCTCACAAAAAACTATAGTTTACGGTCAAAAACCCTAATTAGCTCAGATTTTACGGACATAGTTTTATTTTTCGATCCATAAATGGACTTAAGTTTCACATTTGAATCAGAGAATTGTATTTTCCATAATTTCCTTACAAAAAACTAGAGTTTACGGTCAAAAACCCTTATTAGCTCAGATTTTACGGAAATAGTTTTATTTTTTGATCCAAAAACGAACTTAAGTTTCACATTTAAACCAGAGAATTGTATTTTCCATAATTTTCTTACAAAAAACTAGAGTTTACGCTCAAAAAACCCTTATTAGCTCAGATTTTACGGAAATAGTTTATTTTTTCGATCCAAAAATGGACTTAAGTTTCACATTTGAACCAGAGAATTGTATTTTCCATAATTTTCTCACAAAAAACTATAGTTTACGGTCAAAAACCCTAATTAGCTCAGATTTTACGGAAATAGTTTTATTTTTCGATTCATAAATTGACTGAAGTTTCACATTTGAATCAGAGAACTGTATTTTCCGTAATTTCCTTACAAAAAACTAGAGTTTACGGTCAAAAACCCTTATTAGCTCAGGTTTTACGGAAATAGTTTTATTTTTCGATCCAAAAATGGACTTAAGTTTCACATTTGAACCAGAGAATTGTATTTTCCATAATTTTCTTACAAAAAACTAGAGTTTACGGTCAAAAACCCTTATTAACTCAGATTTTACAGAAATCGTTTTATTTTTCGATCCAAAAAAGGACTTAAGTTTCACATTTGAACCAGAGAATTGTATTTTCCATAATTTTCTTACAAAAAACTAGAGTTTACGGTCAAAAACCCTTATTAGCTCAGATTTTACAGAAACAGTTTGTTTTTTTTCGATCCAAAAAATGGACTTAAGTTTCACATTTGAACCAGAGAATTGTATTTTCCATAATTTTCTTACAAAAAACTATAGTTTACGGTCAAAAACCCTAATTAGCTCAGATTTTACGGAAATAGTTTTATTTTTCGATCCATAAATGGGCTTAAGTTTCACATTTGAACCAGAGAATTGTATTTTCTATAATTTTCTTACAAAAAAAAACTAGAGTTTACGGTCAAAAAAACCCTTATTAACTCAGATTTTACGGAAATCATTTTATTTTTCAATCCATAAATGGACTTAAGTTTCACATTTGAACCAGAGAATTGTATTTTCCATAATTTTCTTACAAAAAACTAGAGTTTACGGTCAAAAACCCTTATTAGCTCAGATTTGACGGAAATAGTTTTATTTTTCGATCCAAAAACGGACTTAAGTTTCACATTTGAACCAGAGAATTATATTTTCCATAATTTTCTTACAAAAAACTAGAGTTTAAGGTCAAAAACCCTTATTAACTCAGATTTTACAGAAATAGTTTTATTTTTCGATCCAAAAATGGACTTAAGTTTCACATTTGAAAGCTACGATCGTAATGAATGATACTTGTTATCAGAAAAAATGTCAATTGCCAAAAAAATAAATAAAAAAATCAAAAAAAAATGGGGGGAGGGGGCCAAAAAGTTGGATGGGGAGGGGGCATCCTTCGAGTTTGGGGATAGGGGACCTTCGGGGGGGGGGTTGATGTTTCTGCTGGTTAGGGTCATTGGTGCTTATGATCCTTGATGGTTCGTACTCACATGCACCTTACTACTTGATTTGCAAGGATTTCTATGTTTTGTTCTGAATTTCATTATTAAAATTATTTTCTTGCCATCTACATCTCTCTTTAGTATCAACTTTTTAGTATACTATAACGTTGGACTATTTTAAACTGACAACACTGTTCAAACACAACTTGTGTATTATACAGAACACATCGGAGAGGTAAAGCTAGGTCAACTCACAATGTCATTCTATCATCATTAACCATTTTCATAGATTGATGTTGTCTCAAATTTATAACAAATTGCCTGAGTTAACACAACTCCGAGGGGTTACCTTAACTGATAATCAGTTTAACCCTTTTATTTTTCTTTCTTTTTTTTCACCTTCATACAATTCAATTCGCAAATCCCTTACCCCTTTTTTGCAAATGTCAATACCATTCCTTTTATTCAAATCCCAATCACCAATCAAGTTATCGTATATTGAGCAACCATCGCTGTCTTTGATTGGCTCCTAAAAAATGTCTACGTCAAACGGTACGTTCATTGTGCAATTCTTATCAATAACAAAAACCGTGTCAGCTTTTTAGAATGTTCACGTGTAAGTGTAGTGTCACACGCGTGGGTTTTCTTGTAGGGTTCAAATATATAGATACATGGTCTTGTAGGGTTCAAATATATTGATACATGGTCTTGCAGGGTTCAAATATATAGATACATGGTCTTGTAGGGTTCAAATATATAAATACATTACTACTCATGTTTGATAGTTCAAATGTGGGTTCCAAAGAATCATCATTTTTAGTAACTGCAACTGCAAATTTTCATTTTTTTTTTTTTGGCCTTCCAACAAACATTATCAAAGATATGGTAGGTATTGATGACCTTATCCATGTCAAAATCCAAAACCCAATCATCATCTCTATCATTTTCAATTTATTTTGTTCGTTTTACCTCGGCTTATCTTTCGTCAATATGAAATACATATCGCCGAACCTTTGTTTTTTTTTAACAGAGGTATGGTAGGCATAAATGACCTTATCCATGTCAAAATCCCAAACCCAATCAACATCGCTATCATTTTCAGTTTTGACACGTTTTGATTCTCGCTGTCCAGGTTTATTTTCATTGACTCGCTTACATGTTCGGTGTCGCATATCTTCTAAAAGCGTATATCTTTGCTTTTCATTTTTGACTTGCTCACATGCTCGGTGTCACATGTCTTCTAACCGTGCGTCTTTCCATTTTCATTTTTGACGCGCCACAACTTTTTTTCTAACCGTGTGTGTCTTTGCTCTTCATTTTATTTTTGACTCGCTCACTTGCTTGGTTTCATATGTGTTCTAACCGGGTGTGTCTTGCTCTTCATTTTCATTTTAAACACGCTCTAATTGTCGTTCTCGCATATCTTCTAACCACCCATGTCTTTGCTCTTCACTTTCATTTTTGACACGTTTTTGGATTTTGATTACTTCAGACAACTTAGCAATGGCCTTTGCTTTAGCTGTCCGTATTGGTCTTGTCACAACTGATGGTCCAGGTTGTCGAATTTCACATCTTATCGCATTTGATAGTTCATGTGTTGGCTCCAAAGAATCATCATTTATAGTAATTAATTAAAAAAACTTTTTCCACAAAATAAGTGTTTCAAAGAAAAGTAAAACACTCCATTAAACAAAAAATGAGCAAAAATAAAATCAAATAATCTACCAAGCGGTGAAACTACCACAAATCCGCATTGATAAATATATGAAACCCAAAACGAACAGAAATTACAATAATTAACCGAGTCAAACTCAAAACGAGCAGAAATTAACATAAGTTGGGCGCAAAACCCCTATGCCTTCCCAAGGCCAGAACAAATTGCACTTTACTGAAAAAATATAAATATTTTTACTTTTATAACTTTAATAAATCAAATAATATTAACATTTTGAATACTAAATATCAGTATATGTATACTAAACTGACAGTGCACATTCATTTGTATTTTTTCACTAAAGTGTGAATTTTGTTCTGGCCCTGGGAAGGCATAGGGATGCTAGTGGAGGACTGTTTTCAAGAACATAATTTCTATCTGGAAATCAACTACACTGAACGAAATGGCTATCTAGAAATTTTGATTGGATGTGTTTCGGGAAATAGTGGGCGTGGAGGGGGTGTTAGTCGCCTTCTAATCACTTTCGACTATTAAAAAGGGCACAAGCGACTCCAATTTCCAATTGAATGAGCGCTTTTCGGTGTTTCTACGACAACTTATTCGATACGAAGTGCCCTGCTCTAAAGGAAAAAAATTAATAAATAATCCATTGCGTTCTCCTTGTTCTTATGTGTTCTCCTCAAAAATATATTTTCTATCTGGAAATCAACTACGCTGAACGAGCCCTTTTTGAAGTTTCTACGACAAAGCTTTCTATAAAAAGCTTACATGCCCCCAGGGCATAGCTTACAACCCTTGCCCTGAGGGCTGTGGGGGGAGTGTCCTCCTCAAAAACCTAATTTCTGTCTGAAAATCAACTACGTTGAACAAAAAGGCTATCTCAAAATTTTGATTGGAGGTGTTTGGGGAAATGGTGGGCGTGGAAGGGGTGTTAGTTGCCTTCCAATCACTTTTGACCCTTAAAAAGGGCACTAGAACTCTCGATTTCCAATTGAATGTGCCCCCTTTTAAGTTTATATGACGAGCCCTTCCATATGAAGTGCCTCTGGGGAAGAAAAAATAAATAAAGAATAAAACATTGGAGCCGTGTGGCCATTACTATAGGCAGCTCTACAGCGTTGCCTCTAACTAAAACTGCCAATTTTCGTTTTTTGGGCCTTCCAACAGACATTATATTTTATAAATAAGTGTTGCGTTGGAAACTCAAGAATCTTATTTATGCTATGCGTGACATCATGTAAGAAAATGCTTAAATAATGTCATAAGAAATGCTTATATGATGTACTAACATAGTATATGACGTCATTTGAAAAAAAAAAAATTAAGGATCTTAACGATTTTTCTCAGACTTCTGACCTATCTAGATCGTTTTTTTTTATGCGAGAATATCCCAAGACACAAATTTTCCCGAAACGAAAAAATATGGAGCCGTTTTCGAGATCATACATACATACATAAATACATACACAAATGCATACACAATTGTTACTCACACATATAAGATAGTATATATAAATATAGTAATATAGATATATATATATATATATATATATATATATATATATATATATATATATATATATATATATATATATATATATATATATATATATATATATATAATATATATATATATATATATATATATATATATATATATATATATATATATATATATATATATATATATATATATATATATGTATATATATATATATATATATATATATATATATATATATATATATATATATATATATATATATATATATATATATATATATATATATATATATATATATATATATATATATATATATATATATATATATATTATATATATATATATATATATATATATATATATATATATATATATATATATATATATATATATATATATATATAATTGCGGGAGTTTCTTCTTTTTGGAAAGTCAGGTTTCATTTTTGCTGTCCTTGGTACTATGTGTAAATTTTAGAGTTAAAAGAACAATCAGGTCACAATCCATGAAATACTGCATATATATTACTTTTGGCAATCTCCCGCTTCTTCTTTTGAACTTGGTGTTGCGATAATAATTATTAATTTACCTCATTAGCCAAGGACGTACTAGACAACGAAGAAGGACAAGATCCCAATTTTAAAATTTGCACGGTTTTGGAATAGTGAAACTGGCTGACTGAGTGGCAGATGTCCTTCTCTATTAATATTAACCGTAATTTTTGAAATTATTAAATTTGTTTCATTGCCATTGGAATTGTGTCAGTATTTATCTAGATCAAAATAATTAAACCAAAGAAATTTGGAATTCTATTCATTTAGAAGTCATTCAGCTTCATCTACCCAGTCAGGGCAAACGAACATATGTTCAGTTCTGCTTATAGTGGCTGATTGAATCACTTATTAGCTGAAGATTTGAAACCCATAGTTATAAGGATATATATTCTCTCTATTGTGTTTGAAACCAAACTAACTATTTTTGTTCATTTGGAGCAAAGTATAATCACCTACAGAACAAGTACTGACAAAACCTATCCTCTCCACACACAAAAGTGACCCTTTGTCCGCGTCTCCGGAGACGATTCCATACCTATGCGAACCTGGCAACTAAATATCGTAGTTACACAATTCAATACAACTTAGGAGAATAGATTGGCTTATTGGCTCGGAGCGATTAAGTAGTACAGCATTTTGCGTCTAGAGACGCTGAGGTACGCGGGGTCACTTTCGGAGAGTTTTGTCAGTACTTGTTCCGTAGGTGATTTTACTTTGATCTGGAGGTAACAGCAGTCATACGTGCATCAATTTATTTCTGGGGGTAAGGGTTCCACCTTTGATAGGGCATTAGAAAAAATCATGAATTTTTTCATAAAGCGTGGTAAAAATACGTTAAAAATTTTATTAGCTTATTGAGATCAGGAGGAGAGGGGTCAAGCACTGGCATCAATTCATGAAAAATAGGACTAGGGGCGAAAACGTTTTTTTAAATTTAAGGGCTGCCAGTGTCCCCCCCCTTCCCCGACAAATTGACGCCACTGGGAACAAACCAGAAGACTTGAACTCATAAATAACAAAATATTATTTACGCCTTTCTTGTCTAATTTGACCTGGTTAATTAGCCCCGTTCTTTTTCGAATGTCCCTTTCTTCTGTTTTGCGCGGAGGATCAAGGCATATATTTTTGTAAACTTTCGCAGGCTTTTTTAAAACTAATTAGGATATTGTTTACTGATCTTGCACACACGCAACAGAATTCAAGTCATTTAGAGTTAGTTCTTTTTTGGGGGGGAGGGTTTTTATCTTGGCAATTACTTTTCTGAAAAATAATCAGCTATAGAGAATGTTAGATATATGAGAGAGGGTCTTATAATAATGTAGCGCTCAAACATTGCCTTACTTTAGAAATTAAAATATTGTTGTAGAAAAAGTTGAATTCAGCTCATTGGTAGCATACTTAAAATCAAAATAAGTAATTGAAGAGAAAATTTGAGCACAATTTTTTTTTTATTTAAGCTAATTAACTATATTTTAAAAATATTATGCCAGAAATAAGTCATTTTACATCAGCATCATCGCTTAGACTTGACTTACTTGACTTACTTGTCTGTCCTTGGAGGTTGTCTTTTGTTCTCTTTCTTCGTAATGGTGTGGATATGTCTTCTCTATGCCTCACGGTCTTCGGCTAGGCGAAGAAGGTCGGAAAGGTGATGAGGCGCAGAATTTAACTTCCAACTCTTCAGGGGCGACCGCAAGGACGATAACCGTGAATTTGACCTTCGAAGATGATTTTCGGGAGACAGAACTGACTCATCCGTTTTACATGACCAATCTATCGAAGCTGCTGTTGCTGGATCTTGGTGAGGATTATTGATCGGATTGTAAGGCACTCAAGGAGTTACACGTTTGAGATTCGATCAAGGTAGGTAATACCAGCAATGCGGCGGAGACATTTATTTTTCAAACGCTGCGAGTCAACGCTGGTCATCTAACTTCAACGTCTATGTTTTACACGAGTGTATTGTGATGGGATAATCAAAGTGCTTAAGATTTTCTTTGAAACACTCAATCCATTTCGAGCGGATGCCTTCTATGCTTTGTATCTGGGAGCCGTCTTCGTCTACCAGTGTGTAGAAATTGAGACTTTTCTTGCTTGGTGGCTCGTAAACTCTCTTGTACATAAGATTGTCAGTCAGTTACCTTGAGACCATGCTCACACTGTTCACATCAGTCTTTTGTGTAAGCACGATGGGCTCTATGGGTTTTTTCTACAACACGCTTCAACTGCTTATATTTGTTCCTGCTCTCTCTGTCTGACTTGTTATTGTGTTTGCATTTAACTCATGAGTTTAGGGGCACCACTCGGGCATCTTTTGTGATTCGCCATTATGGTCCCCATGTTTGGAATATATTGCCCGAACGTGTGAAAAATGCGCCTAGTCTTCCGGCTTTCAAGTCACGGGCAAAGAAGTTTCTTTTATCTCGTGAGTGAATTTGATGTCAATCCCACTCCAGGTTGTCATTCTATTTAAGGTATTTCCTTTTTTTTTTTTTTTTTTTTTTTTTTTTTTTTTTTTTTTTTTTTTTTTTTTTTTTTTTTTTTATCTACTTCTTGTTTTTTCCACTTTCTCTCTTTTTTCGCTTATTACTTCATCAGATGGGTTTCTTGTGTGTTGATTAGCCCGGTATGAATGTTGTTTTTAGGTATGAATTAGCTGAGTGATAACCTCGCTTGCCCTTTCAAGCTTATTGCCTTTCTTGGCAGGCGAAAGACGAATAGTGTTTGTTTTCTTTTTTAATAAATGTATATCTCTCTCATCTTTCTGCGCTTCTTAACACATAATTAAAAAAAAAAAAGTTTTTTTTAACTGAAAGTAAGGAACGACGTTAAAACTTAAAACGAACAGAAATTATTCCATATATGAAAGGGGCTGTCTCCTCCTCAACGCCTCGCTCTTTACGCTAAAGTTTTTTATTGTTTAAAAAAATAGAGTTGTGAGAAAGTCAAACTTTAGCGTAAAGAGCGAGGCGTTGAGGAGGGGACAGCCCCTTTCATATACGGAATAATTTCTGTTCGTTTTAAGTTTTAACGTCGTTCCTTACTTTCAGTTAAAACAAACTTGTTTTTCTTTTTAATTTTTGAACGTTTTTGAACTAATGCAGGGTTTCATTTTGGCTCACCGTACATGAATAATTAAAACAAAATTTGCATATTAATTTGAGTTTTATTTGGTTAAATGGTTTTCTCGAAACTTGTATAATTTTATTTACGAACGTTTTCATTAGTAATAAATATACGTAACTTATGAATTAACTTACGTAACGAACTTCTATATTCATATATTTTTAATACGTATATTAGGGGGTTCGCCCCCTAGTCAATACCTCGCTCTTCAAGCTAAAGTTCAAATTTTGTTCCAATTCTTTAAAAATGACCCCTTAGACTAATCACAAAGGCCGTTATTTAGAATAAATAGCTCTTATGAAAGTAGTAAAAAATCTTTGGCTTAAAGAGCGAGGTATTGACTAGGGGGTGAACCCAATCATATACGTAATATTTTCTTTTCGTTTTAAGTTTTGATATTGCTCCTTACTTTCAGTTGAAAAACTTGTTTTTTTTATATTTAATTTCTGATCTTTTCTTTAAATAATGCGGGGAAATCTGGCGCCCCTTCATAGCAGTGTCCCTTCCCCCATGAAAACTTCCTCCATGGAAAGATCCTCCCATATAACCAAAGACCCCTCCCCCCACTACCAGAAAAATCCCACCTGAAAACGTCTGTGTACTTCCCAATAACGAATACTATATGTTAACATTGGGTGAAGTTCATACCTTCAGCCCTCCCCCCAGGGACTTCGGGGGATTAAGTCATCCTAAAGGACATAGTTATCATATTTTCGACCATGCTGAACAAAATGGCTATCTCAAAATTTTGATTGGGTGACTTTGGGAAAAACATGAGCGTGGGAGGGGGCCTAGTTACCCTCCGTTTTTTTGGTCGCTAAAAATGGGACTGTAACTTTTAATTTCCGTTTCAATGTGCCCTCCCACGATATTCTAGTACCACTGGGTGGATACGATCACCCCTGGGAAAAAAATAAATAAAATAAACACGCATCCGTGATCTTTCTTCTGGCAAAAAATGCAAAATTCCAAATTTTTGTAGATAGGAGCTTGAAACCTCTACAGTAGGGTTCTCTGATACGCTGAATATGATGGTGTGATTTTCATTAAGGTTTTATAACTTTTAGGGGGTCTTTCTCCCTTTTTTCGAAAATCAGTCAAATTTTCTCAGGCGCCTAACTTTTGATGGGTTGGACTAAACTTGATGAAACTTATATATTTGAAATCAACATTAAAATCTGATTCTTTTGATGTATCTATTGGTATCCAAAACCTGTTTTCTAGAGTTTCGGTTACCATTGAGCCGGGTTGTCCTTACTTACAGTTCGTTACCACGAACTGTTTGATAAGATAATTTTGTCGGTTATCTGCGGCTTTTTATTGTCTCCCTAATACAGAAATCAGGACGTCACTGATTATGTTAGAGCAGTCTGTGACCAGTTTACCAATATCCTACTTCGATGGAGTTATAGGAAATTGGAGAGAAGATCCGATGTATGGACAGATAGTTCTGAGATTTATGTCTGGCGGGTTTGAGTGTCTTTGAGGTACTGAAACGGCTGGGTCTCTTGTTCGTATTTGTGGACAATTTAAGATATATCCTTGGTGCAGACATGACCAGGGAATGGTTGGTGTCAAAATCATCACCAGCAAGGGTAAGAGTGTCTAGCATGGACGGTTTACAGCGCCTACTGACGAGCACGTAATCAATAAGATTACGGGTTTTTCGATCCGGTGAGGTCCTTGTCTTCTTTCAGTGTCTTCTGAGTTGGAAGAGAGCATTAGTAATGGGCATATCGTTGTGAAAACAAGAGAGGAAAGGAAATAATAAATGAAAAAACAAAATCAAATAGGTGAGAAAGTAAGGACTTTGTCAGCCAGTGGCAAAATAGGAAGACGAAGAACAAGCAAATATTTCGACAAGGACCTCCGCCAAGTCGTCTTCAGTGCTAAAAAAAAAAAAAAAAAAAAAAAAAAAAAAAAAAAAAAAAAAAAAAAAAAACCTTCCCAAGTGAATCGAACGAGAGTAGAATAGACACTGAATATAAAAAAAACAGCCAGAAATAAATGAAAGAAACAATCACCAATTGTATTGAAATAGACTTTGCCATTCTGCAATTTCGATATTCATTAGGTATGCGGACAGTTTGTCTTAAATTATACTGGGCGGAAATATTGATTGGGTCTTTTGAAATTAAGTTGTTGTAAATTGGGCTTAAGGAAATATCTCCGGTGTCTCTATAGCCAAATTTATGTTTATATATTTTTATCTCAATTATCTCTTTAAAAGATTACGGTAGGCCATTTACATTAGATGTTAAAGTTGCCTCCTCAAAAAGAACCAAATATCTGTAGGATTTTCAAAGATATACAGGGCCAAGGTGGAATCAAAGTTGTCATTTTTATTTTCGAATCTCAGGGACTTAGCTATTGGAATTGTGTGTTCATGCAAACGTTCACCAAGTTGTTGATGGGTCCTACCTATGTAAAATCCCCCACATGAACACGGGACTCTGTAGACACCAATATAGGGTCCGTTTTATCTTTTCTTGAGTTGAAAAAATGTTCAACTTTTTGTTCAGTTTTGAAAGAAACAGAGAGATTATGTTTTTTTTAATTTTTCCAAGTTTGTCACTATGTTTTGAGATGTATGGTAGAGCGGTGAAAGTTTTGTTCTCAATTGCTGGAATAACTGAATATTGTTATCTCTACAAAAATTAACAAGGCGTTCTCCCGTCTTATTAATTCGTCAATGGCCAAATTTACCCATGACATCCTCGGTCCTAGCAACAGCGGCTCCAACAATAACATTGAAGTCGCCAATGACAAGAACAAGGTCCGTTTTTGGAGCTGCGTCAACTAGGCTTTGCAGTTGAAGGTAGATATTCTCAGACTCGACATCTGGCTTAGCCTACTGGAGTCTGGAGCGTAGACCTGGATGATTTTCTTTTATTCGTATCATAATTGACCGTCCTGAAATGGGTTTTACGGATGTTCGTGCTCTACTTCACACCAAAAAGCCAACACCTTGGTGATGGACACCGTCGGTTCTTCCAGACACTATCAGACTAGAAATACCGATCCTTTCTTCGCCAGTGGTAGGTAGGTGCGTTTCTGAGGTCCCCAGAAAACATCCCATCTATATCGGTTTAACTCATTGAGAATTATATTTATTTTGCCTTTTATTTTGCAAGCGTCCGAACGTTTAGGGTTCCAATAGATAAAATTTCGAGGATAACATAGCCACCAGAGTCGGTGTTGTCAACGTCGCTAAAAGATCTTCATTTGTGAAATTCTGGGTCGTTAAATCGTCTTTTGCCCCTGACGTGATAGCTATCATCTTCTGGTCTTCGTCGGTTACCTCGGGTGCGTTAGTTGTCATCTCATGGCTTTCGTAGATTACCCGGACGCGGTAGGAGTTGTTCTCTTTCTTGATCGTTTGTATTTCATCATTTTGTATTAAGAAGAAAGGAGGTTTCTTAGCTAATTTCAGGACAACGGTAAGCAACTCTTCTCCATCCCTAGCTGGAGCCGGCCATATCTAATGCCTACAATGCGCCCTTCTAGTGACCTGCACCACCAGCAATTTATCCCATTGCTGGGAGAAGGTTTGTGACTGACGGGACATATCCATACGCCAATGGTCCCTGCCTAGTGCATATTAAAGGGGCCTTCCATCTCCTCCATCTGAATTTATAACCGCCAGACGTGGGTGTTCCAGCTTTATATATAGACCCCCAGAGACTGGATCTCCCCTTGGTCTGCGCCTCGCTACCTAGGAACACCCCTGCATATCTGCAAGACGTTCCCCTATCCGTAATCTGAAGACGTGTTGAGTGGCCTGGGAGAGGCCCCCTACTGAGAATTTGACTCAATAGTACTCAGAAATAGTGCAATAGGACTAAAAAAAAAATTGCGGGATTATATATGAAGTTGATTTCCCATCCCAACTAGAAGCGTACATAACTATCTTTCCTGGGACATAGAGATACATTGCATCTTAAACATGAATAAATTGAAGTACATCTTTTTTATAAGCAGTAAAACTTTTCTATACTTCCTTATGAAGTTTGGACTTGACGTGATTTGAAGCTTAGGTTTGACTTCAATTTTGTGAAGGTTTGATATGACTCTCCGAGTTTTTATATCAAGCTACAAGTCACGATTTAATAATAAAACCAAGTCTGTAACCTCTAGCTTAAGCAAAAATGCATAGATCTTAATTGGAAAGTTAGCTAGTGTCCTTCCTACGAGAAATCTTTCTCTCGCTTACTTGTCAAATTTGATCAATTCTAACTTTGAAATGCTCTCGGTTCTGAGGAATTCTTTTACACATAGAACCATGCAAAATAGCTCTTATACAGGCGCTATTCATTTTGCATGCATAAAGACTAGAATGTGGAAGGAAGAGTGGATTAGAAGCCCAGGTCTCAAAGGAAAAAATTTATAGCTATAACGTCACTCAATGCGTGTCGTTATGTATTTCAACAAGTTCCTGTTCTTGTTCTTAGCTGTTATTATTGTTATTTGTACGTGTTTCACCATAGACCGGTGTCAGTCTATGTCATGTCTATAAACACTATAAATGGTTTATTACTCAGTAACTACTATACGTAACCACTTGGCATATTATATTTATATACTTAGCACTTAGATTGTATTTATGTACTCAATATATTTAAATATATCTAAGTATTTTATAAATACTCTATAAGTACGCTATAAGTACTCTGTTGTTGCCCGCAAAGAGTATGGGCTACTTATGAGAGTGGAAACTGGCGTTTGTGCCAACCAAAAAAACTATCAACGCGATTTAGCAATTGGCGACAATTGGCATTTTTTCATGCTTTCTAATTGTTTTTCTGTCAGGAACTGAAATCAGACACTTATTTCTACCTTCCTTAAATTTTATTAATTACACTTATTAAATTAGTTAGTTATTATTACACTGAAAGTGTCGCCAAACGCTAGATGGCACTGATAGTGTTTTTTTTTCAACACTAGCGACAGTGCCCACTCTTATATGTCACCCATACTCTTTGGTAATCAATTTGAATCGTAGACCGAAACAAAAGAACATTGCTCGATACTAAAAGATGACACTATCTAGCATTAAATTTGTTTCAGTGAATTTACTGCTTAATCATGAACATTGTCACAGTCATTCAGAGAGAAAATTGGGATAGAACCCAAGGACAAAATAAAATTTTGCTAATGGTTTAGTTTTCTTAGAAAAGTTTTTTTTTTAGATCTATTGTACACTACTGAAAAGAAGGATGATAGGCTAAAGCATTTCTAACATCACAAATCTTTCTACGCTTTACAAGTTTATTGACGAATAACAGACAATCGGGGTTGGCTGGATCTTCAAAATTTTTATCGGATCTCTTTAGGGAAAAAAGGGGGATGGTAAGAGGTTAGTTGCCATCCCATCTTTTTGGTCGCTCAAAAAGGCACTATAACTTTTAATTTCCGTTTGGATGAACCCTCTCCCCGATATTTTAGGACCATTGGTTGGATAAGATCACCCCTGGGGAAAACAAAAAGGCAACAAATAAGCACGCATCCGCGATCTTTCTTCTGACAGAAACAAACAAATTCCAGATATTTGTAGATACGAGCTTGAAACCTCTACGGTAGAGTTTTTGATGTTTTAAATCTGATGGTGGGGTTTTCAGTAAGATCGCTTAACTTTTTGGCGGGGGTTTCCCCTTTTTTACAATCAGGCAAATTTTTTCAGTCTCGTAGATTTTGATGAGTAACATTCAACCTAATATATTATATATTTAGAATCAGCATAAACAGCCAGTTCTTTTGATGTATCTACTGATATATATTTTTTTTGCCAGTTTTGGTTACTATTAGGCCGAGGCACTCCTTCTCACTGTTCATTATTACTGGTTGATAACTCTTTTGGAAAATTAAGATAACTGATTTCAAGACCCAATCTAAATCTCGTGTTTGAACGTAAGCTTAGAGTGCTACTCGAAAAGTATATATATATATATATATATATATATATATATATATATATATATATATATATATATATATATATATATATATATATATATATATATATATATATATATATATATATATATATATATATATATATATATATATATATATATATATATATATATATATATTCATAGTCAAGGCCGTTTCCAGGGGAGGGGTTTCAAGGTTTGAACCCCCCCCCCCCCAATTTTTTTTCCGACTCGTAAAAACTTAACAAAAGTGCATATAAGCAAATCTGTGATCATGACAAAAATCCCTTGTTCGTGGTGTATACAATTATGTTTTAATGAGTTACATTCATTGTTTGTTTTATAATGTTTTATTTTCCTTGCTTGTTAATACGTAGTTACCAAATTAAAAGGTATGGACTCTGTATAATTCTTACTGTTAAATTTTAACAATTTGAATGTATCAAAATTCACTTGCTAATATGTTATTAATTTTTCCCAAAATTTGCTGTGAATTGCCCGTCCATGCTGCAATGTTTGTGGACCTGCCTAATGGGAGTTATCAGGCCAGCAACGTCTTCAAAGTAATAACTACAGTATTTTCCTATCTTTTCCTTTGATAATTTCTCTACAAAGTTTGAAGTTGCGTGATCATAAACGGTGGTAGGAAAATCAGACGGAACTGAATTTTTGCCAAGTCGATACTGAAACAAACTCTGAACCTTAGCCAGGATGAAAGAGAGAAACACGATTGCCTACTTTCGTTAATACTTCCTGACTTCACCTCAGACCTTGCCAAAACTTCTGGTATAACTTTCAGACAAAATTTCGTTTTTTCTTCAATCCTACTGTGCTAATAACACCAATCATATTAACTACACTATTGAAAACACCGTCATTTTTCTTTGGGTTTTCTACCAAATTAAGAAATAGAAATTGAGGAAAGGGTTCATCTTAAAAAAAAAAAATGAGTTTGCTCTCGTTATTCTGTACGAATGTAAAAAGTTCCAGCTATAGCATGTCTTTAATAATTAATAAACACGAGACTACGAAAGGGTTTATGAATTAGGATAAAGATGCGTTATATGCCAAGTATATAATATTTGAGATATGGTTTAGACCTCCATTTGAAACCAACATTGAAATAGACTATGAGGTTCAGCCAAGTACAAAGAGAGAGATCAATCAAATTTGCTTTTTCGCTCATTATAAAAATCAAAGTATCTTTTTTAATTTATAGCTATATGTTCCCTAAATCCAGTTATCAAAGAAAATAAAGTATTTGAAACGATTTCAGACACCCTGAGGACTTAAACCGTGATTTTGATAGCGATTTCAGGGCTGAACATCAGACGTGTGTTTATAATTCCTTTCAGTGTTGCCCTACTCCTCCTAAAAAGGAGAAGTATTGACACAAGGAGATTATTGTTTTCATAATTTATCGGTAATACACGACTGCACACACGAGTCATTTCCAGCGTTATGATGAGGTACCGTATTATGTAGTTAAGATGCAATCAGACACATTGGATTTTCCTAAAAGTTGAAAGGAAATCTTTAAATGTTAAGGAGCTCTGGGAGACGTAGTCTTTACAGGTTACAGCAATTCTTATATTAAGATTACTGTCACTTGTGTCATTGAGGCAAGGATGATTTTTCGACCAAAGCAACCAAGTTTGTACATGCTGCAATTTTCAAATATGCTCTTTTTGGCTGGCTTGGTCGGTCAGTTCTACAATTGTTTTTTTTATAGTTTTTAAATATGCCGTTGGGGATGACATGGCTCCCACATAGTCTCTGAGAAAAAGACTGTAAGTTACGCCATCTGCCAATTGTTCACATGTAGTATTTATTATTGGGAAATACGAGGAATTTCTGCTGTTTTTTTTGGGGGGGGGGAGGGGGATGTTCCAAGGCGAAAGTTGTTTTGGGGGGAGGAAATTCTGAGGGGAGAACTTTCCTGGGTAAATTTTACATGGAGGGAGAAGGAACAAAATTTCATGGCGTGATTTGAAAAACGGTCACAAATTGAGTTTAAAACAACAAGTTTATTCAACTGAAAGTAAGGAGCAACATTAAACAAAGAAAAACTATTGCGTATATGAGGGTGGCTGCCGTCCCCTCAATCCGTCGCTCTTTACGCTAAAGGTCGACTTTGGTCACATTGTATTACGAAAGACTGCTCAATTACGTGGGCCATTGAAATTGAATGAGAAGTGTCTTTTAAAGAACTTAAAGGGTTTAGCGTAAAGAGTGAAATATTGAGGAAGGAGATGCCCCCTCATATACTGAATAATTTCTATTCGTTTATATTATCCCTCCTTATTATTCAATTGAAAAAACTTATTTTTTATTTAATCAGTTTACAAAGGCATGTCTTCACTGTGGCCTCCTTAAGCAAAGTCCCCTGTTTTTTCAGGAGAAGTTAGATCCGTTGAAAGAAAGCTGTTTTCACTCTGCTGACTCCGCCTGAAAAAGTCATAATAAAGACAAAAACTTTATTCTATTGTAAGGAAAGGAAGGAAGCATCACGACCAAAACGATTTGGCTTTGTAAGGCGTTAAACTTTGGTACTCTCTTCAAAGGATTTTTGCTTCAGTACGGATGACTGCTCCGTACTAGTGTCTTTATATTATAAAGACACTAGGAGCGAAATGGATGTAACATAATGTTACTTTTGCGAGAACATCGCTTCACAAATTCAACACAAAACATTAACCCATTTCTACGACCAATCTAAGATTTAAAAGAAAAAAAAAAACACATACTTAGTGAGCTTAACAGTTACGTACCCGGTGTATGGATGCATGAAGCTTCGAAAAGGCATTGGATTGAACGCATGAGAGGGAAAGTTGGAGGAAGGGTCGTCAGCAAAAAACATCATCCGCATCTTTGACAGACAATCTACCACCCTTTGAATTACCTGAACATTTGGGGTAGAAAACATTTCAGCAAACCGATGCCCAGAGGCTTAGCTACCTAACCACTACTAACCGATACAAAATGGACTAACAATTTTGTTCTTAAAGAGTAAGGTGTAAAAAAAAAAAACACAAGAATAACTTCATATGTACCGTGGCTGCCGCTTTGCCCTGCTCTACGGGCACCTTTATGTCTATGCTGAAATAATCTCTCTTTTTATGGATCTTACGAGCGAGTTTCTCCTTTTATATTGAGGAAAAACTATTGCCAAGCTTAGAGGTACAAGAGGTAGTGCCAGAGGCGTATAGCCATGTGCACGTCCAACGGTAGGAAGTTCTTGTTATGCAAAGACTTGAGGTGTAAAGAGACATTTAAAGCAACCTAAAAGGTAATAAGTTTAAAAGTTATTGTTTCTCTATTCTAAAATCATCAAAATGTAAAAATAAGCTATTTTTACGCCCTTTTTTCAAAAAGCCCCTCCCTCTCCCCAAGACAAAATTCTAAGACGACAACTGCTTCACATAACCATTGTTAATTTTTTAAGTGGGTATTCACGTCAATTTTTCTAAACTTAGTAATCGGATTGTCTAATAGAACCATTAAAACATCATCAAATAGCGATATCGTGGCGCCTCCTCTCCCGTCAGTAATAATGAAAGGTATAACAGAATAAGAAACATTTTCAAGAGTTTACATTGTTGGATGGACAATTTTTTATATCTTTGTCTCGCATCATGCCTCTGGATATGTCAGCTCTGCCCAATCCTGCACCTTGTTCCATCAAATATCATCTGATTTCATGTCGTTGCTGCTGCCCTGCCGCAATGCCTTAGGTGTACCTAAAATGGCCTAGTATTTATCCCATTTGATATAATAAGCAGTGTTTGTAATTATTATCTTAGCTTTGACCTTGCAAGGATGCTTAGAATATTGCAGAGAGATGCCAAAATCGTGACTACTTAATGTAACATCAACTGTTTGCGACTTTTGCTCTTAGGCGTGCCCATCAACCTTTAAGTAAGACGTTTATGAACCAAAATATCGTATAACCGACACTTCCTAAGTCACGTGTAACTTCGGTTGCATCATATTTGGGCAAAATGGGAGAGGGAAACATTTTGTCTCTTCAGACTGAGGGCCCGTTTTCACAAGGATGAGAGCTTGATGAAATCATTTATCATGTTCTTGCGCTGTATTTGTTCAACGAAAGAATGTTTGCTTCCATCCTCCGCTCATCCATCTCTTATTGTACTTGAGGAAGAACTCTTGATCAGCTTTACCTTGAGACCAGGACCAGAGTAGAACTGAATGGAGGAATTAATCTTTCTGTTGAACAAATGGTTGTTTTCACGAGGATGGGAGGTGAACATGAGCTCAACTCTCATCCTTGTGAAAATGGGCCCTTAGGAAGAAAAAATTCATTTCGCATACTTTGTATTTCTAAGGAAAGCTTAAGGGAAATGGGAACTTCTTAGGAGGATTTAAAGAGGGAGATTTTAAATAGATTGGGATGGAGGAAGAGCGTGCGTAGCTGTGATGGCCCCAGGTGGCTTGGTGCTGCAGTGAATTGTTAGTAGTATGAGTAGTTTGCATATTTTGTGTTTTTGAGCTACTTAGAGACAGATCTTGGGATTCTGTACAAGCCTTTACCCTAAACTTCATATTGAATTAGCCTTTTCCTTTACTTTACCAAATATTATTCGAACTAAAGAAATGAGTGTGTCGAATTTAATAGTTTTTTCTTTGTATTTTGAATTACAATTTTTTTTTTTTTTTTTTTTTTTTTTTTTTTTTTTTTTTTTTTTTTTGAATAAGGTATTGTTAGTGAACTTGGTATCACTAAAAAAGTCAACAGTAAAACTTCAAAATAACTTTGCAAGATGAGGAACCCACATGACGTCAATTCACAAAGATATGCAGGGGAGGGGGCAAATCTACTTTTCAAACTCTAGGGGGGGGGGGTTATTTTTTCAAAGAAAATAAAAAAAATCAATAAAAAATACCAACAGTAAAGTATTTTTCAAATTTTGGGGGCAAAATCTCTAGGGAGGGACTGCTACCCTCCCCCAGCCCAGTTCATGTAACTTAAGAGCTCTAGGTTTAAAAGTAACTCATTCTTATGCCATTTCCAGGCTGCCATTTTGGAAAAACCACAAGATTTGTATGTCTGCGGTGCCACACTTGTTGACGAGAGCTGGATTATTACTGCTGCTCATTGTGTTGATGACTAGTAAGTTATTGTTTACTTTTTATAAAATGGGTTAGGAAGGGTCTTCCAATTAAAAAATCTTGTGCATGAGGGAGTGCCAGATATGGTAAAAGGTGGGCCATATGTGCCGCAAAGACGCATGGAATGTAAGAAGTGGGTATCCCATGGGACCCCTCAAAAATGATGTCGAGTCAAAATTAAAAGCTTACCTCTGGAATTTTAATGGTCGAAAACCCTATGCAGAAGAATTAATCTTGAACAAAAAGGAAAATAACTTTTATTTGCATGGAGAAGCGCTGATGTGTCTCCTTCCCCTACCCTAGGGACAATTGTTTGAGGTCTCATTTGAAGGGAAATCGCCATATCTAGTGCCCGTTTTAAGTAACAAAAGAGATCTCGCCAAAGCAACGTGGCGTTTTCTAAAGTTTTCTACCACCAAACATCAAATCCAATAAAATTGAAATTCTGGTGTGGCCAATAAATTTTCGTGGACAAAATTCCAAACAAGAGATTTAGAGCCCCTCATCTTAACAAACCACAGCAAAATGGCGTTTTCGGCCATTTTGTACCACAAAACATCAGTGTTTTCGCGACAAGAGTCAAAATATCGGGGAATGCAAATTCTAGTAGAATCAATCGGTTTTTTATGACCTAAAAACCCGAAGGCTTTTTGGCCTCCTTCTCGAAAAACGACACTAAAGTATGATATAAATGTTGGAGTGAGCCCCTTGTTTGCTTATAAATTGTCAGCCGATACTGACGTGAACGCTGCAGTAATTACCAAGGCTTTTGATAAATCGTAAGCAGATGATCATCTATTCAAGCAACAAAAGAGATCGTGCAACAGAAAAGTGACATTTTTCGCCAAGATTACTTAAATTCCAAGATAACTCAAATTCCAAGATAACTCAAACTCAAATTCCAAGATAGTTCATCGATTTGATATAATCTAAATTCCAAATTTGCTTAAATTCCAAGATAACTCAAACTCAAATTCCAAGATAGTTCATCGATTTGATATAATCTAAAACTTTAAACGATATGTTTTTAGCCCCTCCCCCTCCTCGAAGAATAGTTCAAAAGTATGCAGATTGAGCCTTATAAAAGGATTTGCTGCTATAGAATATAACGAAGATGAATCACATCACTGTATATTTATCCCTCAGGGTGAATGGGGGTAAAGTAATTAATAACTTTTGGATCGAGATAAGCTATATATTTATATTCTTTTGAAAGTAGTCTTCAGCGTTTGATAAGGCTTTCTTCAAATTTACCGATGTGCTCAACCTTTACCATTCTACAAATATTGGAAAATATCACGGGTCAGCTTTTTTTTCAGGTAGTTTTGTGCATACATCTTAAGTACTTCGCATAATGTACGAAGCAACAACATACAGACAGATTTTACCCCTATTTCGAAAGACCCTGAGTTCTCACCTAAAAAACTAGCTAATGAAGAAAAAGTCGTTTACTTATTTCTATTTCTACGAAAATAATGAAATTTGATGTGCAAATTCTTAAAGACAACGATTATGACATACCCCTCGGACTCTTATTTACATGACAAAGTCAAAAGTGAAATCTATACTTAGAAGCCCTTAGAAAACCTCAATGGTTTCAATAACTCAAGTTAAACAAAAACATTTTTGTAAGGATTATTGTGTATATTAAAAAAATATTAAAAAATAATTTAAAAAAGCGAAGCTTTTTTTACAAAAGTAAAGAGCAAAGCTGACACTTCAAACGAAAAAAAAAGTATTGCTTTACCGAATACTACTAATAACTCACCGCAGCACCAAGCCACCTATGGCCAACACATCTAAGTACGCTCCTCCTCCATCCCAATCTATTTAAATCTTTGCTTACGACATCCTCCCGCCCCAACCAAGGACGACCTGCTTTCCGCTTAGCCCTAGACGGTTGGCCGGGAAGGACAATCTTTGGCAATCTGTAATCTTTCATCCACAGAACGTGCCATAGCCATCTCAACATTTCTCTCATTATAGCCCTAGAAATTGGGATTGAACCACACTTTTCGCACAACCTCCTGTTTGAGGGGGTTTCATCGATTACACAAGATACATCTACCTAACTGCCTTAAATAAACTGAAAACAAAAACTAACCCCCCCACCCCGAGAAAAATAAGAAGAAAGAACAGGATGTTCTCTTGGGAGCAGAAAGTTCTATGACTAGCCTGCATAAAAAACTCGATCTATAAGTCTCCCATAATGTTTAGTATACAATTATAATTCTCTACAAAAATTTAAGCAAAATCGGTTTTCAAAACTAAGAACAAAATTTGGAAACGACAAACGGGCTTGTGGCAAGTATCATGGCTGCAGCAGTAGCTGCAACCTTGTAAAGAGCGAACCACAGCTCATAGTAACCAAAAGTTAAAAATCATGTTTAGAAAAAAAAACTGCCTAGTGAAAAAAAAATTGTCATTGGACATTGATTCAGGAATCAAGTTCAAGTTCAAGTTCAAGTTCCATTTAACTATTATTTCGGATTGCCTTAAAAGTAAAAGCTTATTGCGAAAAGAGATTTATGGTGTTTTCAAAAAAGCCTGAAACCTTTCGAAAATGGCGTCAAATCAAAATGAAAACTGTACACTGATCTGTCTCCATTTTTTTTTTTTTTTTTTTTTTTTTTTTTTTTTTTTTTTTTTTTTTTTTTTTTTTTTTGCAGGGCTAGTGGTTTACCAAAACGTCATAGAGATGGCTAATTCAAGTTTTCTAAAATCCTACAAGCATAGAGAAATACCACCAGTTGGTTTATTTCCACTAGCTTTATCGATATATATTAGATAGGCTGTGAAGTAATGATTTTTTGTTTATTTTAAGCTTCAACTTCGCTCTTTACTTCCCTCAGAAGAACTTTGTTTTTAAATTAATAGAAAAATTTAAATTAATAGAAAAAAGAGGAGGAACAATCAAACAAATATTTTGCCCGTATACAATACAGTAAGGGGTCTTCAGAGTAAAAAATGAGAGAAAAAGAAAAAAAGACGAAAAAAAACTAGAATCTAAAACTAAAAGAATCTAAATAAAATAGATAGAAAATTTTAAATAACCCAATTAAAATGTATACAATCAATAGTAGCATATAGAATTAGCCAGCTACTTCCCCGAAAGTGCCAGTTTTTAGGATTCTACAGATATTGGAAAATATCACGAGTCAGTTTATTTGAGCTAGCATACGTCTTACGTAATCGGCGAAGCAATAATTATTGTTTGTTTTAAGTTTCAACTTCGCTCTTTACTTCCGCAAGAAAAGCTTTGCTTTTTAAATTAAGTTTTTGAAGAAGATCAATAATTGGAAGGCAAAATAAACTGTTTCAGTGAAATCTACGAAAAGAATGTGAATAATTTTTTTTCGTATTATTACTACTACTACTAAAAACAACTCACCGCAGCACCAAGCCGCATGAGGCCAACACAGCTACGCACGCTCCTCCTCCATCCCAATCTATTCAAAGCCTCACTTTTTACACCCTCCCAGGAAGTTTCCATTTCCTTTAAATCTTTCTTTATGACGTCCTTCCACCCCAGACGAGGACGACCTGCTTTCCGTTTAGCCCTAGACGGTTGGCCGAAAAGGATAACCTTCGGCAATCTGTCATCCTTCATCCGCACAACGTGCCCTAGTCACCTCAACCTTTCTTTCATTATAGCCCTAGAGAGCGGTATTGAACCACATTTTTCGTTAAGCGTATTGTTTGAAATACGGTCAGTCAGCCGGCTACCTAGAGCAATTCGTAAGCAATTTCTCTGGAAAACATCTAGCAAATCTTTATCCGCTTTTCGGAGCGCCCATGCTTCAGAGCCATGTTTGACCACTGTTATCAATGTAGCTTCTAATATTCTAATCTTGGTTTGCAGACTTATCTTCCTATTCTTCCAAACTTTTTTTAACTGTGAAAAAAACACCCAGAGCCTTGAGTGAAGCTGTCCACCTGATCAATCTTTCCGTTACCCAACGTCACTTTTTCATCTTCACTTATTCCTAGCCTTAGTGACTTGGTCTTCTTAACATTAATTTTCAAACGTATTCTAGCCCCCTGAACTCGCAAATCCTCTAAAAGTTCACTCATTTTGCTCACACTTTCATCTAGGATACTTAAATCATCAGCATAATCTAAGTCCAGGAGACTTTTTTCTCCCCATTTGATTCCGTGGTCTCCCATTGCCTTTCCTGTGCTCCTTAAGACTAAGATTTCTTTGTCTTTCGTAACATTTCTAAATTGATTTTTTGTTTTTGTTTACTGAATTTGTGAAAATTGTTTATTGAATTAATTATTGAATTCTATTCCTTTATTGTTTTTTGTTTTCCGTCTTTTACATAAAAATTCCAAATAATTTCATCACTTTCCGTTTCTTCTTGAAGGTCAATGTCAATTTTAATTACAAATTGGAATTTGCGGAAAGTCTCAATTGTATGTAAAGCTGAAAGTCATGCGCATATTAGCAATTAAGGCGCTGTCTGGTCAACTGATGGATCATACTAATAAATTAGTGACCATGATAATTTGTAAAATTTTTGCGATGTAGATGATTTCCAAAATTTGCTTTCATTGCTGATCCTTTTTATCTTTTATCTCTCCTGTTTTTTTTTTTTTTTTTTTTTTTTTTTTTTTTTTTTTTTTTTTTTTTTTTTTTTTTTTTTTTTTTTTTTTTTTTTTTTTTTTTTGACAATATCGGTATGAGAATAGATAAAATTATCTATTTGATTTACTAATGCTAAGAAAAGGAAAAAAAAAGAAACTCCATGTGCGATTATGCGTGTTTTGAGCCAGGGATCGCTCTCTTTCAGAAATCATGTACACCACATGATATATACCAATTGTGGCTGATCTGTGCCAAGCGTTTGGGGAGTTTGCCAAGTGTTTTTTGGACTGAGCCAAGCGTGTTGTAACTCTGGGGCAAACTTGGCACTCCAGGATGTACAATAGGTGGTTGGAATTCAGCACCCCTCGGGTTTAAGCTCTTCAAAACATAAGAAATGGAAATTGTCCCAGAACAAGTTTAATGTAATGATGTTTTGTAAATTCTTAATAAAATCGAACGATTCTCTTCATTTACCTCAGAAATCGAATTGAAAAGTTGACAATAATATTGCTTCTACAGCTGAGCTCTCTAAACTCAAGAAATAAAAAATCGTCCAAACATTTTTTTTATTACCAAAAAATACGTGCTTTAGGTCATCTACCCAAGAAAAAAATGGGAGTCTTAGACCCGTCAAACCAGTTTTTACTAAGAAATGTATTCTTATAAATTTTGTTTTGAACGCTAAAATCTCGAATGTGCAATTTTACAGTTAATACTCAACACCATAATGCCATTACTATATTCATTGTAACACAGTTATCATATTTAAATTCAATAGTTCCGCATGCTCAAAAACATTGAATAATATTTAACTATTTTTCACCATTTTCTTTCAGATATTTCATATTCTTTGACTAATTAATGTCCAAATTATTAAGTCTACTAAACAGCAATAAAATCAATCATTTGAGGCTTTATTCAGAGAATAGTCTAGTCTTCCAGGAACCAGGCCTACACAAGAGGCGTAGTTTGCTATGGGCCAGGGGCAACTACCTCCCCCCTACAGACCCCAGCTTGCCCCCCAGCTGAACTATAGTGTCTTAAAATCTTGTCAAGACTAAGATAGGCATACATAACTCAAGCATCCACAGAAACAGATCAGTTTCTTTATAATACCTTTGTTTTTATGGTACTATTATATGGCTCATTTTTCGTTCTTGACTTGATCATTTTCACTTGACTTGGGAAAATTGGCTCCTACTTTGCTGTCCCAGGATTTTGATGAAATTACGCCCCTGGCCTACATATGAATTCTTTTCGGGGGAGGGGCTAATTTGGCCATTTATTATAAAAAGCAACATATTCAAACCACAGGAGAATAAGGGGTATGTATTAAAATAGTCGGAAATCAACCTTTAGGTCCTCTACCTCTCCCCTCCTGTGTACTTGTATAGTAATAATTGAAATCAACGCAAAACATCTGCTACATAGTTTGTGAAGTTACCAGGGTTTATGCAACTGGTGCGGGCTCGTTAGAATATAGGGACCAGTCAAAAGCAGGGTCGTGATTTGCTACTTGGCACGAGGAGGACAACTGCACTTAGACCCCAGCTTACCCTCCCCCTTGGAATCCAGACTCCCCCTAGCTGAAATTTATTTTCTTCAAAAATATTGTCAAAACTGAGATAAGCCTGCATAATTCAAGCATGAACACAAAAGTGTCAGTTTTCTTTGGTATATCTTTGCCTTTATGGTGCTATATATCTCAGTTTTCACTATCAATTCCACTTGATTTGGGAAATTTGCTCCTGCTTTCCCCCCCCCCCCCCCCTCCCGCGGGATTTTGACGAAATTACGCCACTGGTGAAAAATGACATCACTTCCATAATTAACTTGCTAAATGTAGAAGCTTTTGAATCCCAAGCCCCCTCCCCTCCTTTGGCCTCCTGTTTACTTATAATAGTAATAGTATAATATAGTATAGTATAGGCCTAATACTAATGTGAAACCAACACGGAACAGCTCTTACAGATTTTATACATTGACCAGGGTTTATGAGCCTCTCTAGCACCAAGGACAAAATCTTGATTAGTGCCCCCCTCTTGTCTCCCAAAAAATTTTCAGGCCAAATTTTAACAAAATTTTCATTTATTAACAAAATCATTTTCAATGTATTAATTAACTAATAATTTTATTGTTTAATAGTTTTTTAATTTATTACTTAAAGTACTCAATTTATTATTAAATATCTTAATTATTTTAACTATTATTAACTATTATTATTTAATTATTTTAACTATTATTATTTCGTTATTTTTTATTTATTTTAGTTCATTTTTACAAATAATCTTAATATGCATCGTTTGGAATTGCACAAGTAGAGATGCCTTATTGAGTCGTGACAGGAGTCCATATATGGGCATAGCCTCCCTAGGGAGAATGATTGCGTAATCGGTCAATGACCTCTTTCTCCAGGTGTGTTTTTGGCACGCTCTCAACGAATGCCAAGGTCAATGTTGTTATTGTTTCCGAGGCAAAATGCCAAGGTCAATGTTATTGTTGTTTTGAACAAAGTCATTAGAGAGAACACGTGGTTAATGGGGTCAATGTTGTTGTCGTTCGAAGCAAAGTTAATGACATTTCCTTCCTGTTTGAGGCAGATGTTATGATCCGGAAATAGTATTTGTTATTGTTATTCGAGCCAGATGTTATGAGTTTCCGGAAACAGTATTTGTTATTGTTGTTCAAGCCAAATGTTATGAGTTTCCCGGAATTTGGAACACCTGTGCTGTCGACCTCAATTCACCTATCGTGAATCAATAATTCCCCTTAGAAACAACAAATTAATTTCCCCTTTCTTGACAGATCAATCAACCAATGACATCATCTGTCAGACTTTAAAAATTTTCACCTAGAAACGATTCTCCAGGAATAGATCCAAGTCATTAATGTCTTTACCTCGGAAACAACTCTTTTGGTCGAACTCCAAAGGATATTAATAGCCAAAGGCCATGGAAACCATTCTCCAAGAAACATCTTAGCGATGAATTGTTTTAGCGCGGGAATCAGGTTTCTTATTAATTTGAAATGCATTAGCGCAGAGATGCCAAAGAAAAGGAACACGCTGAATTACGTTTAGGGATTATTTTGGCGAAACCGTTTTATCCATTTTATGGGATTATTTCGGCGAAACAGTTAGAGACATTTTGAAAGAAGATTTTAGGAAAGGTTTTAGAAGAGGTTTTGAGTGTGGTCGTTATAATACACAAGTTCTATTTGAACAGTGTCGTGAGGTCCTCTACCCAACCCCAAAGGGCCCCGATCGCCCTACCCCGATCCAAAGGGTTCCAATCCCCATACCCCAACCCCGAAGGAAGCACCGGTACTCAAAGTTCCCCCCAAGCTCCCAAAGAGCCCCAGCCCCCCAAACGCCCTCCTCAGACCCTTAAAGGCCCTCCCCTGGTCCTCAAGGGCCCACCAGCCCCAAAAGGCCCATCGAGCTCCCAAAGGACCAACGGGGTCCCAAAGGCCCTCCACCGGTCCCCAACTGCCCCCCCGGACCCCCAAACGTCCTCCCTGGGTCCCAAAGGTCCTCCCCCGGTCCCCCGTCGTTCGTTGATGTGTGTTGTCTGAAACCTATGATTTGGGATGTGTAGTTTGCTACTTCAGGCTTTTCTGAGCTAAGGTTTCCTAGTATTTCCTAGGTGAATGTTTCTGAAACCAATAGTTTGGGATGAGTAGTTTGCTTTTTCAGGCTTTTATGAGCTAGGTTTCTTAGCCTTTCGTTGGTGTGTGTTGACTGAAACTTATGATTTGGGATATGTAGTTTGCTATTTTTGACTTTTCTGAGTTGGATTTCTTAGTCTTTCATAGGTGTGTGGTGTCTGAAACCTATGATTTGGGATGTGTAGTTTGCTATTTTCGACTTTTCTGAGCTAGGTTTCTTAGCCTTTCATAGATATGTGTTGTTAGAAAATTATGATTTGGGATGTTTAGTTTGCTATTTCAGGCTTTTCTGAGCTAAAGTTTTCTAGTATTTCGTAGGTGAATGTTGTCTGAAACCAATAGTTTGGGATGAGTAGTTTGCTATTTTTGACTTTTCTGAGCTAGGTTTCTTAGTCTTTCGTTGGTGTGTGTTGACTGAAACCTATGATTTGGGATGGTTAATTTGCTATTTTTGACTTTTCTCAGCTAGATTTCTTAGCCTTTCATAGGTGTGTCCTTTCTGAAAATTATGATTTGGGAGGTGTAGTTTGCTTTTTGGACTTTTCAGAGCTAGGATTCTTAGTCACTCGTAGGTGTTTGTTGTCTGAAACTTCGAGTTTGGGATGAGTAGTTGACTATTTCAGACTTTTCTGAGCTAAGGTTTCTTAGTATTTCGTAGGTGAATGCTGTCT
>CM051259.1:26915552-27033052 GCA_027921565.1 Artemia sinica | reverse complement strand
GTGTGTGTGTGTGTGTGTGTGTGTAAGTTTTTGTGTGCATGTAAGTTTTTGTGTGCATGTAAGTTTTTGTGTGCATGTAAGTTTTCGTGTGCATGTGTAATCCCAAATCATAGGTTTCAGACAGCATTCACCAACGAAATACTAGGAAACCTTATCTCAGAAAAGTCTGAAATAGCAAACTATTCATCCCAAACTAGAAGTTTCAGTCAACAAACGCCTATGAGAGATTAAGAATCAAAACTCTGAAAAGTCCAAAAAGCAAACTACACCTCCCAAATCATGATTTTCTGACAACACACACCTATGAAAGGCTAAGAAATCTAGCTCAGAAAAGTCAAAAATAGCAAATTAACCATCCCAAATCATAGGTTTCAGTCAACACACACCTACGAATGGTTAAGAAACCTAGCTCAGAAAAGTCAAAAAATAGCAACCCACACATCCCAAATCATAGGTTTCAGACACCACACACCTATGAAAGACTAAGAAATCTGGTTATGAAAAGTCAGAAATAGTAATTTACATATCCCAAATCATCAGTTTCAGACAACACTCACCTATGAACGGCTAAGAAACCTAGCTCAGTAAAGTCAAAAATAGCAAACTAGTCATCCCAAACTATAGGTTTCAGACAACAAACACCTATGAGTGACTAAGAAATCCAGCTCAGAAAAGTCAGAGGTAGCAATCCACCCATCCCAAATCATAGGTTTCAGACAACACATACCTATGAAAGACTAAGAAATCCAGCTCAGAAAAGTCAAAAATAGCAAACTACATATCCCAAATCATAGGTTTCAGTCAACACACACCAACGAAAGACTAAGAAACCTAGCTCAGAAAAGTCAAAAATAGCAAACTACTCATCCCAAACTATTGGTTTCAGACAACATTCACCTACGAAATACTAGAAAACCTTAGCTCAGAAAAGCCTGAAATAGCAAATTAACCATCCCAAATCATAGGTTTTCAGTCAACACATACCTATGAAAGGCTAAGAAACCTAGCTCAGAAAAGTCGAAAATAGCAAACTACTCATCCCAAACTATTGGTTTCAGACACCACACACCTATGAAAGACTAAGAAATCCAACTCAAAAAAGCCCGAAATAGTAATTTACATATCCCAAATCATAAGTTTCAGACAGCATTCACCTACGAAATACTAAGAAACCTTAGCTCAGAAAAGTCTGAAATAACCAACTACTCATCCCAAACTCGAAGTTTCAGACAACAAACACCTATGAGTGACTAAGAATCCTAGCTCTGAAAAGTCTAAAAAGCAAACTACACCTCCCAAATCATAATTTTCAGAAAAGACACACCTATGAAAGGCTAAGAAATCTAGCTCAGAAAAGTCAAAAATAGCAAATTAACCATCCCAAATCATAGGTTTCAGTCAACACACACCAACGAAAGACTAAGAACCTAGCTCAGAAAAGTCAAAAATAGCAAACTACTCATCCCAAACTATTGGTTTCAGACAACATTCACCTACGAAATATGAAAGACTAAGAAATCCAACTCAAAAAGCCCGAAATAGTAAATTTACAATATCCCAAATCATAAGTTTCAGACAGCATTCACCTACGAAATACTAAGAAACCTTAGCTCAGAAAGTCTGAAATAGTCAACTACTCATCCCAAACTCGAAGTTTCAGACAACAAACACCTACGAGTGACTAAGAATCCTAGCTCTGAAAAGTCCAAAAAGCAAACTACACACCTCCCAAATCATAATTTTTCAGAAAGGACACACCTATGAAAGGCTAAGAAATCTAGCTGAGAAAAGTCAAAAATAGCAAATTAACCATCCCAAATCATAGGTTTCAGTCAACACACACCACGAAAGACTAAGAAACCTAGCTCAGAAAAGTCAAAAATAGCAAACTACTCATCCCAAACTATTGGTTTCAGACAACATTCACCTACGAAATACTAGAAAACTTTAGCTCAGAAAAGCCTGAAATAGCAAACTAAACATCCCAAATCATAATTTTCTAACAACACATATCTATGAAAGGCTAAGAAACCTAGCTCAGAAAAGTCGAAAATAGCAAACTACACATCCCAAATCATAGGTTTCAGACACCACACACCTATGAAAGACTAAGAAATCCAACTCAGAAAAGTCAAAAATAGCAAACTACATATCCCAAATCATAAGTTTCAGTCAACACACACCAACGAAAGGCTAAGAAACCTAGCTCATAAAAGCCTGAAAAAGCAAACTACTCATCCCAAACTATTGGTTTCAGAAACATTCACCTAGGAAATACTAGGAAACCTTAGCTCAGAAAAGCCTGAAGTAGCAAACTACACATCCCAAATCATAGGTTTCAGACAACACACATCAACGAACGACGGGGGACCGGGGGAGGACCTTTGGGACCCAGGGAGGACGTTTGGGGGTCCGGGGGGGCAGTTGGGGACCGGTGGAGGGCCTTTTGGACCCCGTTGGTCCTTTGGGAGCTCGATGGGCCTTTTGGGGGCTGGTGGGCCCTTGAGGACCAGGGGGAGGGCCTTTAAGGGTCTGAGGAGGGCGTTTGGGGGGCTGGGGCTCTTTGGGAGCTTGGGGGGAACTTTGAGTACCGGTGCTTCCTTCGGGGTTGGGGTATGGGGATTGGAACCCTTTGGATCGGGGTAGGGCGATCGGGGCCCTTTGGGGTTGGGTAGAGGACCTCACGACACTGTTCAAATAGAACTTGTGTATTATAACGACCACACTCAAAACCTCTTCTAAAACCTTTCCTAAAATCTTCTTTCAAAATGTCTCTAACTGTTTCGCCGAAATAATCCCATAAAATGGATAAAACGGTTTCGCCCAAATAATCCCTAAACGTAATTCAGCGTGTTTCCTTTTTCTTTGGCATCTCTGCGCTAATGCATTTCAAATTAATAAGAAACCTGATTCCCGCGCTAAAACAATTCATCGCTAAGATGTTTCTTGGAGAATGGTTTCCATGGCCTTTGGCTATTAATATCCTTTGGAGTTCGACCAAAGAGTTGTTTCCGAGGTAAAGACATTAATGACTTGGATCTATTCCTGGAGAATCGTTTCTAGGTGAAAATTTTTAAAGTCTGACAGATGATGTCATTGGTTGATTGATCTGTCAAGAAAGGGGAAATTAATTTGTTGTTTCTAAGGGGAATTATTGATTCACGATAGGTGAATTGAGGTCGACAGCACAGGTGTTCCAAATTCCGGGAAACTCATAACATTTGGCTTGAACAACAATAACAAATACTTGTTTCCCGGAAACTCATAACATCTGGCTCGAATAACAATAACAAATACTATTTCCGGATCATAACATCTGCCTCAAACAGGAAGGAAATGTCATTAACTTTGCTTCGAACGACAACAACATTGACCCCATTAACCACGTGTTCTCTCTAATGACTTTGTTCAAAACAACAATAACATTGACCTTGGCATTTTGCCTCGGAAACAATAACAACATTGACCTTGGCATTCGTTGAGAGCGTGCCAAAAACACACCTGGAGAAAGAGGTCATTGACCGATTACGCAATCATTCTCCCTAGGGAGGCTATGCCCATATATGGACTCCTGTCACGACTCAATAAGGCATCTCTACTTGCACATGATGTTTTTGAAATTTTCCAAGATTCATTTGATTTAGCTCATAATCTTCTGCGTCTGTCATACGATTTGCCTATTTCGTGCCCCCCCCCCCAACCAAAAACTTCCTGGGTAGGTCGTGCCAGAATTATAGCCATTGAAAATTAGATGTGTGTATTTTAATAACGGACCCATTATTCATAGCAATCGGGCATTAATTATAGTGCCTAGATTTGATGTTTTATCCCTAACATATTTTAAGCTAGAACGATATTTGGAAATTGCCATGATCGATCAACCGTTGAATTTTGATTACGAACATTTGAAGATTTTGCTTTAATGAATTTCTTCAGTTGTCGATTATGTCTGCAATCTAAATGTGCATTCCCCAGGAGAAATAATTTAATAGCCAATGGTTTTATATTGTTAACCTGAAAAAAATCCTTTGATACCCAGTGCTTTAAACCGTTCTCCGTAAAAGTCATATGATGCTCTCTTAATCGAGGGTTAGATTCATGCCCTCCCCACTTTATATATAGTAAATTAAAAAAAGAAATAATATAACACATAAGTAAGTAATTGATTCTATTTATCACTACACTGTTATTCTGTTGGGAGAAAAAGTAAAACACCGTTTTGTTGTTTAATTGCGAAATGGATTTTCCTGATGTTGCTTTGTTTTGAAGGCTATCAGAAAGAATATACTCGTGCGGATCGTAGATCGTGACTGACCCTTAAAACGCATATGGTAATATCTTGAATTCTTAAAAAGGGGAAAACGTAACAAATATGGCTTTAAGTTTTGAGTTAAGAGTAACCTTGCGTTCTAACTAGGCTAACTTAGAAATGAAGATCTTGTAATGAACTTCTGATTCTGAACATCCATGCTGAAATTTTCGATGAAGAACACAATTTTACATACCTTAAAAAAAAAACTGATAGTTTCATTTTGTTTAAGTTCTAGCCTACCTTGGACAGCAAGCATATCCAATGTAATGAACTTCTCAACATTCATGCTGAAGTTTTCGCTTAACAATATAATTTTCTATAATGAACTTCTGGATATTCATACTGAAATTTCCGTTAAGAATACAATTTTAGATACCTTATAAAAACTAATAATCTCATTTTGTTTAAGTTCTAGCCTATCTGGGACAGCAAACATAACTGATGTTCTCAAAGTTCGTCTTGGTGAATATGACGTAAGCACTACTTCAGAACCACTTCGACACGAAGAATTTGACGTTTCACACATCATTGTCAACCCACTCTTCAATAACTTAACTCTAGCAAATGACATTGCTCTTGTGAGGTTAGCCAAGCGAGCCAGACGTAGGCCTAATATTGATGTCGCTTGTATTCCAGCAAGAGGTGAAGTTGTTGAAAGAGAAGGTACTAAGTGCTATATCACTGGATGGGGAAGAAAATCTGAAGGTAATTAAATATAATTAAGAATATAATTAAATTGAAAAATATAATTTAAAATTCGAATTAATGCAATTAAAAAACGTTATTTTTTAAAAATTTTAATATAAAACATATAAAAAATAATTTAACAAAAATAAAATTAGAAATTTTTTTATATAACTGAAAATCTGAAGGTAAATAAAATATCAATCTGATGTACTTCACGACGTCGTAGAACTCACCTAATGTATTGTTTGGGGCACTAGAATTTAACTCTGTACTGGTGCATTATATGGACACTTCTAAAAAGTCAAGTTTGGTTAATGCTAATGAAATAAAATAAAGTAGGATGAAAATATAATAGTTTATAAACACATTTGGGCTATATATTTGCACATTAGGGGGGTGGGGGTAAAGCATACCATATATTAAATACGTAACCCAACCTAACCTAACCTAGGTACCCCCCCCCCCTAAACCCCCAAAAACAACAGTTTAAATATCGTAAACGCAATGAAAACTACGCTTTGCATTCCATTTCTGAATAGCGGTCTCTCGATAAAAACCAGTCTGGCAGGTTTCGTCTCTCATTAGCATATAAAAGTGTCTGTTTAATGCACCAGTATCATCTAACTCTCACCTGCAATCACCTTATACCTCCAAAGGACTATGGCGCATCTAAGAACAGTTCGTAACCGTAGTTCATACCCCAAAAATTAATCTCTGCCATTATAGGTGATGACTTTATTTTTTAACTGTCTCAATTCATGGCGTATGTTTCAACAGCAGTGATGATTTTGCCGCTGAGCCAAAGAGTATGGGTAACTAATAAGTGGGGAAACTGGCATTAGTGTCGAAAAATCCCAGCACTACCATCTCGCGTTTCTTGGCATTTTTTTCAAAATGTGTAATTGTGCTTTCTTTTAGATACTGACATCAGATACTTATTACTACACTGATTTTACCAATCATTCTAATCCTGTCTTATTATTACAATGAACAAAATATCAAGAAACATAAAACATTAGATGGGGTCAGCGATTTTTGACACTGGTGCCAGGCTTCATTCTTGTAATTTATCCATGCTTTTTGACTAAGACTGTGACCAAGTTCTAAATACCATTAGACATTTATGTTCATAGTAACACTTGGGCAAGTTTTGACGTATTGAACTGTATGCTCGGACAAAACTAATGTTTGTATCTTTTACGTTCGGGTTGGTAGCCGTGGCTTCCAGTTCCTTATAATCTTGACCAGGACATATTACTGTGCCTACCACAGTGACCAGCTATAAATGTCATGAATCGAAGTATCGCCTTTGAGGAAGGAGATTCCTTGTGCTAATAAAACTTGGAATGAGCCCTAGATTAAACCTATTTGTGCTGGATTATTTGGAGGCAAAATTTTAATACACAATTAAAATAAATTATTTTATGCACAAATGAAATTAATCTTAAAGAAAATTTAGGAACTTCATGCCTTTTCTACTATTCATCACTGTATATAAATAATATACAGTGAAATCATTCCCTATCTCAATCATAGGCAGAGCAATCGCGCTGCCAAGTAAAGAACGATGTTGGCACAATGTATTTTTTTTCCATACCAGGGCACTTCGTTTTGAAGGAGTTGTCGTAGAAACTTCGATAAGGGCTCATTCGATTGGAAATTGCAATGGCGAGTGCCCTTTTTAATAGTCGAAAGTAATTGGAAGGCAACTAGCACCCCTTCCACGCCCACCATTTTCCCAAACACATCCAATCAAAATTTTTAGATAGCCATTTTGTTCAGCGTAGTTGATTTCCAGATAGAAAATATGTTTTTTTGAGGAGGACACTCCCCCAGACCCCTCAGGGCAAGGGTTGTAAGTTATGCCCTGGGGACATATAAGATTTTTATAGAAAGCGTTGTCGTAGAAACTTCAAAAAGGGCTCATTTGATTGGAAATTGAAATGGCTATTGCCATTTTTATAGTCGAAAGTGATTGGAAGGCAGCTAAAACCCCTTCCAAGCCCACCATTTATCCTGACACAACCAATCAAAATTTTGAGATAGCCATTTTGTTCAAAGTAGTGGAAAGGTCCGGAAATTATATTTTGAGGATGACAAAATCCCCACGGCCCTCAGGGTAAGGGTTGTAAGTTATGCCCTGGGAGCATATAAGGTTTTTTATTGAAAGGTTTGTCGTAGAAACTTGACAAAGGGCTCATTCGATTTGAAATTCAAAAGGGCTAGTGCCCTTTTTAATAGTCGAAAATGATTGGAATGGAGGGCAACTAACCCCCCTCTCACGCCGACCTTTTCCCCAAACACACCCAATCAAAATTTTTAGATAGCCATTTTGTTCAACGTAGTTAAAAGTCTTAGAAATCTGGTCTTTGAGGATGATAACCTCCTCAGAGCCTTGTGCCCTGAGGGGTATATAAGGGGCATATAAGTTGTACCCTGGGGGCATATAAGGTTTTATAGATAGCGATGTTGTAGAAACTTCAAATAGGGCTCATTCGACTGAAAATTAGAAGGGCTTGTGCCCTTTTTAATAGTCAAAAGTGATTGGGGATAACTAACACCCCTCTCACACCCGCCATTTCACCAAACAGATCTAATTTTTGAGATAATCATTTTGTTTGAAGTAGTTAAAAAGTCCAGAAACTATGTTTTTGAGGATGACACTCCCCCCACAGCCCTCAGGGTAAGGGTTATAAGTTATGCCCTGGGGGCATGTAAGTTTTTTTTTTATAGAAAGCGTTGTCGTAGAAACTTCAAAAGGGTTCATTCGATTAGAAATTGAAAGAGCTAGTGCCCTTTTTAGTAATCGAAAGTGATTGGACAGCAAGTAACCCCCCCCCCCCTCACGCCAGATTTTCCCCAAACACATCCAACCAAAAGTTGGAGATATCCATTTTGTTCAACATAGTTGAAAGGTCCGGGAATTATGTCTTTGAGGATGACACTCCCCCAACAGCCCTTAGGGCAAGGGTTGTAAGTTTTGCCCTGGAGGCATATTAGGTTTTTTATAGAAAGCGCTGTCGTAGAAACTTCAAAAAGGGCTCATTTAGTTGGAAATAAAACACACCCAATCAAAATTTTAAGATAGCCATTTTGTTCAACATAGTTGAAAGTTCTGGAAATTAGGTCTTTGAGGATGACAAACCCCCCACAGCCCTCATGGCAAGGGTTGTAAGCTATGCCATTGGGGCATATAAGGTTTTTATATAGAAAGCGTTGTCGTAGAAACTTCAAAAAGGGCCCATTCGATTGGAAACTGAAAGGGCTAGTGCCCTTTTTAATAGTCGGAAGTGATTGGATGGCAACTAACCCACCTCACACGCCCACCATTTCCCCAAACACATCCAATCAAAATTTTGAGATAGCAATTTTGTTCAGCGTAGTTGAAAGTTCTGGAAATTAGGTCTTTGAGGATGACAACACCCCCCCCCCCCTAGCCCTCAGGCAAGGGCTGTAAGCTATGCCCTGGGAGCATATAAGGTTTGTATGGAAAGTGTTGTCGTAGAAACTTCAAAAGGGCTCATTCGACTAGAAATTGGAAGGGCTAGTGCCTTTTTTAATAGTTGAAAGTGATTGGGGAGCAACTAACGCCCCCTCTCACGCCCACCATTTCCCGAAACACATCCAATCAAAATTTTTGAGATAGTAATTTTTTTTTAGTTGAAAGTTCTGGAAATTATGTCTTTGAGGATGACAACCCCCCTCACAGCCCTCAGGGCAAGGGTTGTAATTTATGCCCTGAGGGCATATAAGGTGTTTATAGAAAGCGTTTGACATAGAAATTCAAAAAGGGATCATTCGATTGGAAATTGGAAGGGCTAGTGCCCTTTTTAATTGTCTAAAGTGATTGGAAGGCTTGACATTTTTATAGTAAAGAGCGATATAGGTACAATGTTTTTTTTGTTTTTTTTTTTTACCAGGGCACTTCGTATTGAAGGAGTTGTCGTAGAAACTTCGAAAAGGGCTCATTAGGTTGAAATAGAAAGGGCTAGTGCCCTTTTTAATAGTTGAAAGTGATTGGAGGGAAACTAATCCCCCTTCTACGCCCACCCTTCCATTTGCCCATTATGTTTAAAAACTAATGTTGCCTTAAGATTAAATCAAAATGAACTGTGTTAATGCTAATTCCCAATAAGACATCTCAGCAGTATCCCAAGAACGACTGAGGGTATTATGTTCAAAATTTCGGGGCTACTTCTGCTCTTAAAATTTAACCAAATCAAAATAGCGCAAGTGTATCCAAACTATCAAAGAAAGTAAACAGATTTTTTTTTTTTGCGATTTGTATCAAGTTTTCTATTTCAGGTCAACTAGAGGAGGTATGAAACTAGATTAAACACTACTATTTGTGTCCAGATTTTTAAAAGGATGTATGTTGTTAAAAATTGCTTAAAAATTTTCTCTAGCATACAAATAGCAGGCCAAACTATAAAGTCTTTAAAAAAACGAAAAGATTTAAACTATTATTTTCTTTTTCCCTGAAAAGATTATGTCAATATAAAACGAACAGAAATTGATTAAAAAAAACTTTTTCCACAAAATAAGTTTTTCAAAGAAAAGAAAAGAACTCCATTAAAAAATATGAGCAAAAAATAAAATCAAAAATGAGACGTTAAAAAATAAAATCAAATAATCTACCAAGCGTGAAACTACCACAAATCAGCATCGATAAATAAATGAAACCCAAAACGAAAAGAAATTACAATAAGTAACCGAGTCAAACTCAAAACGAGCAGAAATTAACATGAGTAGGGCTCAAAACCCTATGCCATGGCCAGAACATAATTTGTACTTTACTGAAAAAATACAAATGAATGTGCATTGTCAGTTTAATATACATATACTGATATTTATTGATCCTAATGTTATTATTATTTTATTTATTAAAGTTATAAAAGTAAAAACATTTATATATTTTTTATTAAAGTGCAAATTATGTTCCGGCCTGGGGAAGGTATAGGGATTTTGAGCCCTACTCATGTTAATATCTGCTCGTTTTGAGTTTGACTCGGCTATTTACTGTAATTTCTGATCGTTTTGGGTTTTTATTTAATTATCAATGCTTATTTGTGGTAGTTTCACGCTTGGTAGATTATTTATTTTTATTTTTGCTCATTTTTGGTTTAATGGAGTTTCTTCACTTTTCTTTGAAAAACATAAGCGACATTAGATTTTTTCACGGATAGGCAAGTCAGATTTCTCTTGAACGCGAAACTTGGCTTCACCTTTGTAACACTAAATTTTAAAGAATCTAATTTTAAATTAACTTATTCCAATACATATCTAAAAATCGTAAATGAGTAGTGCAATGTTATTATTAGATGTTTTCAGAAATTACAAGTAAGTTTCAAAGTCTCGAGTTGGCTTCAAAGGCATTTCGATAAATTTTCTGCGAAAATACATGTTCCAGGGTAATGTGCACTGACTAATTGATGGACGAGGACGGATGAGTATATGGGCATGGCTTTTATACGCGCCAAGACTGTAGTAGCCATATATTACTGAGTCGTGATTCTACTGTATATTAAATAAAAAAAAACAAGTTTTTTTAACTGAAAGTAAGGAGCGACATTAAAACATAAAACGAACAGAAATTATTCCATATATGAAAGGGCTACCCCCTTCTCAACACCCCGCTCTTTACGCTAAAGTTTTTGTCGTTTTGAAAAGTAGAGTTTGAGAAAAAGTAAAACTTAGCGTAAAGAGCAGGGCGTTGACGAGGGACAGTTCCTTTCATTTACGGAATAATTTCTGTCCGTTTTAAGTTTTAATGTCGCTTCTTACTTTCAGTTAAAAAAAACTTGTTTTTTATTTAGTTTCTGAACGTTTTGAATTAATGCAGGTTTAGAATTTGGCTCACCATACATGAATAATTAAAACGAAATTTGCATATTAGTTTTATTTTTTTTTAATTAATAAAAACTTATAATAACCTAAGTTTGATTTTTGTTCCATTTATTTAGGAACGACTACTGAATCACAAAGGTTGTTTAATTAGAACAATAACCTCTTTTAAAGTTAATTAATCGAAAAAACTTTTTCCACAAAATAAGTTTTTCAAAGAAAAGTAAAGAACTCCATTAAACAAAAAATGAGCTAAACTAAAATCAAATAATCTACCAAGTGTGAAACTACCACAAATCCGCATTGATAAATAAATGAACCCAAAACGAACAGAAATTACAATAATCAACCGAGTCAAACTCAAAACGAGCAGAAATTAACATAAGTTGAGCGCAAAACCCCTATGCCTTCCCAAGGCCAGAACAAAATTTGCACTTTACTGAAAAAATATAAATGTTTTTACTTTTATAACTTTAATAAATCAAATAATATTAACATTTTTGATTACTAAATATCTGTATATGTATATTAAACTGTCAATGCACATTCATTTGTATTTTTTCAGTAAAGTGCAAATTTTGTTCTTGCCTTGGGAAGGCATAGGGGTTTTGCGCCCAACTTATGTTAATTTCTGCTCGTTTTTGAGCTTGACTCGGTTAATTATTTTAATTTCTGTTCGTTTTGGGTTTCATTTATTTCTCAATGCTGATTTGTGGTAGTTTCACGCTTGGTAGATTATTTGATTTTAGTTTGCTCATTTTTTGTTTAATGGTGTTCTTTACTTTTATTTGAAAACTTATTTTGTGGAAAAAGTTTTTTAATTAATTTTTGTTCGTTTTATATTGACATAGTCTTTTCAAGAAAAAGAAAATAATACTTTAAATCTTTTTCGTTTTTTAAGACTTTATAGTTTGGCCTGCTATTTGTATGCCGGAGAAAAATTTTCAGCAATTTTTAACAGCATACACCCTTTTAAAAATCTAGACACAAATAGTACTGTTTAATTTAGATTCATAACTCCTCTATTTGACCTGTAATAGAAAAATTGATACCATTCGCAAAAAAATCTGTTTACTTTCTTTTATAGCTTGTGCTCGGATACACTTACGCTATTTGGATTTGGTTAAATTTTAAGAGCAAAGTAGCCCCGAACGTTTGAACATAATACCCTGAGTCGTTCTTGGGATACTGCTAAGATGTCTTATTGGCAATTAGCATTATCACAGTGCATTTTGATTTAATCTTAAAGTCAACATTTAGTTTTTAAACATAAAAATTGGATTTGAGGAAGACTAAAATCTATTCTGTAAATCATATGCAACAACTTTCTATATAAACCTTATATGCCCCCAGGGCATAACTTACAACCCTTGTACTGAGGGCTCTGACGGGGTTATCATCCTAAAAGACCTAATTTCCAGAACTTTCAACTACGTTGAACAAAATGGATATCTCAAAATTTTGATTGGATGTGTTTGGGAAAATGGTGGGCATGAGAGGGGGGCGTTAGTCGCTATCCAATCACTTTCAATTATTAAAAAAGGCACTAGCCCTTTCAGTTTCCAATTGAATGAGCCATTTTGAAGTTTCTACGACAACGCTTTCAATAAAAACTTTATATGCCCCCAGGGCATAACTTACAACCCCTGCCCTGAGGGCTGTGGGGCAGGGGTTGTCATCCTTAAAGACCTAATTTCAAAAACTTCTAACTACGTTGAATAAAATGGCTATCTAAAAATTTTGATTGGATGTGTTTTGGGAAAAGGTGGGCGAGAGAGGGGGTTAGTTGCCCTCAAATCACTTTTGACTATTAAAAATGGTACTAGCGCTTTGAATTTCCAATCGAATGAGCCTGTTTTGAAGTTTCTACGACAAAGATTTCAATAAAAACCTTATATGCCCCCAGGGCATAACTTATAATCCTTGCCCTGAGGTTGTGGGTGAGTGTCCTCCTTAAAAATATGTTTTCTATCTGGAAATCAACTACCCTGAACAAAATGGCTATCTCAAAATTTTTATTGGATGTGTTTTTGGGGGAATGATGGGCGTGGGGGGGGGGGCTAGTGCACTCAAATCACTTTTGACCATTAAAAAAGGTGCTAGCCCTTTGAATTTCCAATCGAATGAGCCTGTTTTGAAGTTTCTACGACAACACCTTCTGTAAAAACCTTATATGCCCCAAGGCATAACTTAAAACCCTTGCCCTGAGGGTTGTGGGAGAGTGTCCTCCTCAAAAACAAATTTTCTATGTGGAAATCAACTACGCTGAAGAAAATGGCTATCTCAAAATTTTGATTGTATGTGTTTTTGGGGAATGATGGCCGTGGGGGAGGGGCTAGTTGCCCTCCAATCACTTTCGACTATTAAAAAGGGTACTAGCGCTTTGAATTTCCAATCGAATGAGCCTGTTTTGAAGTTTCTACGACAACGCCTTCTATAAAAACCTTATATGCCCCCAGGACATAACTTAAAACCCTTGCCCCGTGGGTTGTGGGGGAGTGTCCTTCTCAAAAAGATATTTTCTATGTGGAAATCAACTACGCTGAACAAAATGGCTATCTCAAAATTTTGATTGGGCGTATTTGGGGGAATGATGGGCGTGGGGGGGGGGGGGTCTAGTTGCCCTCCAAGCACTTTCGACTATTAAAAAAGGGCACTAGCCACTCCAATTTCCACAAACTTTCAATAAAACAAAGATTTCAATAAAAAACCTTAACAAAGATTTCAATAAAAACCTTATATGCCCCCAGGGTATAACTTAAAACCCTTGCCCTGAGGGTTGTGAGGGAGTGTCCTCCTCAAAAACATATTTTCTATCTGGAAATCAACTATGCTAAACGAAATGGCTATCTAAAAATTTTGATTGGATGTGTTTGGGGGAATGATGGGCGTGGGGGGGGCTAGTTGCCCTCCAATCACTTTCGACTATTAAAAAGGGTACTAGCCCTTTGAATTTCCAATCGAATGAGACTGTTTTGAAGTTTTTACGACAACGCCTTCTACAAAAACCTCATATGCCCCTAGGGTATAAATTAAAACCCTTGCCCTGAGGGTTGTGAGGGAGTGTCCTCCTCGAAAACATATTTTCTATCTGGAAATCAACTACGCTGAACAAAATGGCTATCCCAAAATTTTGATTGGATGTGTTTTGGGGAATGATGGGCGTGGAGGGGGGGGGGCTGTTGCCCTCCAATCACTTTCGACTATTAAAAAGGCACTAGCCACTCCAATTTCCAATCGAATGAGCCCTTTTCGAAGTTTCTACGGCGACTCCTTCGATACGAAGTGCCCGGGTATGGGGAAAAAAAAAACAACACATTGTGCCCTCATCGTTCTTTTCTTAGGCAGCGCTAGCGCGCTGCCAATGAAAAAAGCTTTAGCGTAAGAGCGAGTTATTGCGGAGAGGCAACCCCCTTTATATACGTAATATTTTCAATTCGTTTTAAGTGTTAATGTTGCTCCTTACTTTCAGTTGAACAAAACTTGTTTTTTTTTAATTCAATTCCTGATTGTTTTTTTTTAATAATGCAGGGAAATCCAGCGCCCCCTTCATGGAAATTCTCTTTCTCTGTGGAAAGATCGTCCTACGTAATACCCTCCCTCTGAAGCCCCCCCCCACCATAAAAAGTCCCTTTGAAAATGTCTGCATACTTCCCAATAACCAATAATATATGTAAACAATAAGCAAAGTTCATAACTTTGTTAAGGGATTAAGTCGTCCTCAAAGACATAGTTGTTAGATTTTGTGGCTATGCTGAACAAAATGGGTATTTTCAAAATTTTGATCCGGTGACTTCGAGAAAAAATGAGCGTGAGATGGGGCCTATTTGCCCTCGAATGAGCCCTCTCGCGACATTCTAGGACCACTAGGTTGATACGATCATCCCTCGAAAAAAAAAACAAACAAAAAAATCAAACAAACAGAAAAACAAATAAACACGCATCTGTGATCTTTCTTCTGACAAAAATTACAAAATTCCAAATTTTTGCAGATAGGAGCTTGAAACCTCTACAGTAGGGTTATCTGATACGCTTAATCTGATGGTATGGTTTTCAATAAGATTCTTAGACTTTTAGAGTTTGTTTCCCCCTTTTTTCGAAATCAGGCAAATTTTCTCAGGCTCGTAACTTTTGATGGGTAAGATTAATTTAATGAAATATATATATATATATATATATATATATATATATATATATATATATATATATATATATATATATATATATATATATATATATATATATATATATATATATATATATATATATATATATTATATATATATATATATATATATATATATATATATATATATATATATTATATATATATATATATATATAATATATATAATATAAAAAATACATAAAAATACAATTCTTTTGATGTATCTATTGGCACCAAAAATTCCGTTTTTTAGAGTTGTGGTTACTATTGAGCCAGGTCGCTTCTTACTTACAGTTCGTTAGCACGAACTGATTGATTATTTATATAGAGTGCTGTTCCTATACAAGAACTGTTTTCATATACATAAATTAATATACAAAAACTGTTCTTGTTGCCTTTAGCAAAGGGAACAAGAGAAAATATATTTTTGTCATAGATTTATGAATCTGCAGATTCAATATTCATTCTTTTATCCTTTGAAAAGTATGTACCTTTTCACACAAGGTATGATATCAACACACATTCAGAAGGTACTATCCCGCACCCTAAATTTGAAAAAACCTTTTTTGATATTTGCATTCAAAAAATCCAAAAAAACAACTTGGTGCATGAATTGCACCAAGTTGCACCATTTCACGAATTGGTGCAACTGCTTTGGATCCGCCCCCCCCCCCCCCAACCTATCAAATCTCTAATTTTTTTTTCATTTTATCAATATTTGTTATATAATTCGTTATTTATCATTTTCATATATCCCCCCCCCCCCCATAAGGAAAAATAGTTTGTTCCCTCTAGAGTATTTCCTGCCAGTATTCATTGTGTGCTGCGAAAACAAGCAAAATCACCCGCCCACTACATCTTTAAAAATACTTATTTTCACAGTTTCAAACTGTGACGACAGCTGTAAAGGAGTTCCCAACTTTGTCTACATACTGTCTTCACCCAAGTAAACATTCAGTCCCCAAAATCATCCAAGATGCTGCAAATTGACATTCACCACTTTTGGTTGACGCAAAAATTAAATTGGGATTTTAACACTTTAAACTGGATATTTTGGAATAAAAATATTGTTTTTTATGTCTTCTTCATATTCGATAAAAATAAAAGGCAAAATTATAAATCAGAGCGATAACTTTAGAATGGTTTGAGATTAGTTTTAGTTTAGCCTGCCCTGCTCTGAACTAAACAATATAACAACTAAACTTTTACTTCATTAGATTGAGAAATGTTTATTTATTTGATTTTTAAAGTCGCTGCCACTTTAACTGCATTTTTTCAACCCCCTCCCCTTACTGCTTTGACAAAACCCTAGGCCACATTCAGAAGCTTGACGATATTTTTTGGTTAAATTGGTATTATTTGTTATTATGAAAAATAAATATTAATACTAACACTATTACCAACAACTCACTGCAGTACCAAATTGCCTGAGCCAACACAGCTGTGCACTCTTCTGCTGCACCCCATTCCATTCATACTTCACTCTTTACCCACTCCAATGAAGTTATAATTTCCTTTACATTCTTCCTAATAACCTCTTTCCACTCCATTAGGGAATGACTTGTATTTTGTTTGGCCCCAGATGGATGGCAAAGAAGGGCGGTCTTTGGCAATCAGTCATCCTTCATCTGTAAACCCATCTCAACCTTTCTTTCGTTATAGCCCTAAAAAGTGGGATGGAGCCATATTTTTTGTTGTTTGGCATACCGCCAGTCAAACGGGTACCTAAAACTATCCGTAGGGAACTCCTCTTGAGCACATTTAACAAATTTTCCTCTGCCTTTCGAAGCACCCACGTTTTAGGCAGGGGTTTAATTTTCAATACGGCAGGGGGCAACTACCTTACCCCAAGACCCTCTTTGTCCTCCCCCCCCGCTCAAATTCAGCGTCTTCAAAAATCTTGTCAAAACTAAGATAGACCTACATAATTCAAGTATCCACAGAAACTGATCAGATTTCTTTTAGTATCCTTTACCTTCACGGTACTATTTGGCTCATTTTACAATTTTTAACTTGGTTGTATTCACTTGACTTGAGAAAATTTTCTCCAACTTTACCCCCACCCTCCCCACGATTTTGACAAAATTACGCCACTGATCTTGGGGCAATACTTGATAACTGTCATTACTGTAGCTTCCAATATTCTAGTCTTGATTCGTAGAATTATCTTCTTATTCTTGCAAGCTTTTTTTTTCAACAGGTAAAAACACCCTGGGCCTTGGCTATTCTACTCTTTACATCTTTAAGGCATCCCTCTTAAGATGCTATGCAGATCAGTGAAGCTATCTTCTCACTATAATCCATGTCCAGGAGAGTTTTACCTCACTATGACAAATAAATACAAAAAAATAATACAAATCATTAAAACCACAAAAAGCTTTAAACGTTAAACTTGCTGTAACAGTATTAATTGCATAAGTACTTTTACATTTGAATGTCTGTAAATCCGCGGGTGTAATTTTTTCTTCAAATTATTTGTGAAAAATAAAATTAAGGCGTTTTCACATTGTTAAATTACGCCTCTCACATTGCCTTGAAGATAACTGCCTATTGTGTCATAAGGGTAAACGGAATATTGAATCTTTTTTCACAAAAGGTATGAAATTTAAAAACAGACTTGAACGCTATTTTACGCTTCACTGTGGTTTAATGTAATTAGTTTCGCTTTGGAATCTGAGAATAATTACAGTAATCCAGAATTAGCCAAGTTGTCTTCAATGCAATTTTAGATACAAATTTTCGATTTCGCCAAGCGCTACCTTTCTACCTATGATAAGGGAAACACATTTGGCATAATTATTCAGCCATTCATTAAAAATGTGTATTTCATTTACAGATAAATTATTATAAAGGCAATCTAACAAGAACTTTGCAAAGTTACTTGTCTTCTTTCTATAAACATGATGAACGGCATTGCTAATACTGAGGATATTCATGCTTTTGAAAATTACGATTCACTGTGTGTTATTGTGTGCAGTCTCTGATATGTAATTAAAATAATGAAAATTGAGTTTTTGAACATTAAAACAACATACATTATGAATATTAAACTTTAAAGATAAAAGTCGTTGAAATACTTAGATAACTAAAACAAACCTTTTCGCATGCTGGCCAATGTTCTGCATTGCGCATGTACAACCGATTTCCTGATTCACTGCCTTAGGCCAGGAGCGTAATGCGTGGTTGGTGGCAAATCTTTCGAAGCTTCTCGTGTTTTTCGCCAAGATTTCTCCAGGTAATCATTAGCTGTGTTTCTCTTGTCTCAGCGAACCCACGCGCGGACTACTTTGGAGATAGATATCGTTTTTCTTTTGTCCGTCGGATCTCTGAAGTCGTTTTTCTTGATTCTACTTACCTACGTCGTCTGCTGGCGTGCTAAATTTTTCTCCGCTGGGAAAGGGGCTGATCTCCGTCGGATCAAAAGAAAAAAGCGCTTAATTCAAAACTTCTGAAAGGTGAGAATTGGAAATCTCGTCCATTCATCCTTAAAGATTAGCTTGGTTTTACAGAAAACTAATCCGAGGTTTCTTAAAATATTGAAAGAGTTTCATGTGTTTATATTTTAAAGGTATACATGCATGTAGACCAAGGCTAGTACCCTTACAGAAATGTATTTTATAGGGTGATTTAACGATAATTATTAAGGAACATTTGAACAGTCTTCGTCGTTGAATAATTTTATGCTTACAAGTATTTACGTAAACCTTTCAACGTTTTCCTGGATTTGAATAGTCCGCTTAGTCCGCCGCTGCTTGGCGTTTTTCTAACACTGCCAGCTGAGGAACGCTATGTTACTCTACGCTGCAAGAAAAACTACTTTTTGGAGCTCCGCAAAAGGTCAGTCATCCGCGCGGACTTTAAGAGAAACACAGCTATTGAGAGCTGGGTTGGTTCTGGCTGAGCTTACAAAGTCACACCATTGACCCTAATAACAAACCAAATAACCAGCGACACCAGGACTCGAACCCCTGTCCTCAGGATTTCAAGCCTAGCCTGCTATGTTATATCTTGCTAAGTATATCTTACAAAAATCTGATTTTTATAACTTGAGAATTCTACGCTGTTCTTCAGCAGCCTCATCCAGATAGCGGGAGTTGCGGAGGTACGGGTACACGAGCTTGGTACATGGTACCGATGGGTACACGATGTCAGGAAACTCTCGTGTGTGAAAGCTCTATTCCTAATATCTTATTCGACGTTTACACCTCTTATAATATTATTCCTTTCGTATTTTCAAAAAAAATTGTAGAATGATATAGAATGTCAGGAAATACAATCGGAGACTATAAGAAATACGTTTATCCATGGGAAGAATCCCATCAGACTATTGTAGGTCGCTTTGCGTTATACTATATCGACCGCAAGGATCTGTGTCAAAAAAGCTAAAACGGAGTCCAAAGTACTATTAATGAGATAATATGAGAATAGTTACTATTTCTAGTGCCTAGGGTAATACTGTCGACAAAAACATAACTGCAATTTTATTATTTTTAGAATCTCCTCATTCAGTGATTCTTAAAGAAGTTCCAGTGCCTTTGTGGGATAATGCAAAGTGTCAGGCGACACTGAGAACACAATTTGGACCCAGTTTCGTATTACCAGAAACGTCCATCTGTGCCGGAGCTGAAGGAAGAGATTCCTGCGACGTAAGTTTCCTTTTTGTGTTTTCCATTCTATAACAAAAAGAAGAAAAAAAAATCGTATGTAAAACACGAGAATCCAGTCACGCAAATCTTCATCCTGAATTTGTACAAATAATCTGATTTTTTCTTTTTGTTTTGCTAGCGCCCATAGCTTTTGTCATGACTTTTTTTCCTTTTTTAGGGTGGTGAGCTTACCCTAGGTCCATCTGTAGCACCTGTGGACTAGTTAGATCGGTCCCCTATTTACTCTCCATTATCAATGGTTGTAAAAGTTAAGAATCAGTTTATTACCTTTTACGAAAACAAATGACAAGAAATTTAGTTTCTGCGAAAGAAACAAAGGCAAAAAGCAACCTTTTAAAGTTTGTAAGAAAATTTACTTTGGCCATATAAATTCATAATAAAAAGTGTGCAGCCAGTGACGGTTGTAAGGAGGGGATGCAAATAAAATAGGGTTGATCACTCTCCGCCACCTTCCTCACATCTCACATCTCTTGAGGCTTATTTTAAACATGAGTGGGAAGAGGAGATGGGTTTTAAGAAATCAGATGGGATATGTCTGTTTACAAGTATGAGTGCATCTGCATAAACATGTGACTTAAACCAGAATTTTTTTTCTGGAGGTTGGGGGTCAACGCATAAAAAGGAGATTTTTCTTGGTCATAGCAAAATAATTTAGGTTAGATGCACAGTAACCTGACCTCTAAAGATACTTTAATGAGTCAATGAAAAGCCGAAAGATCTTTTTATTTGAGTTTCAAGAAAAAAATCCATAAAAAAAACAACGATAGTAGTGAGGATTTCTGCTTTTCTGAACTGCCACAATACAGGTAAATTACATTTTGATTAAATGGATATAAATTAGTTAATATAATGTAAATGCAATATAATCTTATATAAATCGGGCCGCTAAAGGTGAAACAAAGCTTGAGTTGTGTACCAGTATGTTGAAAACAGTTTCGTATATGCTAGATATAAGAAAATGTGTATTCACTGGAAGAATTTTTGAACGCCTTGTTGCCATTGACAACACAATTTTTTTGTAATTTATGTAAATTCTTATGAAAAAAGGGGGGAAATACCCCAAAGAGTTTAAGCGATCTTAATGAAAATCACACCATCAGATCTAGCATTCCAGTTTTTGATTTTTGTTTGTTTTTCTAAGGGGAGATCGTATCGACCCAATGGTCCTAGAAGATCAGGAAAGGGTTCATTCAAACGAAAATCAAAAGTTCTGGTGCCTTTCTTCACTAATCAAAAAAATTAGAGGGCAACTAGCCGCCCTCCCACGCCTGTTTTTTCTCCAAAGACATCTGATCAGAATTTTGAGATAGCCACTTGATTCAGTATAGTTCAAAGGTCCAGTTAACTATGCCTTTGGGGATGACATGCCCACCATATTCCCTGGGAAAAGGACTGGATGCTAAGCTATTTGCCAATACACACGTATAGTGTTCGCGAAATATACGGAAGATTTTTAGGTGGGAAATTCTCAGTGGGAGGGATCTTCCACCGGGGGAATTAACCGTAGACAGAATTTTGTTTTTGATGTGAGTAAAAACCAAGATTAAAACTTAAAAGTAATAGAAATTGTTCCATATATGAGGGGTTCTGCCCCTTCCTCAACCCTCGCTCCTTACGCTAAAGCTTGATTTTCTGTTACAATTCTTTAAGATCAACTCCTAAAACGCAAGGACCGTTAAATTTGAGTGAGATATTTTTAAAGAACTTTAAGACTTCAGTGTAAGAAGCGAGGGTCGAGGAAGGGACAGCTCCCCTGATAAATGGAACAATTATTGTTTTTTTTTTAAGTTTTAATGTTGCTTCTTACTTTAAGGTGAAAAGATTGTTTTTTTTTATGTAATTCCTTCAAAAGCTTAGCAGATGCATTATAAAACTAATAAATGACAAAGAGTAGGTTGGCTCAGAAATATATACAAAAAAAGTCCAAAGTTGCGCCTCCAGAGACAAATCAGTCTGACTTACCATTTACTAGAAGTGCCTATGTCACATTTCAGTCATATTTCTCGATAAAACCAAAAATTATGCATAACTACATCAACAATTATGTATCCTGTTTGTAATTTCTGTTCGTAAAGGATAAATCTTATGATCGACATTTTAGACTTGAGATTTAAGTCAGAACTTTTGAAAATGAAAAGAAGAAAGTTTGGAATATCACCTTTCTATCTGTAAAATGATCGAAAGGCATTAGTAGAAAATAGTGGGAAAAAATTGTTTTGACACAAGCTTTTGTAATCATTATTATGCTGTTCTAATTTTCGCCTCTGTACTACAGTATATGGCGTTAGAAGCAAGAAAAAAACATTTTCATTTGCAGATATTCTGTTTTATCGACTGCATTTGACTAGGATACGGCTATGGCATAACATGAATGGATCCTATAGCTTAGCTATCTAAAATATTGTCAACATAAGGCAACAGGGAAAAAAAAGGCCTAGATATGACGGGTATTGCAAAACATGATGCTAGGACTTCAGCAGTGCTCGGCTTGCATAGTTTTATAATTTGTGGGACCTTTGCTTCTTCTTTGCTCAACAGAATCGTATGGGTCATGGAAGAGACTGCTCTAGAATGTAGTCAGATTTTAGAGCTTATCTTTACGACTATACCACTTAAAAATCAAATTTGTACCACTGTTGTGACTTTTTGTTCAAGATAATCGTATAATGTAAGTAAAATATTATATGTCCGAATGGAAACTACACCTTCACTAGCAGGAAGGGCTGACTGCCCTCAGGATCTAGTACAGTTCACAGTCTATGGGGATTATAGTTCCAGATTCACTAGGTTTTGGCAATGGGGGCTACAATTACATAGAGACAGCCCTTTACCCTTATCTGATGATACCCTAGAAATGCCTAAATGTGACCACCCATAGGTACCCTGTTCTCTAAACTTCTCATCAATCATCAAGTGTCCTAACTGCCGAGACTCTCCTATTCCTGAGAAGTATTTTCTTGGATGTTGAAGCCCCCCCACTCTCCATTTTAATAACGATGTTGATCTGATGTGAATCCACCTCGCATTGTTTCTTCGGTGGAGGCAGAAGAAACGTATTAGACACCAGAAATGTTGACACCTTTTTGGGAGTTTTTGATTAGACACCTTTTTGGGACTTCCTTTGCCGATCGATTTTTTCCCTTCTTTTCTATATGTAACATAAATCAGCTCTAAATTACCCTAATCTCGAATAAAGGAGTTACAACATTACCTTGGTTTTGAGCCTGAATCTCAGGTTTTTCTTTTTCGGAAAAGATAAGATTGAATTACCTGTCCTTAAACATTTTGACAAGGTTAACTGGGTGAGCTGAATTTTAGTTTTTTTTGGCTACCCGTCGCTTCATTTTTTTATGTTGACAGCCAAATATATTAAAGGGTGTCAAAGGAAAGGTCAAATGTATGTAATGAATCTTAAAATATTTCATCACTTATAAATTACATAAACAATTTGTTTTTTTGTGATAAATATTAGATAATACAAATAGCAAATTTGACAATACTAAAGAACATGTTTTCTGCGAGTAGACATTTGAAAAAAGACTAATGTATTCCTGACCACAAATAAATTGTTTATTAGATAAACTGTTGTCAATACTGGACTATACTTTTGGCTATAGTCTAGGTCTTGAGAGTTTAAGTGTAGACATGCCATTAAGGAGAGGATCCACTACGCTTGGAAGTGGCGTATGACCAAAAAAAAAAATGTTTTGTGGGACAAGGCTTTTGAAGCAAAAATAAGTTTATCTATTCCTGACAGCAAATAAAATTTTGATGGACCAATTCTTGGCAGTGCTGGACGATGATTTAGGCTATAGTCTAGGTGTTTTCAGACACCGGGTTTGAAGCGTGTTTTGAGCGGGTTCGACAATTTTTTTTTTTTCAATTTTTCCGTGTCTAACCCGGCCAATCTTTTAGCTTAAAAGTTCCAAGCGTGTTGGACACGGATTCTTCAAAATTGTAACTTGCCAGAATAACGGGGTTGAGCACAGGTTCTGAACAGCAAACAAACCCGTGTTGAACACAGCACTTAAAACGATAATCTGCACAGCCCGTATCGAGCTCCATGTTGGATGTGGGTGGTCTGAAAACGGGGCTATTAAGTTTAAAAGTAATGTTGGAAACGTAAATATTTGACAAAAGTAACATGTTTTTTCAACATATAAATGTTGCAGACGACGGTTTAGGGAGGCTATAGTCTAGGTCTTGTAAGTTTAAGGCTGGAATGTCATTCTGATAAGATTTCATAGGCTCAAGAATTACACACTACGTGTCAAAAAGTGAAATTTTCTTTAAATGGGGCGAAAGTAATGTTGGAAAGGTAAATATTTGACGAAAATTACATGTTATATGCAAGTAAACATTTGAAGAGAAAATTGCTTATGAATATCTGGCCGCAAATGAATTACTTATCAGACAAATTCTTCATAGAGCTGGACTCTGCTTTGGGATGTACTCTAAGCCTTCAGAACTTGAGGGTAGGGCATCCATTAAGGTAGGACCCCTTAGGCTAAGATTGGTAAAGCAAATACTGTTTTGTGCATGTACAAATTTGAATAAAAAATAGCTTACGTACCCCTGACCGTAAATGAATCATCTGTCAGATTTTTCAGAGGGCTCTGCTAAGCTATGGGCTATAATCTAGACCTTAAGAGCTTCAGGTAGGATTCCATTGAGGAGAGGATTCCCTAGGCTCAGAGGTGACATATTTGACAAAAAAGAAAACAGTTTTGAATAAGTAATCATGTGAAATAAAATTTGTTTATGTGTCCCTGTCAGCATATAAATTGTTGATCAGATCAATGCTTAGCATAGATGGAACATAATTTAGGCTATAATTTAGGACAAGGACATACGCAGGAGAGGAGGTTTCAAGGCTCCCGTCATTCAAAAACTTTCCCATATTTTTGCTGTTTCTTGCTGAAATTATCAAATAAAATTGATTTTTTATTATTTAACCCTACCTTGAAAACATCCATGTGTGCATGACTAATCTAGGCCTTCAAAGTTTAAGGATAGGGGAGCCATCAAAGAAAAGCTCCCCTATTCTCAGCATTTGAAATGTGGGTTTAAAAGACAACGATTTTTTTTTTAAAGGGTGAAAACCTTAGTTCTCTTGCATGGCTTTTCTGGCACTCCTCCCAATAGGAACTGAATTGAAGGGTTTTCTTATGTGTCTTCCATAAAACACTTAAATATAAATTTTACGGATATTGAATAAAGTATAGTGACAAATAGATCTCAATATCAGAATTATAGCCCCAACCCTGACTCTCCCTCTAAAATGTCATAACTTGTGCGGAAATTTTTATACTCTTAATACATTTTGCCTGTTTTGACAAAATTACAACCTCTCTATGAAATTAATTTCTGCTCACATTATTGCCAGCACACTTAATTTGATACGATATGATATGATTTATTAACATAAAAGCCCTACTGGGCGATGGTTAATACACAATACACTTCAAAATATTAATTGAAAACACCCTTATTATGAACAAAACAAAAGTAAAATAAAAAATAAATATGAGAAAATGATCTCTATGCTCCTTACCCAGTCCAATAAACCTTCCCAAATTTTTATCCCCACAAATTTCTATCTCTTAATATATTACCCACCCATTCCTCCCTTTCGAACCACCCCGGAGAAATTTCCTCTCTCAAACCTCTTAAATCCTTACATAAACATAAAAAATGAATTAAATCATCCTTTTCATCCCCACAAATCGGACAAAAATAGGAACCAGCCTTCGACCTAAACTTCCCCAAAAATTGATGGCAGTAAAACCAAACATGAGAAATGAGCTTCTCAGGACATCTATATACACTTTATAGAAACTTGACGGAATTCGGGCCCTTCTCAATTTATGTAAAAAAAAAGTGTGTCAAAAAGTGAAATTTTCCTGAAATGGGACGAAAGGTTCCGTTGCATGACTTTTCTGGTTCTTCCCCCGATAAAAAGTGAATTGACGTGTTCGTTCGATTGATCAGCCACAACATCCTCAAAAAATAATTTTAAGGAGAGGAAAAAAAAACTTACTTTTAAAAAGAAAAGCAGAGTCTGGAAATCTTGCTGCAAGCAGCGCCTTAATTGGCGCTGTGTCCCTTTGTCCCTTAATTGGGACTAAGCTATTATGGAGGAAATTGTCTGAACCTCCTGGAGGTTCGAATTGCCTGACGGACAGATAACAGGTATGGATCTAGGATTAGGGGAAGGGGATAATTCTTTCCTCTCAAGAAAACTATTACCAATTGCATCTTGTTTTTCCAATATAGCTTTTGCATGAACAAATTTGTCAAAAATCTGGATCCTCCATTAAAAAGAAACGCCATCACCAAAAAATAGTAGATTCTGGATCCGTCCCTTCCATTCAACTTTTCCCGTAATTTTTTCGTTTAGTTCTTCGGCTCTTTTTAAAGGAATTTCTCTGCGAGGGAGCTTGCATCTATAAACAAATTTAAGGATAATTTATGGTTGAATATAATCATTTAGAAGAAAATTGAAAGAGAGAAATCTTTTATCTGTTCGTGAATGTGTTTTCGTGTCCACTCGATTACCCAATTACTTGTGGTAACTTATTTTAGGATAAAGACGCTTGCTTGTGACAGGTTACTGTTATTTATTAAATAAAAAAAAAACAAGTTTTTCAACTGAAAGTAAGGAGCAACATTAAAATTTAAATCGAACAGAAATTATTCCGTATATGAGGGGGTTACCCCCTCGTCAATACCTTGCTCTTTACGCTAAAGTTTGAATTTCGTTCCAATTTTTTAAGAATGACCCTTGAATCACAAAGGCCGTTTAATTAGAATAAATAGGTCTTTTGAAAGTACTAAAAAAACTTTAATGTAAAGAGCGAGATAATGAAGAGGGGGCAAACCCCCTCATATACGTAATAATTTCTGTTCGTCTTAAGTTTTAATGTTGTTCCTTACTTTCAGTTGAAAAAACTTGTTTTTTTTTTCTTTAATTTCTGATCGTTTTTTAAATAATGCAGGGAAATCTGGCGTAGACAATTCCCTTCCCCCATAAATATTCCTCCATGGAAAGATCCTACCACGTAACCCCCCCCCCCCCTCCCACAGAAAAACAGAAAATGTCTATATATTTCCAAATAACCAATACTATATGTAAACAATGGGCAAAGCTCATACCTCGCAGCCCTTCCCCTGGGGACTGTGGGAGATTAAGTCATCCTCAAAGACGTAGTTATTAGATTTTTTGACTATGCTGAACAAAATGGCTATCTTAAAATTTCGATCAGGTGACTTTGGGAAAAATGAGCGTGGGAGGGGGCTTAGTCGCCCTCTAGTTTTTTTTGTCACTTAAAAAGGGAACTAGAGCTTTTAATTTCAATTTGAATGAGCCCTCTTGCAATATTTTAGGACCACTGGGTCGATACGGTCACCCATGAAAAAAAAAACAACAAATAAAGACGCATCCGTGATCTTTCTTCTGGCAAAAAACTATAAAATTCCACATTTTTGCAGATAGGAGCTTGAAACCTCTACAGTAGGGTTCTCTGATATGCTGAATTTGATGATGCGATTTTTTTTAACATCCTATGACTTTTAGGGGGTGTTTTCCCCTTTTTTCAAAAATGCAAATTTTCTCAGGCTCGTAACTTTGGATAAGTAAGATTAAACTAAATAAAGCTTATATATTTGAAATCAGCATAAAAATCCGATTCTTTTGATGTAATTATTGGTATCAAAATTCTTAGAGCATCGTTTTAGAGTAAACCGTTTTTTAGAGTTGCGGTTACTATTGAGCCGGGTCGCTACTTACTTACAGTTGTTACCACGAACTGTTTGATGTCTGCCCGTCCTTGTGTCCGCAAGGACAGGGGTTCGAGTCCTGGTATTGCTGATTATTTGGGCTGGAACGGGGGTCAGTGGAGTAACTCTGTTAGCTCAGTCAGAATCAACCCACCTCTAAATGGGTACCTGTAGAAATTTGGGAAAGGTAAACAGGAAGAGTGTGCGAAAGCACATGATGGCCGGCCCCCAACCCCCTATTGTACTTTCTGACTGAAGGGCCGTGGAACGGAAATCAGCACCGCCAGTTTGGACTTTAGAGTCCTGTGCCGCATCCTTTTTCCCTTTTTAATCAAACATGTGCAATGCTTTAAATGACATTGAGTAAAACCGAAAAAGTTCCACCATTGTACTACAAATCTTGTCATTAATGTTACTTTTATAGCTGTACCTAAATAGTATTTAAAAATTAACTTTCAACGCAATTTTTTGGCTGGAGAAAAAACAATAGTCTTGGTCTGAAACAGAAACAAATCAAATATCAAGACATTTTCTTATGGGTTAAAATTAATGTTCGGCTGCTGAAGGGAAATTAATTAACACAATTAATTAACTAACTAATTAAGACTAATTAATTAATTAATTAACAATTCTGATAAGTAGTGTGATAAAGAAGTTTTTGTGGAACGACGACAATTTGAAAAATGTTAAAGCTAGGTTCTAATAGGTTTCGGGTTTTGCTTTGGCAGCCAGATTTTCCGTCGCTCAATTAAACAAATTTCTTCCTCTGTACGAATATTCGCTTCACTTTTTTTCTCCAAAAATGCTTTAAAAAATTCGGTTTTTGAATCGACAAAACTTCGCTAAAAATAGATAAAAGCTTTCTATTCGGAGGATTTAATATTGAATGAGCAATTTCAATATAATGCATTATTCAAGTTCTATCGTACTTATTCAGAAAAGCTTATGTTTTCTAGAAAATTCTAGGAGCACTTTTGAGACTTGCTATTAATCGTACTCACCAGCCTAAATCCAAGTACCGACCTCGCTTGGTCGTTTTTGCTTGGTAGAAATTGTCGTCGTCTTTCTATCGGCAATTTTCCTTGAGAATTTTGTCCTCCTCCTCCCTAGGTTTCAAAATATACCTTTTTTGGTATTTTCATTCAAAAAAAAGAAAAATAAAATAAAAATTGCTCCCTTAGTTTTTGAAATATATATTTTTTCCTATCCGTATTTTGCACCAATTTGCGTCCCTGTGAAAGCTACACCTCGTTAAGGGAGAGGGGGAGGAGAAACTGATATTGCCATTGGAAGCAGAAAAGATTACCTGCCTCATGTTTGCTCGTGTTTTCCGTCTACATTTTCTCAAAATACGCAATTAATCCAAAATCTACTGCTACTACTGCTGCTAGTAACGACTCACTGCAACACCAAGCCACCTGAGGTTAAGGTCACATTGATTTGTAGTAAAAGGAAAACTTCGAAATAAGCTGGTACTAAAAAATTAGGGAAAAACTTCATGATTTTTCACTAACTCAGGATTTTAGATATTTAACCCTTGTGGTCGAAGTTGATTTCTGGGAAGAGGGGTTTAAGCTTTATCTTTTCTGTCCCCTCTAGTAATACAGCCTTGAGGATCAGTTGGAAATTAGTCACCCCCCTTGAAGTGACTTCTCCCTCTTAAAATTTTCTATGAGTTTAAAAAAAATGCCCAAAATCAAAGTTATAGAAAATTTTGCAAAAACCCTCTCTACTCTGTAAACCATTAAAATGATCTGTATATTTGTATATTTGATAGACAATCGTTAAAAGAGCGAGAGCGAGAGTTTAACTGACCTTACTAAACATCAAGCAAACAAAAGTAACCAAACATACTTTAGCAACATCTGCTATGATATAAACCGCTGTTTATTACCTCAAAAGATACAAATGAAGGATTTTATTTTTCATCAATTAACGACTTTTAAGTTTCAAAACTTCATGACAGTGATGATGAAACATTAAATGAATTATTATTATCTATTTACAGGCTAAGAATTAATTTTAAACATTAATTATTTACAAGCTAAGAATTGGATACTCCCTATTATTATACAAGACGTAACATTCAGTACATGAATGAACGTTACCTTCCTTTACCCCCCTCTTCTAAAAAATGTAACAAAATAATTATTGAACGGAACCTTTGGACAGGAAACTGATTTCGTTCTTTTTATTATTCCTCCATTCAAGCCTTTCTCACATTGGTGTCCATTGGGGGGGGGGGATAAATTGGGTGCGTTCTCCCTGGATTTATTTTGTCTCCCTCTTGGTTTTGAACACAAGATTGTTTTAGAGGGTATTTTCATTTGAAAAATGCCTTTTTTATGTTTTATTGAAAAAATTGAAGAAAACACAAATTTGCCACCTCTCTAGGTTAAAAAAAAAAAACATTTTATCCCCCTAAGTTTTCGTAAATTGGCGCCACTGCTTTCTCATCTTTTAATTTTAGCTTCATAAATGGATCTGATGTGACATTCTTTCTGAAAATTTAAATGTTTTTTTTTTAATCAGTTGTAGTTCAATGTTATAATTCAGTGTAAAATGTATGTTGTAAAATGGTGTTTCCACATGATAGTCTCATTTTTGAGTTTTTGATCCCCCAAATTTTTGGTGATCAAAACGTTTTGTAAAAAGAACGCAAATTTTTGGTAAAATGATTTTTAAGGCACGAAAATCGCTCACGATTGTCTATTAAATAAAGTACTTGGCAATTCTTTTTTTTTAGAAGTTAATAGGAAATTGTTAGAAAAATTGTAAAAAGAACCTTCAAATTCAAATGGAAATTGAGGTTTTGTAATAGCAAAAAACTTTAGACAATATAAATTTTTTTTGAAATGAATTTTTTTGGCAAAAAAAAAAAAATCACACACAAAAAGTTAACTTAAAAATTATGTTATTCAATTTCTTATTACATAGGTTTGTAATAGCATTTAAAACTTTAGAACAGGTTTGAAATGAAATTTAAAATTATAAGGCACGAAAATCGCTCACGATTGTCTATTAAATAGAAATTTCTTATTTTCAGGAGTACATAGCCTATCCCTCAACACTTTTGATATATACGTTTTGATATAGCATTATAGGCATAATAGTTATCTTATCTACTCCATATATAAAAATATAGCCTTTTAATTAGATATTCTTTGTGCTGCACATTTCAGGTCACTTTATAACATGATATTTATATAAGTAAATAATTATAGTTATATCTGTAAAAGAATATTTTTTTAATTAATTGGCCGCGATATGTGTATTCATTTTATATTTATAGGTCTTAGATATATCCTCCTATCTATTTTCCAGTATATATATATATATATATCAATATATATAATAAATTAAAATATATATATTGGTATATCATATTTAATAGCTTTACGCATTTTTCACGGATATACACGCCCTGGCACGAGGTTTTCAACTTTTCTACGACTTCCACCTTTTGTCAATATTTTTTTTGCAAGAAAAAAAAAAGTTGTTATCTTTAATAAAATATGATATTCAATTCTTATTAAATAGCCTAATCAGAAATTCCAAATAATTATAAAAAGAACATCAAATGAAAAAAAATTGTATTTATTTAAAGCTTTGCTATAAAGCGAACTTTGATTCCACTTAGTCCCCTTTCGTCATTTTTTAAGACCGATAGGCTTTTCGTGGGTAAATTTTTCCGAAAAGGGGCAATACAATGATCTTCCAGTTTTTTTTATTGTTATCAGGCAAAATTTTGGCTTTCCTCTCGAGGTATAATCCTCCATTTAGCTAACATTTTTTTGTACATTAGGACCCACTTAGTCCGCTGACTTGCATAGTTTTTAAATTTCAGTAATCGTGACTGAGCCATTCAAGGTGCGGCAAATTTAACTCCAAACTGTGGTCAAATGTAATTGTTTATTTTGACTGAAGCTAACTTTGAACTGGTTAGCCAGTAGTAAATTTTGAAGTAAAGGATTAAAAAAACGACAAGTAGGAAGTTGAGATGGCAAGTTGGTCCCTTGACATATTTTTTTGTATTTTGTCGGAAGAAGACCGCATGAATTGGCATCACGCTATTTAAAGATTTTTGTTGTTTTCATTATATGACGATTTCAAATAAATGCTGTCCTGAGGCAGTATTGCTGGAGTTAAAAACACTGTGGTAAAAGAGAATATGCGAGAAAAAGAAAATACATTTTTTTTTTTTTTTTTTTATCAGGCAAAATTTTTCTACCCTAATAGATCGCAATCCACTCTTTGGGAGACCCTACATTAGCCTAAAATCCCTCAAAAACTTGTTGATTGCAGGTGGCACGTTTTTAATGATCTTCTATCGTCGAGCATTATAGGCATAATAGTTCCTATCTTAAACTCTACTCCATCCATATAAAAAAAAAAAATAGCCTTTTAATTGAGATTTTTTTTTGCTGCACATTTCAGGTCACTTACTGTCCACTGACCTTTACATAAGTTAAAAGTGGCCAATTTTATGCCAGAAGCGCAACATGGGGCAAAAGAATTTTTTTAGTGCATTAATTGGCCGCGATTTTGTGTGACCTTGGGTTTTTTTGAAAGGTCTTGGGAGATTTCCCCGATCAAAATTTTGAGATAGCGTGTTTATTTTGTTTGTTTTGATTTTTTTTTTTGTTTTTTTTCAGGGGTATCATGGTCCTAAATATCGTGGTGGAAAATTCTATTTTCCAGTTTTTATTGGGTATTAATTTCACCTTTTTCAAGTTGTAAATAAACTCTTGCATTTGATTGGATGTGGTCCCGGACTTCGTCATTTATTTTTGGGAATACCGATGAGGCTTTTTTCGTGGGTAAAATTTTTCCGGAAAGGGGGCAATATTTCACTGGTCTATGATCTTCCAGGTACAATTATTCCAAGTTTTAAAAAAAAACAAGTTTTTTCGTGGCTTTCCTCTCGAGTATATCCTCCATTTAGGCCCTGTCCCAGACTAAAATTTTTTTGTACATTAGACCTACTTAGTCCGCTGACTTATAGTTTTGAATCAAATTTCAGTAATCGTGACTGAGGGGAGAACCATTCAAGGTGCGGCAAAAAAAAAAACTCCAAAAACTGTGTCAAATGTAATTGTTTTATTTTTGACTTTGTAAGGCCTATTGTTATCTGATTCTAACTTTGGCAGTCTCACATGGTTAGCCAGTAAAACTAAATTTTTTAAAGTAAAGGATTAAAAAAACGACAAGTAGGAAGTTGAGATGGCAGGTCATGTCTCCTTGACATATTTTTTTTGTATACATATAGATATTCCTACTTTTAAAAAAGTCGGAAAAGAAGACCGCATGCAATTGTGCATTAACTACGCTATTTAAAAAATTTTTAAACTGTTGTTTTGCGACATCAAGAACAGAAATTTCCGAATTGAAAGGGGCGTCCCCTCCTCAATCATCTCTTTACGCTAAGCTTGTCAAACTCGTCACATTAAGTGACAGCCCCTTTCCATACCGGATTTTTTTCGTTTTAAACAGTAAGAAAAGGAAATCAATAATAAATACGATGTGAATGTTGTTCATCCAAGCATGCTTCACTTAGGCTTTGTTCACGCGAATCTTAAAAAAAGGTCACTAGTGAGTTTATAGGGGTAAAACAAAGCCTAGCTATAGGTTTACATAGCTGCGCCTCTGCGTAAAAACGGCTTTGTTGCGTTTTCTCTCAGATAACGCCTGTATTTCCTGAATATGCAGGCGCCATCACTGTTCAATCGCCGCGATGAAACCTTTAACTGAGCCACAGAAAAACGAATGTGCTAGAACCCAAGGTTCAAGCATAAAAAGCGGACGCTATCAAAATTATAATTCCTTTAATCTAGCTACTCAGGACTAAGCGGCGACAACATTCCCGCTTTTTCAAAACCAGCCACATTGCCACAATTTCTCTTTTTTGTGTATTTACTAGCTATTTAATTCCACTTTGTGTTCAATTTAAAACTTATTACATAATATGGAAGTCCTCTGTGGCATTTTAATAACTATCAACTATATTTTGGCCTTTCTATAAAATGACTCATGACTCGTACAGGGACGTCATTTCAATCTTTCTTTGGGGGAAGGGGGCAAGAACAAGATGTTAAATCAATTATAAGACTAGCGGCAGAGCGCCAAAAAAACGTCAAAAAATACTTGGAATGTTTCCTTAACCAAGCACCTCAAGTACTACGTCAGAATCATGAAAAAAATAGGTGAATCATGGAATGAATATAGGAATATTCGTAAAAAGAAACCTGGAATCTTAGGAGGTACACGGGCCCAAAAGCTTACACTTGCGCACATGCCTTATCATCAGTTCAGCACCCCTTTTCTGTGAGAACCCGTATATATTTTAGAAGGACACCATGTCTAGACATAGCATTAGGCCTACTTATACTTTCTGTCTTAACTGTCTCATTTGTAGTTCCTAGGTCTTACGATGCACCCTAACTTCAGCATTTTTCTGCTTCAAATGAGCTTCACTTATTCTCTTATCAACGCTATTCTGCAGAAGTAGCCGGCCTATACTTAATTTTAGAATAATTTTATATTTTCTTGGTTTTGTTTAATAAATATATGTATTTAATAATACGCTAATTTAAATTGAGTTTTTTTTAAGTAATTTGATAAAACTTAATCGTTAGTCTTAAAATTCAGCGCTTTGATCCCACTTTTCCTTATTCTATTCAAAATTCATCAGCATAATTATTTTATTATTCTTTTTAGAAGAGGCCAAAAATTAATTATTCTTCTCCGGGGATATCAATTAAGATTTTGTTTCTAATCTCACCCACTTAAGAAATCTCCACAACTTTTGCACATAATTTACGAACATCCAAAAAGCTAGGGAGATATAGAACCGGTTTTTTATACAGTTGTGTTGATCCTTCAAATTTTTAATTGTTTTTTTTTTCTAGAGATTGCACTATTCTAAAAATGGGATTTTTTTTTGCAAAGGGCTTAGGGGGTAGTAGCCCTCTAATATATAGGATAATATATTATATTATATGTTTAAACCTTGCTGTTATCTTCCATATGAAAAAATAATGTCTATTTATTTGACTTGTGGCCATTTTTACATTTTGTTAAGCTGACCCAAATACCTAACTCTTTATGCTAGAGTAATTTTTGCATTGCAATGGTTTCAAGAATGAAAACTGCCCTGAAAAATATGTGCCTTTTAATTATTCTTGGAGTCTCTTTTGGAAAGAGGGGGATCTCAAATGCCTAACCTGATTTCTCGGGTTAGGATACCTATGGTTTTCACGGTGGTGCTCTTTAGACAAAATTTTCTGTTTTAAGGAATAACCTCAACCCCCATCTGCCTTCGTAGAGGCAAACATTTGAGTCTGCAATTAGAAGGACTGATCTATCACCCCCTCAGTGTCCATATTTGACTCTTAACATCAATATTCTTTCAAATGAATGGAGCTTAATGGATAAATCCTCCCCCAGCCCCAATTTATTCTCACCAAAAAATTGGAAAATGGGGCTTAAAAATTCATGTTTTGAGGTTTTAGGCAACCCTTCCCCCTTAAAAAGAATGACCCAAGTGAATTCCACATGTAGTTGGTAAGCAAATGCGGTGCTTCAATACTCTGAAGCTTGTTCGAATGATCGAATGATGGTTTCCTTTTCACCAATATCATCCCCCCTCCCCTTTGGGGATCTTTACTACCTTTTTCATTAATAGCACACATTGTTTTTGTTCTAATGGAGTTTAGTGGTCACAATCAGGATTATGAATTTTGTGCATTTCAAGTCAGGATTAAAATCGAATCCTTTGATGTCTATATTGTAATCAAATTTCTGCGTTCTATAGTTTCGGGTTCTATTGCCAGAGGTTGCTCCTTGTATTTTATAAGTGGCCATGAGCGGTTTCATCAGCAAAATCAAGGTTCTCAATTGATCCAATTTAGTTACTTAACTTTGAAAGCCTATATATCAAACATCCACGTACCCATAAACTTAATTTGGATGGGTCTGGTGTTTTGGAGGGGGCTTATAATTGAAAAAAAAGCCAAAAGAGACAAATCATAGGCAGCGCGATAGCGCTGCCTAAGTAAAGAACGATGTGGGCACAATGTATTATTTTTTTTTTCTTCTTCTTTCTCCATACCCGGGCACTTCGTATCGAAGGAGTTGTCGTAGAAACTTCGAAAAGGGCTCATTCGATTGGAAATTGGAGTGGCTAGTGCCCTTTTTAATAGTCGAAAGTGATTGGAGGGCAACTATCCCCCCCCCCACCCCTCCACGCCCATTATTCCCCCAAAACACATCCAATAAAAATTTTGAGATAGACATTTGTTCAGCGTAGTTGATTTCCAGATAGAAAATATGTTTTTGAGGAGGACACTCCCCCACAACCCTCGGGCCCTGGGGGCATATAAGGTTTTTTTATAGAAGGTGTTGTCGTAGAAACTTCAAAAAAGGCTCATTCAATTGGAAATTCAAAGGGTTAGTGCCCTTTTTAAATCGTCGAAAGTGATCCGAGGGTAACTAGATCCCCCCCCCACGCCCAAACACATCCAATCAAAGTTTTGAGATAGCCATTTTGTTCAGCATAGTTGATTTCCACATCGAAAATATATTATTTTGAGGAAGACGCTCCCCCACAACCCTCGAGGCAAGGGTTTTAAGTTATGCCCTGGGGGCATATAAGAACGACGTTGGCACAATGTATCATTTATTATTTGTTTCCTTTAGAGCAGGGCACTTCGTATCGAAGAAGTTGTCGTAGAAACTTCGAAAAGGGCTCATTCAATTGGAAATTGGAAGGCAACTAACACCTCTTCCACGCCCAACATTTCCTGAAACACATCCAATCAAAATTTGAGATAGCCATTTTGTTCAGCGTATTTGATTTCCACATAGAAATTATGTTTTTGAGGAGGACATTCCCCCACAGCCTTCAGGGCAAGGGTTGTAAGTTATTCCCTGGGGGCATATAAGGTTTTTACAGAAGGCGTTGTCGTAGAAACGTCAAAAAGGTTCATTCGATTGGAAATTCAAAGGGCTAGTGCCCTTTTTAATAGTCGAAAGTGATTGGAGGGCACTAGCCCCCACCCCCTCACGCCCATCAATCCCCCAAACACATCCAATCAAAATCTTGATATAGCCATTTTGTTCAGTGTAGTTGATTTCCACATAGAAATTATTTTTGAGGAGGACACTCCCCCACAGCCTTCAGGGCAAGGGTTGTAAGTTATGCCCTGGGGCATATAAGGTTTTTATAGAAGGCGTTGTCGTAGAAACTTCAAAAAGGCTCATTCGATTGGAAATTCAAAGGGTTAGTGCCCTTTTTAATAGTCGAAAGTGATTGGAGGGCAACTAACCTCCCTCTCACGCCCACCTTTTCCCCAAACACATCCAATCAAAATTTTTGAGATTGCCATTTTATTCAACGTAGTTTTAAGCTCTTTAAATTAGGTCTTTGAGGATGACAACCCCCTCACAGCCCTTAGGACAAGGGTTGTAAGTTATGCCCTAGGGGCATATAAAGTTTTTATAGAACGCGTTGTCGTAGAAACTTCATAAAAGGGTCATTTGATTAGAAATTAAAATGGCTAGTGCCCTTTTTAATAGTCGAAAGTAATTGGAAGGCAACTAACACCCCTTCCACGCCCACCATTTCCCCAAACACATCCAATAAAAATTTTGAGATAACCATTTTGTTCCACGCAGTTCAAGTTCAGGAAATCATACCTTTGAGCAGGACACTCCCCCCCCACAGTCTTCAGGGCAAGGGTTATAAGTTATGCCCTGGGGGCATATAAGTTTTATTGAAATCTTTGTCGTAGAAACTTGAAAAAGGGCTCATTCGATTGGAAATTCAAAGGGGTAATGTCCTTTTTAATAATCGAAAGTGATTTGAGGGCAACTAGCCCCCTCTCTTGCCCACCTTTTCCCCAAACACATCCAATCAAATTTTTAGATAGCCATTTTGTTCAGTGTTGTGGATTTCCAGATAGAAATTATGTTTTTTAGGAGGATACTTCCCCACAGCCCTCAGGGCAAGGGTTGTAAGTTATGCCCTGGGGGCATATATAAGGTTTTTATAGAACGCGTCGTCGTAGAAACTTCAAAAAGGGCTCATTCGATTGGAAATTGAAATGGCTAGTGCCCTTTTTAATTGTCGAAAGTGGTTGGTAGGCAACTAACACCCCTTCCACGCCCACCATTTCCCCAGACATATCCAATCAAAATTTTTAGATAGCCATTTTGTTCCACGCAGCTTAAAGTTCAGGAAATTATACCTTTGAGCAGGACACTCCCCCCACAGTCTTCAGGGCAAGGGTTATAAGTTATGCCCTGGGGGCATATAAGGTTTTTATTGAAATCTTTGTCGTAGAAACTTGAAAAAGGGATCATTCGATTGGAAATTCAAAGGGCTAGAGCCCTTTTTAATAGTCGAAAGTGATTTGAGGGCAACTAACCCTCTCACGCCCACCTTTTCCCCAAACACATCCAATCAAAAGTTTTAGATAGCCATTTTATTCAACGTTAAGTAGAAATTAACATAAGTTGGGCTCAAAACCCCTATGCCTTCCCAAGGCCAGAAGATAATTTGCTCTTTACTGAAAAAAAATACAAATGAATATGCATTGTCAGTTTAATATACATATACTGATATTTAGTAATCAAAATGTTAATATTATTTGATTTATTAAAGTTATAAAAGTAAAAACATTTATATTTTTTTTCAGTAAATTGCAAATTATGTACTGGCCTTGGGAAGCCATGGGGGTTTTGAGCCCAATTATGTTAATTTCTGCTCGTTTTGAGATTGACTCGGCTATTTATTATAATTTCTGTGCGTTTTGGGTATCATTTATTTATTGATGCTGATTTGTGATAGTTTCGCGCTTGGTAGATTATTTGATTTTATTTTTGCTCATTTTTTGTTTAATGGAGTTCTTTACTTTCCTTTGAAAAAGTTATCTTGTGGAAAAAGTTTTTTTGATCAATTATTATGAAAGATACAATGAATAAAACAGTAGAATTGTGAAATTTTTCAAATTGTGATTGAAGGATACGGATACGAATACCCCCAGCTTGCACCAGCCCACCTTCTTGAAGACTAGTCAACTTAAATACTTTATTAACTCTTTATTGACAAGTTATCGAACCTCGGCTAAGAAAAGAAAAACTTTGTAGTGATATTTTTTTTTCAAAACTCGAAACCCTGTCTATGGTTATTAACTCAAAACAAAATAGAGAAGTATAGAAAAATATGTGGGTTACCCCTGTGTTTCTATGTTTTGTCTAATAATGCCTCCTTGTACGAGCCACTGCTGTCTTATTTTGGTTTTAGACCTCTCCAAATTACAACTTTAAGGGAAATGGAAACTTCCTGGGAGGGTGTAAAGAGAGAGGGTTTAAATAGATTGGGATGGAGGAGAAGCATGCGTTGCTGTGTTGGCCTCAGGTGGCTTGGTTTTGCGGTGATTTATTAGTAGTAGTAGTAGTAGATTATAACTAATCTCTATATTTTTTTAGGGCGATGGTGGTGGACCACTGGTTTGTGAAAAAGAAGGACAATGGTACCAAGTAGGTGTTGTTAGTTTCGGCATTGGATGTGGCAGAAATGGCCTGCCCGGCGTTTATACTCGCGTGGCCATGTTTGATCGTTGGGTTCGTGAAACGATTAAAGCTTTTAGAAATTGCCGAAGTCTTAAAAAGTCGTCAAAAGAACGCTATGAATTAATGTGAGCGACATTAAGAACAAAAACCATGTTATGATTTATTACAGAAATCCTCAATGTATTGCCAGAAAATGAGGCTTTGTTAATATCGTATTTTTGGCCTGAATTTACAATTAAGTCTGTGAAATTGATTGAGCTGTTTTAAACGATTACTAAAGGACAAAGAGTTTAATGCTGTTAAACAAGGAGGATATATTGTTTAAGGTTACTGTTGCTTAAGTCACTTATTGTTTAAGTTATTTTGACTTATTCTTTAAACTACTGGCCTAAGTTTACTGTTTCTACAGTCTGTTACGAAATTAAGTGAACCATTTCGTGCAGAGGTGAAGTCATAGCCTGAAGCTTAGAGTTTAAGATTGTGAAGCTTTAAGACAGTACTGCTTAACCTTGCAGTTGTTTCAGTTAAGTTAGCAAATTCCTTAAGTATGTCTAAGCTTACAGTTTATACTGTGTGTTGAAAAATCGAGCGATCTGTTTTAGATGCTCACTAATGGATCAAGAATTTAAGACCGAAAAACTTAGACAGTTATAATGCACAAGTTTACCTTTCTTAAGTTAATTATTCGAATTTATGCTTAAATTGTTTGTTGTGAGGTTTAGAAAACTGTATTGCTTTCAATTATCTTGGAACGTCATATTTTGTTACTGCATTTTACTCCTATCCCTGTGACAGAGTCCAAATTCATTCCTATCCCTGTGAAAATATCCCGATGATTTGACCTAGTTTGCTGTATGTATCTAAATGAAATTTGTCTAGAATTGAGTTTTCACTAATAATAGCAGCCTTTAAGAAGAATATATTCTTATATCTTTTTAGTATTGCCATCTCTATCCCTGAAAAAAAGATTAATTCTCATCACGTTTAATTAGCTTAATAAGAATGAAGTTTTAAGCGGGTATTCTACTATAGCACTCAGCAGCAATTTACAAAAATATAGGGGTGCCAAGAGATTTTTTCGATTATTTTAATAACGACGCAAAAAAAAGGAATTTTTCAAAACAGACTCTTTTTTTATTGAAAATACCGTGGTATTTTTTAAAATCTTTAGTAGCTTTCCCCTTTTATGTAATTCGCCCCTCAGTTTGGTTTTGTTTTTCTTTTTTCCTTTACATTCATTCTTGATACTGCCAAGCTTTAGCCTCTTTTATATATTTTTAATCTGCTAAATGGATGCCCAGTACTACCAAGACATTTGCAATTTACAATTTTCATCTCTTACATTACTCAAAAAAATTATTACGTCATCAGCTATATCACTACTTTGTATTTAAATTGATCAAATGTTGAATTGGATTTTACTAAACAGTGTTTATGTGCTTAGCGTAAAGAGTTTTTCTTTCGTTTTTTTTAGTGAGGCTTAGTAACTTGTTTTTTTTTTTAATCACCCAAAAGTGGGTAGTCACGTTTTGAAAATATATTACAAAACAAGCGACAAAATAGAGCCGAATCAAAGTGAAACATTTGATAAAAGTAGGTAACTCTCTAGCCACGTTGCCTCCCGAAGTCACGGAGCCCGGGGCAACAGTGGCGTAATTTTGTCAAAATCCTGGAGGGGGGAGGGGCAAAGTTGGGGCCAATTTTCCCAAATCAAGTGAAAATGACAGTGAAAACTGAAAAAAAAAAAATGAGCCATTTAGTACAATAGAGGCAAAGATATACTAAAGAAAACAGACCTTTTTCTCTGTATACTTGAAATATGCAGACTTATCTTAATTTTAAAATTTTTTTTTGCAGAAACTAAATTTCAGCTGGGTGGGGGGGGGGGCAAACTTAGGTCTGGAGGGGACAAACTTGGGTCAGTTGGTGACAGTTTTATAATTTGCCTGATCAACCCTGCGCCCAACAAAGCTTTTTATTATTGATTGCAATTTTCACATTTTTCCTAAGGCATTGATATAGTTATACCTTGTGTAAATATGAGGGTTCTTTTTTATAGTTGATAATGTTGAAAATTATGGTAATGTTTTGGCTATATGACATTTTTTTGTACCGTATGTAGATATAATGGTATTTATTATTATTTTGTCTGTATGTCATTTACGTTTCAAAACCTGTTCGTATATTTATGTAAAAAAAAGTTTGTTTTATAATATTCTTTGCTTAGCCTTTTTAATTCATGTAAGTAAAAAATTGATGGATAATGCCTACTTCATGCTAAAGTAGAATGTTAATTTAAAAAATTATAGTACGTTTGTTTCCACTTTCACTCCCCCCCCCCACTCCTCGAAATAGAAAAAAAAAATAAAAATACTACACAACAAATAGACTAAAAATCTTGAAAAGCAGAGGAATTTTCCAAAAAAGTGGAGGGGGCTCTAGGCATCATTTTAGTTTTCCCGGGGGTACCTTTTAGACGAGAATTTTAGGGGAATTCTCCATCTCTTCTCTCTGTTTAAGTAAAAATGCATTTTAATGTTGATAGTATAAGCAGATTGATTGATAAGTGTATTCAAAGTAAAAGAGTCAAAATGCAAAAAAAAACAACTGAAAACAACATTAAACATCAACGGAATACAAGTGTAAAAGTACTAAGTTGATTTTTGTCGTTGAATCAAGACATTATCAACAGATGCTCGTATTTTTTTTTTTAATTACATGAGAATTCATAGAATTCCAAGATGTCCGGGAAAAGCACAATTATATTGTCTAACAAGAAATCGCCTTAAAGGTGTCCTGTCTATAGAAGAGAGAATAGACATCCAAATCTTGAAACTACCCCGACAGGTAGGTAAAGAAACACTTCTTAGTTCTATTTAGTAAGCCACACTGGCAAAGCGGTGTTAAGGATTTCAAAAAAGAGAGAGAGCAAACAATTCATCCAAATAGGTTTTTTTTTTTTTCTTTACTATAATATTGAATCTCTATTTCACTTTATCTGTTTTTTGTCATCAGATTAAAAAAATATGTTGTTTCGTATCAAAGAAAAACCGATTTCCAAACTTCAAATGACCGAAGGGCAGGAATATGTTTAGCTACAGTTTAAACTACCCTTTTTGTTTTCCTAAATTTGTTATGTTTTCCCGGTGAAGTTTCAATGTGATAATTAGAGCAGGTATTGTGTCTTTTTTATGTGTTTATAAGCCATCTTTGGATTTATTTTGGTTCGCTATTAAAAACATTTTTTAAATATTAGTTTCTTTTACTTTCCACAGCTTAGAACATACTTGGCTTGGCATAGTGTAAGCAGTTACTTTTGGAAATAGTTTCCTTTAATATTTTAAAGACAGCCGTTTGATGGATAGCTTGATTAGTAAGACTTCCAGAGGTTTTCAGGAATTATAATCTAAGCTAATTTGCTAAAATTGAATTTACCTGATTTTGCACCTGTCTTTAAAATATGTAATAAATAGAAATATGAAATGTGTAAAATGAAACATGTAAATAGAAACACGTAAAATATTTAAGGTTTACGCTCTCTTCCGAGTCTTTTGAAACGGGCATAACAACTAGGCACACTGCTTAGGTTTTCAAGGGGTCAAGAGTTGCCCAAAACCCTGTCTCTAGCCTTTTTGCATAGAATTTCTTGATTTGTTGAAAATAATCTGAGGATTTATGTATCTTGTAGAGACGAGACATATCTCCTCTAAATGGTGTCCCTAATTGAGAAGGACAAGTCGTATGGAGTAGTTTTATAGCTGTTCTCTAAAGTTATTTCCTACCATTTAACTTACTTCGAATCGTGTAGGTTTTTTTCATCTCCAGTTATCGCATACTGATTTCTTTCCATCCTTGAGAAATAAGACGATCATGACTTATTTTTTACATTTAGATAGAATAACCTCAGTACTCTATATCTTTGACAGTAGTTTAAAAGGTGATTTTCTGACAGCCTTTCTGCCGTACTTAAGTAGTTCAGGTGGGATTTCATTGTGGCCAGCTGCTTGTCTGTTCTTTAAGCACTTAAGAGCAACGTCAACTTCATCATAAAGAATTAGACCTGAATATATATACTGAATAGAATAGAATTCAAGTTAATATTTCTTTCACAGCATGATTGTCGATCTTGAATTCCGCGTCAAAAATGGCAATAGTAACGAAAATATATCGTAACGAAAAGTGTTGTCATCACTGATGTTCACGTCAGGTGAATTTGAACTTCACGTCAACCATAATTCATTTTACGATAAAATAAAAGTTCAAAATAGGGATAAATCCTTTTTAATAGACAGTGCATAGAAATTCACAAAAAATACCAGATATTTCGGTCACATATACAGTGATGACGTATATGTGATCAGTTTTATTACTGATAACTGATATAGTATCAGTTTTACTACTGATGACGGTCACTGTATATGTGACCGAAATATCTGGCAATTTTTGTGAATTTCTATACACTGTCTATTAAAAAGGATTTTACCCCTATTTTGAACTTGTGTTTTATCGTCATGGAAAGGCAGTGTGTTCTCCGAAATTATCTAATTCATTTTACAAAATATATAAATAGAATAAGTCAAAACTTAGTTAAAAAAAGAAAAACAACAAAAAAATGGAAAAAACAACATAGAATTAATGACTAGTTTTCTTGGTTATTATGCAATTCAACACAACTCGGAACAAAACTCTTGCGATATCATTCATCCTTAACAGGGACAGGAGTCAATTTGGAGACATTTTGGGACTTTATACGGGATGGTCTTTTGCAGGTGGGAAGGTAGTGTTCGGGGATGATGGAACGTAATCGAGGAACAGACAGGGTCTTGGTACCGAAACGGAGGCACAGGAGATTCCTTCTTGCGGCCAACGTGGTGAGTTCAAACCTACCTAGTAGATAATGACACGGAGCCTTCCCGTTGCCATTTATGATCCTAAGTGCTCGTTTTTGGACGTTTTCAGTCTTATAAATATACTCTGAAAAAAGACCGAAATGCCACACTAGTTAAGCATACTCCAGTATTGGCCGGCTGAAAAATTAAGTTGGAAAAGATCCTTAAGGGGGCAAGAAAATTTCATCAGAAATTTTGACAGGAAAACTAAAGGGGGAGCTTGTTTGAGGATGCTTTGTAGACAGGCATTCCACTTTATGTTACCAGTAATTGTCACCCCAAGTAGTTTAACGTGTGTGACAGAGATTTCGGGAGGAAGGGCCTTATGAAAGAAGGGGATGATTGTGAAAAAATTAACTGTCATAACTGACGATTTATTAGCCTTAGCTTCATCTTCGACAAAGAAGCTTCCTGTGTGACATCGTCCAGTAATGTCATAATTGAGCTTTTAATGTTTCGTCAACAAACCTCAAGCCCAGACAGGTCATCCAAATACTTCCATAGACCTGTGTGATCAGTCATGAGGCTATTAATCATTATAAGGTATAAAATGGGACCCCACAAAAGATGGGAAGGGGGTCAGATAAATATTTTTTATATTTATACACTTGAGAAGGATTTGTTAAAAAGAGGCAACAATTATAACTAAAAAAGGACTCACTTGAAACTCAGCAGTTTGTCTACAAGGATATTGTCGTCAATTAGCTTGGTTTTCAAGGTTTTTAAGAATGGAGTCAAGAAGACTAACAAGGTAATGTGAAATAGATGTCTCCCTCAGGTTTCAAAACCTGAAGGAGTGTTCAGGTTTTTCAAACTAAACTTGAGATTAAAGTGGGGCGTATCTGGGATGTCAAGGGGTTCTTGGAGGATGTTTTGGCTGAAAACACCAGCAAAGTATTGTCCCCACCGTTCTGTCAATCCTTTTTGACTGGTCAGAAGCTGACCATTTATGTCTTTCACAAACGGTCAGCCTTCTGTTCGGGTGCCTGCTATCTTATTGGTTAACATAAATACAGTTCTACTGTCTTCATGACCTGCAGCTCGTTTGGTTTCTGTGGCTAGGTTCTCAGTATATGCTCTTTTGTCCCCCCTTGCAGACTAATTTATCCACACTTTTATATTGTTCTTTCAAAACATAGTGGTTATGGTTATTACAGAGATAACTAAACGATTGTTTTTCAACAAGCACTTTTATGTCCATTTTTTCTGTAAAAACTTCCAAGTGGATCACTAGTTTATTTTTCTTTTATACATATCTTATATCCAGCCACTTCGATAGCAACGTCTTTAATACACTGCGTCACTCCCAAAGTCCCTAACTTCTCTGTCCATTGCAATCTTCAAGTTCCAGATCGGCAGATTTATTTTCCAGTGCAAGATCATATTTCCCTCCAGAGCCTTGTTATGTAGCTTTTAAGCTTTAAACTTTTAAACATAATTTTAAGTTTTCATCGCAAACTTCAGCTTCACAAGCTAATGGTCTGAGAAGCAGTCTGTGCTGTAGCTTTTAAAGCTTTAAACTTTTAAACATAATTTTAAGTTTTCATCGCAAACTTCAGCTTCACAAGCTAATGGTCTGAGAAGCAGTCTGTGCTGTTCTCGGTCCTGCCATTAGGAGAATTCCAAGTATATTTATGAACCTTATCGTTCAGGAACCAAGGACTTCCAACAATAAATTAGTTAAATTAACTATTTAATTTTAATTAATTTAATTAATTCGGTAAATAATGGGTATCACAAAAGTGAGTGAGACACACACCATTTTCGCTTTGGTCGCCAAGTCCATGTGCGCCAATCACTATGGGTGTGTATTGGACATCACTTCCAACCTTTGCGTTTAAGTCCCCACAAATCACCAGAATATTGTGTCAGTGGACTTTATGAGCAACGTTGTCAAACAGCTGGCAAAAAGAATTGTTTCTGATTCATTTGCATCGTTAGAAGAGGCATACACCGCAGTGATAGTTATCTTTGCTACAATAGTAAAAAAGTGTGCTCACATGATGCGGTCACTAACAGGTTCCCAGTCTAAGAGAAATTTCCTAGCTCTTAGCGATCATAACTGCCACTACAACAATTTTCACCCCTTCTTTTTCAGAAAACAACAGATGGTAATTTTTGCATTCAACAGTTCAAATTTAGGGATACGTGTCTCTGATATGGCAGCGATGTCATTATGGTGGTTTTCAAGGGTCTCTATGACGCTATTCATGCTGCCATGTTGTGTTTCCTGGTTCAAAAGTCTCAGGTTCCAGAATTTGATTCGGAAAATTCTGTCATAGTCAGAAATTGGGTCTAAGGGCGTGCAGTATTCGTCATCATTAAGTCAGTCCAATTTCAAAGGCAATTCATTACTGATTGCACAATGGCCAGGTTTTTATGGTGACAGGTTATTAACCTGTCGACCAACCAACATGGACTTGGGACCGTCAGTTACGACCCGAAAAAATCACGAGGGAAACTCATGGTAATCTCCCTGGCATACATAAAGTGGGTTTGTTCTTTAAAATTGTGAAAATACTAGGGTCTGAACTGATACGAATTTTCTCATTCAGACTCCCACAGCCCCAAATAATGCAATGTCCGTCCTCAAAATCAATGCTCAAAATATTAGACAATATTCTGGAAGTACAAATAAATCGTCCATATAAACATTAAAGAGCTCAGGAAAAAGATCAAAAGAAGAGTATAACATTTTTATTCGATGGTAAAACAACTGAAAGCTCTTGTATTGACTCTTGTCCCGGGAGTAAATGCTTCAAATTTGTAAATGCTTCAATTTCTAAGATCTTGCATCTTTCTGCAAATATTATCGTTTTTAATTCATCTTTGTTCTAAGATCTTACAGCTCACTGATGTTAGCAAAAAGTGTGAAGAACGCCACTGTTCCGCCATATAGAACAATGATGAGAGAACTTTGATGATATACTCATCATTGTGCTCAGACCTCTGATCAGAGTAGAATGATGAAAGACGTTTGCATAAAAACGACAAAAGATGTAAGATCTTAAGGGCTAGGCATACGTAGCTGATTTCGGGAACCGATTTCAGCATCAGTGGACAAACGATATCGGTAAGAAAAAATTGTCGAAATAAAAATTTATTGCGCAAAATTTTAAAAACAAAAATCATGGACACAAATAGTCAACTGGAGTTTATTAATAATTGCTTGATTGATCTCAGCTTAGTTATAAGTTTAGTTCCCAGCTCAGTAACGGAGTCTTTTACCACATATACCTCTGACTAACTATTTATTTGTTTCCATATTTTTTGGTGTTGATCATGATGAAATTCAGCGCTAATTTTGTAAATCGGCGCCGAAAACTAGAAAATTTTTCAAGCTCAAATCGACGCCGATTTCTTTTAAAATTGGCGCTGATTTGGAAATCAGCTACATGTGCCCAGCCCTTTAGTTCAAAGATTTCACTTTTAAGCGTTTTCTGACAAAAGATGTCAGTAAAGGGCTAGGCACACGTAGCTGATTTCGGGAACCGATTTCAGCATCAGTGAACTCTTCAAATTTATTGCGCAAAATTTTCAAAACAAAAAATCATGGACCCAAATGGTCAATTGGAGTTTACTAATAGTTGCTTGATTGATCTCAGCTTAGTTCTCAGTTTAATTCCCAGCTCAGTAGTGGGGTCTTTCACCACAGATACCTCTGGCTGACTATTTGTTTGTATCCCCTTTTTTTGTGATGATCATGATGAAAATCAGCGCTGATTTTGTAATCGGTGCTGAAAACTAGAAAATTTTTCAAGCTCAAATCGACGCCGATTTCTTTTAAAATCGGCGCTGATTTGGAAATCAGTTCCCGAAATCAACTACGTGTGCTCAGCCCTTAAGATCTTAGTACATTAGGGCCGTTTTTTTAGCACTAAGATCTTACAGCTAAGATCTTTCATCTTTCTGCAAAGATTATCGTTTTTTTTTCAACTCATCTTTGTCCTAAGATCTTACAGCTCACTGATGTTAGCAAAATACATGAAAGACGCCATCTTTCTGCCATATAGAACAATTATGAGAGAACTTTGATGATCTACTCATCAAGTCATCATTGTTCTCAGACCGCTGATCAGAGCAGAATGATGAAAGACGTCTGCATAAAAACGACCAAAGATGTAAGATCTTAGTTCAAAGATTTCACTTTTAAGCGTTTTCTGGCAAAAGATGTAAGATCTTAGCACATTGATGAGTGAAAAAAACAGGGCTAATTGATGAGTGAAAATACGGCCCTACTAGCCTAACGCTTTTTATAGAAAAAGAAACAGAAGGTAGTTGCAAAAAACAGCCTACAGCTTGCCTGCCCGCCTGCTGTGAAATAAAAGAAGGAGAAGAAGAAGCTTAGTTGTTATAGCATATTTAGTTGTTATAGCGAAGAAAAGAAGAAGAATATTAAAAATAATTGTGTTAGAGAATTCGAAAATTTTGTGAAAACAGGACTATCAAGTGAAGTTTTCTTGATTATTTTTATTTATATAAAGTGGGGAATTTATCTCAACCATGATCCCAATGAAATTACCCCCTGAGAAGGGAGATACTAATTACCAAATGCTAGGCACCATCTCCCCATTACCAAGTGACCTTTCTGAGGACTCAGACTCCAATGAAACCATGGTCACTGTCCACTCTGAGGACTCAAATCTCCATGATGATGGCTTCAAAACAGTCACTCCTAAAAAGATCCAAGAGAAAATGGTACACCAGTTTCTCCCCATTAAAGACAGTTTCTACTACACCCCCATCTTTTTTTGGAAGAAGAGCACTTCATCCACATTCTTCCTACCTCTCCTGAAACCATGTTCCAAATAAAAAACATCCAAACAATTAGACTTGAGCTCTTCAAAATCCTGAAAACTAATTTCAACCTCAACATCAACAGAGATGGTTCAATCTTAATATCTATTCAAGCAGGCTTTGAAAATGCAAAAACAACTCTTTTGTCACTTAACTCCCTTGGAGGCATTAAGGTCGATTCAAAGCAATGGATTCGCCCTCCCCCTGCCCAAACAAAAATTGTCATATACAATATCCCCTAATGGTATTCCTGAAACTGACTTAAAGGATGGCCTTATGAACTGCAAAGGCCAAAAAATATCAGTATCAAAAGTCACCAGACTTGGAAAACCCAACAATGATGGCATATACACATCTAAATCCTACCTTTTCACCCTGGACTCCACCCTAGAGAACTTCAGTGAACCTATATCCCTATTTGGCAGATAAAGCCCTACAAAGAGTACAAGGCTAAGCCAATACAGTGTGAAATATGTCTGATAATGGGTCACACAAAACAACACTGCAAAGCAAACCTGAAGAGGTGCAACCTATGCCAAAACATCCATCCTCCAAACACAGCAAACTGTGCAAACAAGAAATTATCATGCATTAATTGCAAAGGTCCCCATTCTTCTGACAACAGATCTGTATGCCCAAAATACAAGGCAAGATCAATGGCTCTCAGGTTGTCTGAAAAAGAAAATATCCCATTTCAGTTTGCAAAAATTAAACTCATGGTGCACAATGCAGATACACCTGAATTCTCTGAACCAAACACACAACCTAATCAAAAAACCCTACAGCAAAAAGCTACAAGGACCAAACCACAAAAAACATTCCCTGGAATCAAGACCTTAGACTTTCCCCCCCTTCCAGCCAGAGACCAAGACCCTGAATCTTCTATAAGTAAACCTACTAAAACCAACCTCATCAAAATCGCCAAAGGAAATATCAGAAGAAAATCCAAATCTACTTACAAACTTATGCCTTTACATATTCAACTTCAACTCACTCTCCAGAACATCCCTCACAGAAGATCAAAAATCCTCAATTCTAGAAGAGATGGCTAATACCTACTTCCCAAAAATCTTAAGGACACAGCCAACACAAATTTCAGAACTATACTCAATAAACTAAATCTATCTATCAATGGCTAACCCTCAGTTACCCCTATCCTCCTCAATTTTGCAATGGAATGTGAGATCATTAAATGACTATAAAATCACTGACCTTCTTAAGTATACTTCTTCACACAACATAGACATGCTATGCCTTCAAGAAACCCATTTAAACTCATCAGTTAATCTAAAAATTCCTGGTTATGATGTCCTAAGAAAAGACAGATCTTCCAATAGAATTGGTGGTGGAGTTGCCATCCTTGTACAATCTCACCTCAAATTCTGTGGTATAAGCCTCCCTGATTTCAGTCATGACATTGATGCAATTGGTGTAAAGTTGTGGCTGGCAAACATGGAGGTCATTGTTATTAATATGTATAATCCAAATGGCAATAACAATGGACATGATTTTTTCAATTTTATTTCTAATAATTTCTCAAATTCAAATCTAGTGGTTGTTGGGGACTTCAATGCCCATAGTTCTATCTGGGGTTATTCACCTCAAAATAATGCTGGAAAATACATAGAGGAATTCCTCACCAATTTTACCAATATAGTACTAGCGACTCCTAGACACCTAAATACCTACTTCAGCAAAAGAAGTGGGAGTTATTCAACTATTGATCTTCAATTAGTTTTTTCATCAAGTTTAATAAATAAAACTACTGTCAACAGAATAGACAACCTCCTAAGTGACCATTTTGCCATATGCACAAAAATTGGTGACCCAGCCATCATTGACAATTTCATTTCCCACTATGTGTGGCAAAAAGCAGACTGGCCAAACTTCTCCCACATTCTCTCAAACCATGACTACTCTTCACTCTCCACTGACCCAAACCAACTCTCCAAAAATCTCACATCACTACTTCTTGATGCTGCAAAACTTACCATACCCCAGTCCCAATGCCCTAAAACACTGAAAAATAACAAACCCCCTAAGCCATGGCGGACATCCTCTTGCCAAGAGGCTTGGCACAATAAAAGGAATGCCATCAGATCCTTCAAGAGAAATCCATCCACTGGAAAATATATTGCAAAGCTACAAGCAGAGGCAAAACTTAGAGAACAATTAAACTTGCAAAAGAAGAGGCTTGCAAAAACTTTCTCTTATCAGTGTCCCACAAAACGCAAGAGTCAAAGATTCATAAATTCCTAGACAAGATGTGTGGCAAATTCTCCACACAGAACCCCTTCCATTACCAGCTAACTCTAAATGGTCAGCAGCTGGAAACCAACGAAGAAAAGGCTAAATTTTTAGCAGATTTTTAGGAGAAGAAATTCAAAAACACCTCTCATAATCCACCTCAGATCAGCCTAACACACCCATTTTGACTTGCCTGGGTCCCAGTATCTACTCCAAGATTTTACAATGATTGAGCTGAATAAAGCAATCAATTCAATCAAACCCAAACAACTTGCAGCCACGACCAGATCCATCCATCTTTACTCCAACACCTTCCAATAGAGTTTAAAAAAGTACTCTTATCTCTCTTCAAACAATGCCTGGAGCAATTCCTTCTTCCCATCTGCTTGGAAAACATCACTCACTCATCATCCCATATTAAAACAAAATAAACCCAAAGAGGACCCCAACTCCTTCAGACCCATTATGATTACCCCAGTTCTGGGAAAATTATATGAGAAGATAATCCACTCCCGACTGTATTGGTTTGCTGAGTCTAACCACCTCATCCCACATACCCAAACAGCATTTAGGAAATATCATTCTTCCATTGATGCATTTGTTCGCCTAACCAACGCCATATCTGAGTGTCTGAAAGACAACCAAATCCTAGTTGCAGCCTTCTTGGACTTCCAGAACGCATATGATAATATCCAACATCCACTCCTACTGCAAAAATTATCAAAAATGGGTTTTCCAATACCTGTAGTGAATTTCTTTAAAAGTTACCTATCTGAACGCTCTTTTGTTCTCCAAGTAAATTCCTACATCACTTCTAAAAAGTCTGTCTCCAAAGGCCTTCCCCAAGGTGCTGTCCTCAGCTGTCTCCTGTTTTCACTATATTTATGGGATCTCAACCTACCCCAAACAAATATTCAGTTTGATGCAGATGATATAGTCCTATGGTCTACCTCAAACGATTTTGAACTAGCCCAATCCAAGTTACAAAAGTCGCTTTATGCCTTTGAATGTTTCTCCAACAATTCATGCCTACCCACCGCCCCATCAAAATCAGCTATAGTACAGTTTTCATAACAGGAGAAATCCCCAATCTGCCCTACTAACCCTAAATGGTGTTGTCATCCAAGAGCAACAACACATCAAATATCTTGGCCTCACTCTAGACCAAAAACTAACCTTCAGGCTCCACATTGAAAATGTGAGTATAAAATGCCTCAGGAAAATGCGTATCTTACAAAGGCTACTCAATACGCCTTGGGGTTGCCATGAAAAAACTCTAATAAATTTCTATAAGACTTATATTAGATCTCAGATTGATTATGGACTAATTGTATATGGCTCATGCTCAAATACCCTACTATGCAGTCTGGAGACTGTCCAGAATACTATGATCCGTGCTATACTTGGCCTCAGGAATCACACCAAAACCAACTTCCTCCTCAGTGAAAGTGGTCTCACCTCTATTGCCATGCGTAGAGACATTCTACTTGCCCGCTACTTTACAAAATTGAAGGTAACAGTTCCCATAGATTACATGACTGGCTAAGAAACCCTGGAGCTTTTAGGGGCCTTGCACGGGAATTTGCAACCACCCAAATGACCTACCCCATACCTTCATCTTCTTTTATTTCAAATTTACCCCCGGATACCTTCCTGGGCTAACCTCTACCCAGAAGTGAACCTTTTGTTTGCGCCAGCTATTAAAACAGACCTTTCCCTTGCCTATGTAAAATCATTATTTCATGAATTTGAGTCTCAGAGATATATCCACCACCTCCCAATTTTTGTGGATGGCTCAAAAACAGATTCCAGGACTGCTTGTGGAGTCCACTTCCCATCTTTAGGTATAGCAGCTGCTGAAAGGCTCCAAAATGATGTGAGTATCATGACAGCTGAAATAGCTGCCATCAACATTGCATTGGAAACCATTATAAAGATGCCAAACCCCCCAAGAAACACCCCCACTTATAATTTATTCAGACTCAAAATCAGCCCTTGCCTCAATATCACCAGAACATTCAGACTACCCAGACAATGATACCTCCACCACTCTTGTACTATTGAACCAACTACTTAAACAAGGTATATCCACAAAATTCCAGTACATCCCAAGTCACATGGGTATAAAAGGGAACCACAAGGCAGATGAAATAGCTAAATCTGCCCTTCAGCTTGAAATAATTTCTGGAAGACCTATCCCAGTAAGAGATGTAAACCATTGGCGCCTAAAAACTTATCTAGCAAACCAATGTCCACCAAAACTTTCTCCATTTACATCCCGGAAAGACTCAAAGATGTACCACAGAATACGATCAAATGCTACTGGCCTTAACAGCCAAACTTATCTCTATCAAAACACAACCATTCCAACAGTAATGAGCCCTCTTTGCCGCCTATGTCAAACCTATGATGAGACCATCAACCATGTTCTTTTTGGTTGCCCTGTGGCAACTCTCAACCATAAAAAAAGAATGGCTAACTTTATCTGCTATACTCAAGCGCCTCAAGCTAACTCCTAATATTGACCAACTAACACAAAGGAGACATTCTTCAACTGATGATGCTGAATTGTTCAAAGCTGTCTTTAACTGCCTAAATATAGGTGGTTTCATCAATGATGTATAAAGCCTATTATTGAATAATAATAGTCTAATCTCTATATTTGATTTCCCAGGACACCCCTGACATAATCATACAAATACGAAAAAGGTTAAATGGATTCATCCGAAGCCTATAATTGAAGAAGAAGAAGAAGAATATTTAGAAGTCAGATCTTAAATCACATTTGCCAGCAATAGAATGATCCTGTAGTCATGGTCAGTAGCCTAAAGATGGTATGCAACTGATCAGTTGGGTAAATTTGTAGTTCACACAAAATAATTTGGTAAAATTCTACTTAGCCTAAGTTACTTTTGGGTATCATGGAAATTGGTTTAGGTTAGGAAAATAGGTAAAATTCTTCTTTGGTAAAATTCTACTTTAGCTACTTTTGACTATCTTAGAAAGGGGTTAGGTTAGGAAAATGAAACTCTCAGGGATGGGTCTACAGGCTAAAGTATGTCCTGGGAAGGTATTTTGAAGTACCTACCTCCACTCCTTCTCCCTCTAGAGGGTCCTGACCTTTAAAAATATATGAGTTATAGAAGTGAAGCCTTGCAAAATAGATCTTCTACTTAAATGAAGTACAACAAAATTATTTTCAGCTTCACAGCTTCGCTCAATCCTAATTTATAAGGTTTTAAGATATGCAAATACATTTCCTAAATATTGGAAATAAAACATTGATATGGCTTAAAATTCTGCTCAAATAACTGAAATTGCATTTTCAGAGCTAAAGCCAGAGAAAAAGAAACTGATAACTGAAAATTAAGGTAAAATGTTGTTTTGTCAAAATTTCAATGGGTTCAAAATTTCAAAGACCTGTCATGTAGGCAAATTTCAGGACAACAAAATTATTTTCAGCTTCACAACTTTGCTCAATCCTAATTTATAAGGTTTTAAAGATGATGTGCAAATACATTTCCTAAATTTTGGAAATAAAACATTGATATGGCTTAAAATTCTGCTCAAATAACTGAAATTGCATTTTCAGAGCTAAAGCCAGAGAAAAAGAAACTGATAACTGAAAATTAAGGTAAAATGTTGTTTTGTCAAAATTTCAATAGGTTCAAAATTTCAAAGACCTGTCATGTAGGCAAATTTCAGGACCCTCTAGAGGGAGAAGGAGTGGGGTTATTACTTCAATATACCTTCCCATACTTTAGCCTGTAGACCCACCCTGAAAGTTTCATTTTCCTAACCTAACCCCTTTCCAAGATAGCCAAAAGTAGCTAAAGTAGAATTTTACCTCTTCTTTAGTTACTTTTGGCTAGCCTATCTTGGAAAGGGGTTTGGTTAGGAAATAGGCTAGCCTAAAACTTTGAGGGATAGCCTAGGTCTACAGGCTAAAGTATGTCCTGGGAAGGGTTTTGAAATACCTGTCTCCACTCCTTCTCCCTCTAGAGAGTGAAGGAAGTGTGCCATGCATTGGCACACTTCTTGAAAAGGTTTTTTTTTGGTCAATATATACCAATCATATTATTGAGTTAGGACTAAAGTGAATACACCATTTGATGCCTTTTTTTATGCTGATTACAAATATAATAAGCATTTCTATCGGAAATGAATTTCAGCCCCCCCCCCCCTATATATGCCAATTCAGGGTTAGGTTAGGTATAGCCTATATAGGGGGGGGGGGGGGCTGAAATTCATTTCCGATAGAAATGCTTATTATATTCGTAATCAGCATAAAAAAAGGCATCAAATGGCGTATTCACTTTATTTGAAACTCAATAATATGATTTGGTATATATTGACCTTTTTTTTTATCATATCTTCTTTTTCTTGAAGAATTAACTTGATGAAATTTATTTGGGATAAGCTTTCATGGTTGAGCTACTTGTAGCCTATGTCATAATCATGTCTCCTCTCTTGTGACAGTAAGCCAGATTAGGTAAATTCAATTTTTAAGCTGAGATGGGTAAGGGATGCTATAGAGACCTCTGATTAGACCCCAGTGCTACACAGATGAGGGAAGATAAGCAGCAGTGGGGCCAAAAACAGCACACCATGCTGCCAGTAAGATGTTGGGAGCATGCCACCAGTAAGATGTTGACAGCTTGCTACCAGTGCAATCTATGTTGACCTCAAACATTAATGTTTTCATCAGTCTTTCTCAAATCATGGTTAAATTTACAACATATTTAAGCCTATTCATGAGCTCAAAACTTCACAAGTTGCTGGCTGGAAACTGGTCTTCTTTGTTATTCATCAAGAGAAGTAGAAATCTGGTAGAAAAAAATGGCTGTGTGTTTCAGAACCCTTGCATAATAGTTGAAATATCTATTAGCTATTTATTCTTAACATAAATAATTATCAAAATTAGTAGTTTTTTTTTTATCAAGCATTATTGCATACAAAACTTCAAATACCATATCACAAAATTTGTCAGTTATCTGAGTAAAAACTTTGAATATAAGTTTGAACTTAGAAGCTAAATTTTTTCATAATGCCCTTTGCCAATATCTGTTTTGTCACCTTTAAAACAGTTATGGCTACTTTGATATTGATTTCTTTTTTTTGCTCCTTTAGATTCCTAAAAAGCCCTACTTGTATTAAAAACTGGTTTTTAATAACAATTAAAAAAAAATACATCAAGTATAACTCACAAAAATCTTGTTAATTTTTAAATTATCATAGGGGTTGGACAAAGATGTTGTAGGAGTATTTTTGCTTGGCTTCTTTCTTCTTTAATTTACATGTGTTGATTCCTATTTCAACCCCATTATCCAACTGTCAAAATATACCATACATAAAACAATATTTACAATGCACAAAAGAACATACAATTGCAAGCAGAACTATATGTAAAACACATCAACCTGTCCTACTAATTTTTTGCACAATCATTTATAATCATTTTGATTAGGATAACTTAAAATTACACCTTAAAAAATAATCAAGCATCAGTTCCCAATGACAAAATGTGGATGACCTCAGTACTGTAAGGAAATGGAAGTTAATTTCTAATCAATGTGTCAGTCTTAACCAATTAGCTTGGTTGAACTTAGATGAATTTATATAATGGACAATATCAGAAAATTGAACAGCTTTTCAAAGAGCATGCATAGCAATGCAATGTAATCTTGTATGATTTGAATATGTTTCTCATTTATAATTAAAGTATAATGAAAACATTATGACAGTAAAAACTTTTAACCAAGACAGTGAATGTTTAGAAATATTCCTTAGGAGAATTCTCATTGAATTTCCTTTCTTTTAAGATTGTGGCAATATGTGACAGGTAAGCTGGTATACTAATGAAAGTCCAAATATTAATATGTGTAAAAACAGATATTTTTCAAAATAGTGGGGAGGAAAAAAAAAATCTAGGGGTCAACTGGTTGAAAAAAATTCCTTCAGTCAAACTTTGGAAGTCTGTTCTAACTGCAGGATGTGGCTATAATTGTCATAAATAAAAGTCAACTTATCCACTCTGTGTGGACTAAGGCCACTTCTCTTCTGCACCAATACCAGGTCCACCACATTCTGCTGTTGTGCTAGTTCAGGAATGGACAAAATCTTCCTGGCAAGTGTGGCAATGTATAGAATTTTATTACAATTTTGTTTCCAGAACTGAAGAAAGTTGCCCTCACTGTTACCTTCCATTTCTTCCCACATTTTTAAAAGGGAAAAATAATGTTTCACTTCATTCCTGATATTATACATCTTGTCTTGAACCCCTTCTCCTTTTTTGACAGCCTCTTTGCCCCTTCATCCATCTTTTATTTGGCAATGCTTCTTCAGCCTAGAAAAATGTCAAAGGAAATCATCACTGGAAAAATAAAAATTAGGAGCCTAAGGATCATCAGCAAGAGCATGTCCAAATTCAGCTGTTCTTCAGAAACTGTAGAATGAGCTCCACAGTTTTCACAACACTGAGTTTGGATTAGTATTCTTGCAAACATTTTATGTGCAATTAATACCACAAGACATGTGGCAAGGATGCCACATTTTATGCGCAATTTTCAGGAAAAAGGAAAGGATCTGTTTTCAATTGATCCCATGTGAAAACATGTGAATACCTGTGAAGTTGTAATGTCTGTCTGTGGACATGCTAACTCAAGAATGGCAAAAGATATTTTCATGAAACTTGGTATATAGATTTTTTGGGTAAGTAGTAAGGCCTAGTTTATATATGGGCCATATTGCTCAGAAACCAAGAGGGGAGGAGGGGTCAGAATTTTGGAAGGTGGCAATCAAGCAATTCACACTGGCTGAGGATTGTTTATATTATTTTTGAGTTTGCTAAGCCCAAACATAACATTCATTTTGATACTGGATACATTAATGACCCAGAATTTGGCCAGAATAATGTGAGAAGAAACAAAGATTTTTTAAAATGAAAGTCAATATGTAGATTCTTTGGTTCAAGGTTGAATAATGCATCAGAATGTAAAATCCAATTTTATATTCCTTGGCTTACATTCCCAGTAATGAAGGGCACTGATAAAAAAAAAAAAAAATTCCCTTAAAAGAAAATTCTTCAGAACCACATGGAATCCCTTTGATTGCTGTGCCTTGTTTTGAAAGCAGTCAAAACAAAAGTGGTTGGTAAATCTAAACTGATGGTTTTTTTTATGCTAATACTTTAGGAAAAAAGAACTTCAATATTGGCAAAACTAACCTTTGAATCAGTTGTAGTCGTCTCAGCAGCTTCCATGTCCATATCAGCATGTGGTTGCTCTTCTGTCAGAGTTATACAGAAACTAGAGGTCTCCAGTTCACAGTCTTCATTGCTGTTGCTTGCTTTTGCATGAAAACTAAAGAATCCTCTTTATTGACATGAAGCTGGATAAGCTTGACCAAAAATTCTCCTGGGTTCCCATCTTTGTAACCTTCTTTTTCCAGGTACTGAGTAATAGCTGTCAACTGAAATTTTTCACAGTCAAATAATGCAGCACTAATCATGTAATTGTCAATAGGAAACCTGAAGTGTAGCTTCTCTTTGAGGTTTTGCTTAAGGATTGCTGCTGAAACACTTTGCCCACAAGATGTTCTTCAATTTCTGCTCTACAAAGCATAGCTACTCCAAGTGTAGGGTACAGTTCCCCTTCCATAACCTCCTGTGCCTCTCTGAAAATGCTCAGAAATGTGGCAAGTTCACCTAGCAACTCCCATTCCAAGTCATCTAGGACCAACTGTCTTTTATCCATTCTTTTTAGAACTCTGCATATTCCAACTTTATTGGCAATAACACTATCCAGGAGAACTTTAGTAGCACTCCAGCAGGTGGGCATACCCTTTCATAGTGATGGGGCCATTGTTGCTACAAGCCACATATTGTCTGTGTTTTCTAGGATTGGTAGCTTGGAATCCACCCTGAGATACTCATCAACTTCAGTGGCCACATCTGTCATTTCATTCAGAGAGTTTTGTTCTTCTAATCTGTCTTTCTCAAGTTCATACTCCCTTGCCAGTTCTGGTCCTCTATATCTCAGTGCACTTTTAATCTGATGGCATCTTGAGATCAAATAATCAATCTCCTGTGCATTTGGAAAGCCATCAACCATCAGCAGTTGTGTAAACATGTCTAAACAAACCCTGGAAGAAAACAGTCCCTGGAGAAACTTTCAAGTTGGCAAGCTTTCTTCAGATTTGCTTCTTTGTCTTGGACCACCTCAATGGTCTTGCTGGAGAGACTGAATGCCTTTATTACTTGCTTGTATTCTTCCCTGATGATTTCAGCTGTATGCCTGTCAGTTCCAAAACATCTAATTGAAAGAGTGTAAACTTTCATCTTAAACTCAGGTGTCAAAAACAGTAGTCTATGTCCTTGATATCAAATGCTAGATTACCATGCCTCCCCATGCTGTTTTTTACATCCTCAAGGACAACACAATGCAATGAAGTGTACACATCATTGATACCACCCTTGGCAACATTTTGAGAATTAGGAAGGTCTTTTCTGTCAGCAACCATGTCATACTTGACTGCAAAGTCCCCAAAACCTAGTCCTTTGATGAACAAAAGTGACAGACAGTCTCATGCACACAAAAAGGCTATGTCTCTGACAAAGCAATGTTTATTCTTGTGGCTAAGAGAGATATTTCCTCTTCCAGATGCTGAAGTGGAGAAAAAGCTAGCAACCAACTGCTCTGACTGGATCCTTTGCAAGAAGAATAGAGACTTGACCTCATCATTCCCAGCATGATATGTATTCAAATGTATCCTCAGGTTTGTAGTGCTAGAAGATGAGTACTTTCTTCATTGAAGAAAACAGACTGCAGAGTTTTTTTTTTCTGTCCAGGGTTGCAAAGCAGAGCTTGCAGTACTTATTTTCTGTGTCAAGTGCTAATGATTCTTTTGATATGGTACCAAAAAACTTCTGAACTGTACTTGACTGCTTCAGCTTCAATTGTTGTTTGGTGTCCATGGCTAGCTCTTGGCACAGAGTATCACCATAGGTCTTCAAGAACAACATGATTCAAGTAGTCTGGAGCTGCAAAATAGATAAACAGACACAGCCAATTTCTCCCTAAGGAGCTATCTAGAATAAGCACAGAGAAGAGGAATACCTTAACTGCTGACCATATTCCTGAATAAAGGCATGATTACTCTATACTTTAATTTACATACTTTGCTCCCAGAGTAAGAAATTTTAGGGTAGTTTGCTGCTAGAATAGAAGACAGAGGCTTTATAAATGAGACAAAATAGAATAAACATAAATACACAAGAATTGTTGGCTTTGGCTAACTTTCTCTACTCAGTGACAGTATGCTTTCATAGGATACTTCACCTAGTAGCTACTGGGTAGCCATCAAGCTGTCATGTTCTTGTAAAAGTCTCTCACCTCCCTTCACACTCCCTTTTGTATTTTTTAAAGCTACCATATAATGTTCTATAAGATCTGTCTCTGCCTTAAATTAAAAAAAAATAATTAACTTTTTAGCATCCCTGCTCTCAATAAAAAAAAATCAAGATATTATCATTTAAATATAATAATTCCCTACCCCCCCCCTCTGGATATCACCTTGATAGGATACTGCATCTGCTTTAAATAAAAAAAAATAATTAACTTATTGGCATCCCTGCTTTCAAAAAAAAAATCGAGGTATTATCATTTAAATATCATAGCTCCCTACCCCCCCCCCCCTTCTGGATACCACCTTGATAGGATGCTGTCTCTGCTTTAAATTAAAAAAATAACTTTTTGGCCTCCCTGCTTTCAATAAAAAAAAATTCGAGATATTATCATTTAAATGTAATACCTCTCTACCCCCCCCCCCCCCTCTGGATACCATCTTGATAGGATACCATCTCAACTTTACATTAAAAAAATAATTTACTTAATAATTAACTAGGTCACTATATGGTTCAAACAAACATGCAAAATAACGTTACACAGCTTAGTGTTCCTTGAAAAAAATTGAGGGTATGAGTAAAGGGGTACAAAGATAACCACAAAAATGTCAAATTATTCAGATATGCCTCAAACTATTGGAAAACTGAGTCATAGATTTGCTATGGCATTCAATAAGATCCAAAGATTCTAATTAAATGGGAGCACACACAAAAGCCAAATTAGGCCAGTAGCCTATGAGACATTGCAAAATACCCAAGACAATGAACAAGTCCCAATGGGGGGCCCTGGGTCTATCAAAATATTTCAATGGTTTCCAAGGGAATTTGATAGTATTTTCTTCCATCTCTGCTTTAAATGAAAAACATGAATATCTTTTTTGCATCCCTGCTTTCAATAAAAAAGAGGTATTATCATTTTAAAATGATAGCCCCCTATCCCCCCCCCTATAGGCAATAATTTACAATTTTTTTATGAATCATATTTTTAGAGTAACTTCCGTTTCAATCTTTAATTCCCCAACCTTGTACATTGCTTAGTCTATAGCTAAATTTTGTCTCAATAGAAGGTTTTTTTTTTGGGGGGGGGGGTAAAAATTTTCAGAAAGAAGATTGTATTTTCTTTAATCTATCAGGCGTTCAACAATAGAGTATTAAACATTAAGAAAATCTTATCTAAAAAAAGCAAAAGAAAAAAAAATTTCTGCAAATTTACAATTCAGCTGTAGAAATGATCTTTCTGCTATCAATTTCAAAATCCAACTGTAGTGAATGTAGTGAATGCATTCTATAATTCTATTCAACTTGAAAATACACAGTTCTTGACTAAAAATGATGTAAGGAATTGCAATTGGGAAACTAGATTCGAAATGGTTTAAACTTGTGTCATAAAGACAATACTTTTTTTGTCAACATATGAAGAACTGTGTATATTGCAATATTTGCAATGCAGTTGCATATCGCATCTGTCTGGTTTTTATGCAAAGTAACAAAAGAGATGAAATTAGTGAACCAGAGAGTAGTGAAGAATTATGGTATGCAAAGTAATATTTGACAGGGGAAGCCACTGGTGATAAATTGCTAGGGTGGCACCGTGATTGCGTGATTTTCGGGGATTCAGGGAACCAATTTTTTTTGGGGGGTGACGCATAGATTTCCAGGGAAATACCCGAAAATTTGAGGATAGTGCAAGCCCTGTTTGATTTCTAATCAGGAAAATCGAAGAAGGAAAAGCTCCGACTTTGCAGTTGACACAATAAAGAATTGCTGCAAAATTAATTCAAAGTCGACCAAATGCCGCTGCCTTTGTTGGCGGCGGTGCGCCCGGCGGCGTTGCTACACTTCGCCGGCGATCGACTGGGCCTCTCGTCAGCAGTGCTCGGTCGATCCGCTGGGGGTTCTACCTCTGATGCATTAGTTTTACACATTTAAACTGATTCTAGAGTTTATTGGTCTGATTTATTAATTGGGTTGGGAATGCAAATTTGGTACCAAATTCTAGTTTAGGTTAAACTAACCTTTAAAAGCTTAGAAACAACTGAGAGAGAAACAATGACTATATGTTCTCTTTATTGAGTCTGATTAGCCTTTGCAGCAGCAGTCTGAGCATGCAAATTAAATTTTAACCTCTTGTGAACTAATACATGGGCGCCCATAAGCTGAATTTTAGGGGGTGAGGGGGGGGGGCTGGGTGGGTTTACCTGGTATAATCAGCATTTCTAATGCTGTATATTAGAAATTACGAAACAAAAATATTATTGGCAGCTCAATAGCGCTGCCTAAATAAAGAGCAATGTGGGCACAAAGTATTATTTTTTTTTTTTTTTACCAGGGCACTTCTTATAGAAAGAAATATTGTAGAAACTTCAAAAAGAACTCATTTGATTAGAAATTGAGAGGGCTAGTGCCCTTTTTAGCTGTCAAAAGCAATTGGAGACTAACCAGAGCCAATCTTCCACACCAATCATTTTCCTAAACACACAAGGGCACCTGCAGAAAATTTTCCAGGGAGGGAGGGCCAGATGCCAAAATAGCAGTGGTGGTTGGGTGACAGTTTAGGTGGTTTAGGGCACCAAACTATGACTTTACCCCAAAGAGGACTGATTTGCAATCAATTTAAAATCCTGAGAAGCTAATTGATTAAAAAGTATCAATAACTATATTTTAAGCTTCCCAGTTGCAAAAGAAGTAATGCTACATGGTGGTAGTACTGGATTCAACCAAGTTGATATGCTTTATTTTGTAATTAAATAATGCTATGTTTGGTGATCTGTAATGGCATATCAGCTATAATGAGAGGGGTGTGAGTTATTGTTTAAGTGGGGGTAGGGTAGATTCCTACAAAAGTACATTTTAATGGACAAACATGAGGCTTCAGATAAATTTTGAAAGAGGAAGGGGGAGAAGGAATTAATTAGAATGTTTCTCTATACAGCTTATATGTTACGTTCCCATATCTACCAGCACAGAGGTGGAAAGGACAAGGCAGGTCATCTTCAGCCCCATCATGAAACTTCTTTGGGGTGACAAGTACTGCTAGGAATTTAGTTTTCAGCAATTTTCAGTGGTAATATTTTTTTTTTTCTAATTATATGAAGTACTTCAATGTATTTAAAAAAAATATGTAATGTATTTATCAATAAGAAAATTCTATTGTAGAGGTCGTGATGACTTCAGTTATGTAGAAGAAGAATTTCCATCCAGACAAACAATAATGCTCCTTTTCATCCAGCCAAAATTCTTTAGTAGTAATATTAACAAGGACTTTTCACCAAAATTATTATTCATTGCCAATTTTTTAAGTATATTCAAATTTTATCCAAAATTGAAATTGCAAAAAGGAGAACGATACTAATCAATGTACAATTGTTGATTTACACATTTTAAAAACAATTGACCAGGGATTGAAGGGACCAGTACCTCAAATTATATCTTGGTTAGGCCTGGGTATGGTTTGGAAAACAATCAGAAATTAAATAAATAAAGGAGCTTTTCAACTGAAAGCAAGGAACAGATTTGAAACTTGCTCCTTACTTTAGTTGAAAAACCTTTTCTAGTTGTTTAATTACATTTCATGAAACTGTAAAGTTTTATGAATACAATACTTTTTGATAATATTGTTTAGATTTTTATGGGTAATCAAACAGTTTGTGGTAATGAACTGTAACTTACTTACAGCAACCTGGCTCAATAGTAACCAAAACTCTAAAAAAAGGAATTTTGATACAAATAGATATATCAAAAGAATTGGCTGATTATGCTGATTCCCAATATTTTAGTTTCATTAAGTTTAGTCATACCCATCAAAAGCTACAAGCCTGAGAAAATTTGACTGATTTTCGGAAAAGGAGGAGCGACCCCCTTGAAGTCATATAATTTTAATGAAAATCACACCATCAGATTCAGTGTATCAAAGAACCCTACTGTAGATGTTTCAAGCTAATGTCTGCAAAAATGAGGAATTTTGTAATTTTTACCAGAAGAAAAATCATGGATGGATGTTTATTTGTTTTTCTTTTATTGTTTTTTTTCCCAGGGGTGATCGTGTTGACCCAGCGGGCCTAGAACGTTGAGATAGGGCTCATTCTAATGGAAATGAAAAGTTCTTGGACCCTTTTTAAGTGACCAAAAAAAATTGGAGGGCAACTAGGCCCCCTCCCATGTCACTTTTTTTTCCAAAATGGTCCAGTCAAAATTTTGAGATAGTTTTTTTCTTCAGCATAGTTGAAAGGCCCAATAACTATGTCTTTGGAGAGAAAATTACTTGCTACAGCCAAGGGGAACAGGGTTTTAAAGTTATAAAAATTGCCCTTTGTTTCATATGTTATTAGGAAGTATGCATACATTTTCTGGGTGGGGAGGGGAGGATGAATTTTCTGCTGGGAGAATTTTCAATGGAGAGGATGGTTCCCAGGGGGTGAAATTTTCAGAAGAAATTTTACACTGGGTAAATTTGTGAGAATTCATATATGAAATCCTTTATATATCTTGCTTTCTCTTTACTGATTCAATTTTTACGTGTGGACATGTTAAGGGTAATTGTCCAGGGTAAATTTTTGCCAGGATTGAATTGTCCAGAGGATATTTCTATGGGGAGGGTGATTTTTTCTGTGGAGGTGGAGCCAGGTATCCTGGTGTTATTTAGAAAAAAAAGTTTTTTCGACTGAAAGTAAGGAGCAACATCAAAACTTAAAATGAACAGAAATTATTATGCATATGAGGGGGGTTGCCCCCTCTTCACCATCTCGCTCTTTGCGCTAAAGTTTAAATTTTGTCCCAATTCGTTAAAAATGATTACTAAAACACAAGGGTTGTTTAACTAGAACAATAAGTAACTTTTTTTAAAGTGCCAAAAAACTGTAGCTTGAAAAGCGAGGTGTTGAGGAGGGGACCCCCCCGTATATGTAGTAATTTGTGTTCGTTATAAGTTTTAATGTTGCTCCTTACCTTCAGTTGAAGAAACTTATTGTATTTTCTTTATTTAATGAAGCTTAGAGACAAACAATTTTATAAAGGCAGCAGAATAGGTATGTCAATCAGAGTAAAAGTATTTAAAAATGAAAAAAGTAAGTAGCTACAAAAAATTCACAAAACAATAGCCTACTTACAAAAACTAAGATATAAACTCCCAGCATTAAGTTCTATTGAGCAATGCCAAATTGTTGGACAGATATTTTTTAACAATATTGACAGTTTTGAACTTGGTTATCAAACACCAAAATATTTAATGCCTTTAGTGTGTTTATAAAAAGTAACGCATTATCAAAGTAGTTTGTTCAAAGTAAAACATTAAAACTAAGATTAAGAAAATCAAATACAAATATTTATTTAATATTTTTGATTAAATTTTGAATGCCAAAAGCCAGTATGTTTGACACCTTTATACTTCATAACTGTAAAAAATTAAATCTTTTTCAAAGTGATAAATAGATAAATACAATCACTCCTATAAACAAAAAAAAGGTTATAATAGTTCTGATTATAGTGACTTCATATATCAGCTCATGGGTACTCTTGCAACGCAAGCAATAGTTGGGGGAGGGGCATGGCCCCCCTGCCCCCCCTTGCCGGTGCCCATGCAAACACATCCAAACTAAATTTGGAGACAACCATTTTGTTCAGTGTAGTTTCAAGGTCCAGAAATTATGAATTTCAGGATGACCCCCCCCCCCCCCCCCCCCCCCCACCCTCAGGGCAAGGGTTGTAAGTTATGCCCTGGGAGGATATAAGGTTTTTATAAAAAGGGTAGTCATATAGACCTTGGAGGGGGCTCATTGGATTGGTAATCAGAATTTCTAATGGCCTTTTTAATGGTCAAAATTAATAGGAGGTCAACCAGCCCCCCCCCCCCCTATTCTATTCCAATCATTTCTCCAAACACATCCAATCAAAATTTTTTGATAGACATTTTGTTTAGCATAGTTGAAAGGTCCAGAAATTATGTCTTTGAGTATGAAATCCCCCCCCCCCCATAGCCGTCAGGGCAAGGGTTTTAATTTACACCTTGGGTATATAAGACTTTTATACAAAGGGTGGCTGTATAAAACTTTGGAGAGGACTCATTGGATTGGTAATCATAAGTTATAGTGCTCTTTTTAATAGTCAAAGTGATCAGAGGGCAGATATTCCCCCCCCCCCCCACACATGTTGTATTTTCCCAAAATGCATCTGATAGAAATTTTAAGATGGTCTAGGTTTAAGAAATTTTAAGATGGTTTTGTTGTAATAGAAACTTCAAAAAGGGCTCATTTGTTTGGAAATTGAAAGAGCTAGGGCTCTTTTTAATAGTCAAAAAGTGATTGGAGGGCAACCAGTCCCCCCCCCCCCCCCCACACACCATCATTTCCCAAAACACTTCCAATCAAACTTTTGAGGTAGCTATGTTGTTTGATGTAGTTTAAAAGTCCAGAAAGTATGTCTTTGAGGATGAGACTGCCCCCCCCCCCCCCCAGAGCAAGGCTTGTAAGTTATGCCCCAAGGGAATATAATGTTCTTGTGGAAAGTGTGGTTATATAAACTTTGAAGGGTTCATTGGATTGGAAATCAGAAGCTTAAGTGCCCTTTTAAGAGTCAAATTTATTGGAGGGCAGCTATACCCCCACATCACATTTTCTCTAAATGCATCCAGTAGAAATTTTGAGATAGCCATTTTTTAAAAAAATAGTCCAAAGATCACATAACAAGGCCTTTGGGGTTGACACAACCTCCCATAATCTGGGGGGTAAGGGTTGTAAGTTATACCTGGGGGCATGTAAAGTTTTTATAGAAGAGATGGTCTTGTGAGCTTTAGGTGAGACTCATTTGATTGAAAATATATAGTTCTAGGTCCATTGTAAGAGTCAAACGTGATGGAGGGAAAATACCCCCCCCCCTGACATCCTCTTTTTGCCAAACACATTCAATCAAAATTGCAAGACAGACATTTTGTAACCAATAGTCCAAAGAGCATATAACAATATCTTCAGTTAGTAAATATAAGGAATATTTAGGCAGATGTTGAACTAAATCAAAACAAACTATGACCATGTGGACTTTTGAAAAGGTGGCAAAGTAATATCTGAAGAACAACTTATCTTATTAAGTTAGACCTTAAGAATAAGTTGTGGGGATTTTGAACTAGCCAGAAGGCACTATGTGTATAGTTTTCATCAGCATTCATTCCGCTAACATCTAAGTACACAGGCTGTGAAATAACTTGAAAAACAAGTTCCCATTGATAAGAATTGTCATGTTAAGTGGAAATCTTACTTTATAAGACTTGCTATGTTAAGTGGAAATTTTGTGTGATAATTACAGGCACAATGGAATACACTCGGCATGCATTTGTGAATAATTTGTGGGAAATTTTGTGTGAATAATTACAGGCACTGGAATAGTCACTCGGATGCATTTGTGAGGCTCGGCCCTCACAGAAAGATAAGTAATCTTTCTAATTATTATAACTATATTTCCGGATTAATTATGACTTCTGTTAATTTTTCTGAAACTCTATAAGAAATTAATCAAAAATTGAACGGAATAGAAATAGTTTCATCGCAGGTTCAAGAACTGAGAAACGACCTATCTGCTATTTCGTCGCGAATTGATTCGACAGTAGACAAGTTCTCGGAGGATACGTCACAATTGAAGAAAGATTACCTAAGTTTGCAAGCTGAAATGTCGGCTACTAACGTAAAATTGCAAAGACTAGAAAATGAGTCTAAAAAGTGTAATTTGGTCCTGTATAATTTCGATCCTACAAACAAACGTTCTTCGTTACGAGAAGATGTAATGAGAGCACTCAACTTACATGTGCCAAATTTAGGGCTGAAAATGATGGACATTAGAGACATTTTTCGGCTAAACGCTAAACAAGGCACGCGACCAGTGCTGGTTAAGTTTACAAGTGGTTACATTCGTGATACTATATTGCGTTCAAGTGCGCACCTGAAAAGGACGGGTCTTGGTGTTAGTCCCGATTATACAAAGCGTGAATTGTCTATTCGTAACCACCTAAAGCCTTTTCTTGAACGGGCTAGAGGAGAAAATAGAGAAGCAAGACTAAGAGGGACAAAGTTATATATTGGTCAACAGTGTTTTACGTATAGCTTTGATAAGCAGTCTGTAGTTGAGGTTACGAATGCCCCTAATATAGAGTCATCAGCGAGTACCATGACCCATTTAAGGAAAATTTTGGGCAAAAGTTTCTCCGTGAACCTGGGTCATTATCAGTGCCACAAACAAGTTTAGTAAAGAGTTTTTTTTCTGAAAATAATCGGTTTAACCTGGAAGAACCTTGCAATTCAAGATCGCGTTCTGGATCTTCATCCTCAATTCAATCTTTCTTTAGTGTAGTGGAGGAGCCTAGTAGTGATAACGAAATAAATGGGGTGAACAGTGAAACTCCTGTTATTAAAAAAGGCTCCACATCAACTTTTGTCGGGCCTTTGGGGGCTCCCAAACGTAACAGCCAACAAATTATTAGCCCAGATGACCACCTAAGACAGAAGAGCAAGTCGGTTAGAGCTGACGACCCTAATAAAATGGAGCCTAGGCGGCTATTTGACTCGTCACAACCCATTGGCTCAAATAGTGGATAGGATAAGCAGGGCCATGGCGCAAATTACGAGTGTCATTTAACGCATTGGAATGTTCAGGGTTTTTCGTATCTTAAATTAGAGTGTCTTCTTAAATGTTGTGATTTTTCAGTTGTATCATTACTAGAAACGTGGCTGGAAAAAGAGGAGAGAATAGAAGGTTTTTCTTATTTTGGATCACAAAGAAAGCGATCGCAGAATGGTAGAACTTATGGAGGAGTGGCATTATTGATAACGAATAGATGGCGAAATTTATCTCGGTTGAAAAGTGTTTCATGTAATCTAGTATGGGTGCGAGTACCTTTAGGTAGTAACTCGTTTATCTTTTGTTCAGTGTGTTTACCGCCGGAAACTAGCACTTTTAGTGATGAGGATACCTGGGAGATATTAGAAAATGATATGGATCGTTTTTCAGAACAGTTTCCGTCCGATTAGTTTATTTTTCTAGGGGATTTTAACGGATATATAGGGGAGGACGAAGGAGCCCGTGAGGAGGAGGTGGGTCTCGAACTAGGAAAAACTAATGGAGTTTATATGATTGAGCCGTCGGTTAGGAGGAGGACGAGTAAGGACGGTCATCGGAGAAAGAATAATTGGGGGAAAAAATTATTGGATTTTTGTGGTAAGCAGAATTTGGTTATTTTGAATGGGAGGACAGGGAAGGATAAAGGAGTGGGGGATTTTACATGTTTTTTTCGGGTAGATCTCCAAGTGTTATAGATTATGGGGTTGTTAGTCTGGGGCTTCTTTCTTGTTGTGTGGATTTTGAGGTGATGGCGCTGGCTGGGTCGGATCACGTGCCTATTAGGGTTGAATTAGGAGGGGGAGGATGGGTTGAGAGCCGGAAAAAGAAGTTTGGGGCTAAGGGAAAGATGGGTAATGAGCTTGATTGGAGGGAAGGTTTAAGGTTTGATAATGATAGTGAGGAGAAGTTGAAAAAGGTACTAGTTGAAGATAGAGGGCTGGATTCATTTTATTCAGAAGAGTGAGGATATGGCAAGGGAAGTGGATATAGCAGGTTCTGTTGATTTTTTGTCGGGGTTTTGTATAAGATTGGAACTAAGGTGGCATGTAGGAGAAAAATGGTAGAAGTACTGGTTTGATGAGTTTTTTTGATAAGGATTGTGAGGAAAAGAAGAAGGAGGTTTTACTAGCTTTTAGATTGCTTAAGGCTAGTAGTACAGTTGATCTGGAAAATAATTTGCAGGTTTTTAGGGACAAGCGAAGGGGATATAAAAGGCTACTTAAGTTGAAGAAGAGACGTTCTGAAGAGAGGAGAGAGCCAAAAAATACGGGAGAAATTTAGCGTGAATGATATAACGGAGTTCTGGAAGTTAATTAGGAAATCAACAGAAAATAAAAAGTTGACTGATTCAGTCCCTCACGCCGATACCTGGCCAGAATACTTAAAACAAAAATATAAAGAGATATACACCGAAGAGGACGAAGAGAGAGCTGATGAGGAGATGAATAGTTTACTAGAAACAGCCGATTTTGAGTTGGATTCAGAGGACGCTAAACTACTGGAAACGGTTGGACAGGAGGAAATATGGCACGCCTTGAAAAGCATGAGAGGGAACTCAGCACCGGGCATCGACGGAGTACCAACTAAGCTGCTGAAATGGTCAAGAGCATGGATACTGCCAGTGCTTGCATTGATATTCTCGGCAATTCTAAGTACACCTCTATGGCCAAAAAATTGGCAGATATCGATTAGCATCCCATTATTTAAGAAAGGAGAAAGAAACCTGCACAAGAACTATAGGGGGATAAGTTTAGGAAGTTCTATCAGTAAGCTATTTTGTAGAGTCCTTTCTAATAGGATGGATAAATGGTTGCATTATAAAGGTATATTAATTGAATGTCAGGCAGGGTTTAGGGAAAACTATAGTACAATTGATCAAACATTTTGTTTACAGGCTTTAGCTAGTAAATATACGAGGCATAGGAAAAATAGGCTATATACGGCGTTTTTGGACATTAGGGGAGCATTTGACGAAGTTTCAAGGAGTTTGTTGAAAGTGGTGTTAGTGAAATTAGGATTGCCAATTAGGTTAGTAGAAGTTATAATGAAAATGTATGAGGTGGTTAAAGTAGTAGTGAAGGTAGGTATTTCTTATTCTAGGCCAGTTTTAAGTAATGTAGGCCTCAAACAGGGATGCACTCTATCACCGCGTTTGTTTTTCTCTTTTTATTAATGATATTGAGCAGTATTTTAGAAATAGAAATGTCCCTATGTTAAAATTAGTGTCGCTGGAGCTGTTTTGTTTATTATTTGCAGATGACATAGTATTGCTTGCGAAATCGGCTCCGGATTTGCAAAAGATGTTAGAGATTTTGGATAGTTATCTGGAGAGTAAAAAAATTAGTTTTAAATATTGAAAAATCAGTTATATTAGTTTTTGGAAATGATGAAAGGGAAAAGAATAAGTTTTATTTTGAAAGGAAAGAGATGAAAGAAGTTAAGGATTATATTTATTTGGGATGTAAGTTCACAAGTTCAGGGAAATGGAGTGATCAGGTGCAAATAGCGAGTTGGAAGGGTCAGAAGGCTTCATGGGCGTTATTGAAGAGTCCCCTTAGGCATCTAGGACCGGCAGATATTAAGCTACAGAAGAGAATTTTTGAGACGAAGGTAGGCCCAGTATTGAGTTACGGTGGGGAAGTTTGGGGTTTTGAAAAAGGGGGAAAAATAGGGAGAGAATTATTTAGGACATTTCAGGAGACTTTTAGGGCTAAGCGGGAAATTTAATAATCTGGTGTTAAAGGGTGATCTAGGATTGTTTTCATTGAGGGTAAAAAGATTGGTTAGAATGATAGGATACTGGGAAAAGGTGATTGGTTTACAGAATAATAGGTTAGTAAATGCAGCTTATCTGGAGGTGTTGCAGGATAGAAGGAAATGTTCATGGGCTTCCCAGGTGAAATCAATCTTAAATAGTTGTGGGTTATCAGGTGTTTGGAATGAAGGGAAGGGGATAGGGCTGGAAGTAGGTAATGTAGCAAAACTAGTAAAGGGAGTGCTTGAAGATCAGGAGATTCAGAAATAGCAGTGTGAAGTCGCAGCCTCGGTGTCCCTCGGCGTTTACCGGCAATGGAAGGAGGTCTGGGGATGTGATAATTATTTTAAAGCGGGTTTAATTGTGAAGAAATTAAGTGGTATATATCAGGGAGGGGTAATTTTCTAGCACTTGGAGAAAGGAGGAAATATTTAGGGAGGGTAAGGGTAAAGGAGGGTCCTCACTCATGCCCTATGTGCGGAGAAAATGGTGAGGATCTGCTTCGCTTCATGGCCCTTTGTCCCGAATTACAGGATTTAAGGAAAGAATTATTTTTTGTTAATGTGGGGACAAGTGAGTGGTTGGTTTCAGTAATGGGATCAAAAAATTATGGGACAATAAGAATGATAGCAAAGTATATAAAATTGGGTATGTCACATAGAGATAGATTTTTGTAAAGGGGGTGGGGTGAGTGTGGAAAGTATTGTTGTATGTGTGTAAGTTGTTTTCTTGTTTGTTATTTTTGCAGTCATGGCCCTTGATAGATGTAACATAAATCTATCTATTTATGTTAGTTTAATGGTATTGTGTGCTTTATTATGTTTTTGTAATGTTTTGTAATTTTGCATTGTTATTGTTATGTAGGCTATTGTTATGTATTTTATATTGTTATGTATGTGCTATTCACTAATTGTTATGTATGTGCTATTATTTTGTGTGATTTTCCTTTTTTTGCCGTGGCCCAAAGTGGCTTTTATTGCAATAAATATCTATCTATCTATCTATCTATACTTTTAATACTACCACTACAGTTACTGTAACTAATGATGCTAAGAGTATTAAGGTGAAACTTCTAGGAAGCATTTAGGGGGAGTTTCAACTAAACAAAAAACTATGCATGCAGGTTTTCAAGAGGGCATATAAGCAATATGATAGGCAGCATCACTCTATAATACTTACTTACTTACTTAGGTCTCCTGCCAGGTGCTACTTGGGGTAGAGAGTGATGTCTGCCTCCTCCATCCACGTCAGTCCATTGCAAGGGTTTGCGCTTCACTTGGTCTGATATTTGCCATTGCTAGGAACTTGGATATGCTGCTTCCAACCAGCTTTGACAGGGTCAAAGATCATCTCTGGAGGTAAATATGGGGGCATTTGAAGTAGATGTCCAAACCACTGTAAGGTACGCTTGGCTGCTTTGGTAGAAAAACAGGACTGCTTGGTGAGATGCAGCAGCTTCTTGTTGCTCATAAAGTCGACCCACTGTAGACCTTCTATCCTTCTCAGACTCTTTGACTTGAATCTATAAGTAGCCATTAGGGTTGGGACTGATGCTCGCCAAGTCTCAGCTCCATAAAGCATCACAGAACCAACGAGGGCATTGAAAATTCGAAGTTTGGTTGAATGACTGGTATTTGGGTTTAGCCAAAGGTGACAGTTCAACCTGCCCATGGCAGAAGACGCCTTGGATAGCCTTGCTTGCATCTTGGGGAGAAGGGAACCATCTGAGGAAATCGTGGATCCCAGGTAGGTAAACTTTTGAACAACTTCTATGCTAGTTGTTGTGTCTAGACTGACTAGAGAAATGACAGCAGGAGAAGTTGGGTCTGTGGGCATAATTTTCGTTTTGTTCCAGTTTTTCTGCAGTCCCACAATTGCAGCCTCTTCTTGTAAGATTTGAAGTGCTTCCAGCAACTGATCCATGGAGTCCGCTAGGATGGCCAGGTTGTCAGCAAAATCAGCATCTGAAATGATGCAATCTCCAAACTTGAGTCCAAAGTTGAGACGTGAAGTCGTCTTTGTCATAGTATAGTCTATGATGACACTGAAAAGCTCTGGGGCCACTGCACATCCTTGACGCACCCCTATTGTGATTCGGAAGAATGGGCTGCGCCGGCCATTGACTTGAACATAGCTCTCTGTGTCATGGTGTAAAGCTTAGAAGAATCTGCAGTTTTTTCGAGGAGGTCAGTCAATGCTAAAATCTTCCAAAGTACCTCTTGGTCCGCTGAGACGAACGCAGCACGAAAGTCAACAAAGGCAAAAGAGCCTTCTGGCAGAACTCCATGACTTTTTCTATTATATGTCTAATCATGAAAATCTACTTGATGGTGGAATGGTCTGACATATAAAAGCAGCTTGTTCAGGTCACCAAATCCCACGGATTATATTCCGACAACAATCCAGCAGGACTATTGAGAAAAGTTTTCCTGGGACTGACAGCAGAGTTATTCCATGGTAATTTGAACAGTCCTTACTAGAGCCTTTCCTTTTCTGTAAGGGGATGATGACACCTTCCCACCAATCTTCAGGAATTATCTCAGTTTGCCAAATTGTGGAGAACAGAGTGTGGAGAAACAGGAGCATTGTAGGACCAGCATATTTCAGCATTTCAGAGCTTAAGTCACAGATACCAGCTGCTTTGTTATTCTTGAGCCTTTTAACTTCGTTTCCCATTTCTGACGGGTTGAAAGGCTCATATGGAGGAACATTTGCTTCGGGCCTTTGACTGGTAGATTGGCTGGGACTATTATTTGGAGAGACAGATGGGCTAGTATTATTTAAGAGTGAGCAGAAGTGGCCGTTCCACCTCTCAAGGCAAGTGCCCTCATCAGAGAGAAGTGTCCCATCCAGGGATAGGACAGGTCCCAATGTAGGAGTTTTATCTTCTGTAAGATCTTGAAGATGCTTGAAGAGGCTACCCATGTCTTTCTTTTTTACTGCTAATTCAATTTCAAAAGCTTTCCTTGTACCAAACTGAGTTCGATCCTGGTGAATGAGATGGTTTCGCACTCCATTAAGCCTCCAATAAGTGACCATGTCCGCTAAGGAGTCTTGCCCTCCGTCTTTGCTCTATAACCTCAAATGTTTCATTTGTTAGCCAAGATTTCTTTGGAAAACCTCTCTTGCCAAGCACCAATTGTGCTGCTTTGCTTGTCTGCAATTTAAAATACTTCCAGGCGTCTTTACTGCTGCTAAGTGTGCCAAGAGGCTCGAAGCAATTTGATACCTCAATACTATACTCCTGGCGAGTATTTGGCTCCTGGAGTTTTGCCAATATCTGCAGTAACTGGCCTTCCTTCTGATCATTGTGCTTAAAGGCGGAGATGTACTTTAGCACACATGAGTCTGTGGTCTGCGTTGCCAAGTTCAGCTGATCTATAAGTTTTACAGTTGTTCAGCAATGATCTCCAGCATTTAGACATGATGACGTAGTCGATCATCTTCTTTGTGCAACCATCATTACTATGCCACATGTACTGGTGGATGGTTTTGCGTTGAAATTAAGTGAATGCGATGACTAGGTCATGGGATCAGCATAGTTCAAGTAGGCAAAGGCCATTGTTGTTAAGTGAGTTTGAAGAAACAGGGCCAATAGTGCCACACCAATCGCCCGTATCATCACGCATTGTTGCGTTGAAGTCACCAAGAAGTACTGTTATATTGTGGGGGGAAACTGTCATAAGACATCTGGTCAGAACAGAGTGGAACATTAGTCTGTCTGGTTTAGCTTCATGCAAGAGTAATGCCTCTCTTGTGAGACTATTTAGCGCAAGGCCAACACCCTTCCTTCTCGTGCTCCCTCAAGACCAGAGCAACGAGTGACTGTTGTCTATTTTCTCTTCTCTGCTTCCAATAAGACGGGTTTCTGTGAGACCAGCAATCGCCACTTTATTCTTATGGAGCTCTACAGAGAGTAGGTTCTTTGATGCGGGTGCATTGAGAGTCAAAAACATTCCAGGTGGCTATCCAAAGCCCCCTTTGGTCCAGGAGATTTAGTCTTTTAGTCTTTCTGACGTCGTCAGCATGTCCGTTGACGCGCAATGGTCGAGATCTTAAAAGGAAGTCCGGATCCGAGGCTATTTTGTCACTTTTCATAGCAATTATTTCAGGTAGAGGGTTGCTAGCCTAACCAGCCCTAGGCCTGGAATCTGATTAGGGCTAGGTTAAACCTAGATACTAAGATTCCTGGGGTGGGGTCCACCCGCCACAAGAGGTTTGCGGCCACCCTGATCAGAGTGTTTAGTTAGAGGAAACCCCATATCCAGAGGTACATGGTCAGCAGACAGAGTCTGCATCATCCTGGACGAATATAATGGAACATTTAAAGGAGCTAATTTGAAGCAAAATTAAAAGTTCTAGTGTCCTTTTTAAGAATAAAAAGAGATTGGAGGACAATTAGTCCAGTAAATATGTCTTTAACTATTATGTCTATATGGGCATGTCAACCACCACCCCCTAATTATGCATTTGCCCCATTATGCTATAAAACTAAATGCTACTTTAAAACTAAATCAAAAAGCATTATGTTTGCAGTTGCCAATAAGGTTGTCAAAAAGCATAGATAGAATCTTTTCGGAATGATATTAAGTTTTATTTTTCAGGTCAACTTGAGGCGGTATAAAATTAAATTAAAATACTATTTGTGTCAGGATTAAAATTTTTAAAAAACAGTTTCTCCAAACATACAAATAGCAAGCCAAATTATGGATTCTAAATAGAAAAAAAACTGAAAAGAAATAAATAATGTTAGAAAAATTAACATTAGTAGGGCTGATAACCCCCATGCCTTCTTAAGACCAGAACACAATTTGTGCTTTACTGAAAGCAAAATTGTTTTAAATGTTTTCATTTTTTTACTTGAATAAATAAAAAATTTAAGACTTTAAGGAATAAATATCAGTATGTGTATATTAAACTAACAATCCACGGTCATTTCTTTTTTTTTCAGTAAAGCCTAGATTATGTTCTGATCTTGAGAAGGCATGGGGGTTGCAAGCCCTACTAATGCTAATTTTTGCTTTTTCTGAGTTTGACTTGGCTATTTATTCTAATTTCTCTTTGTTTTGAGTTTCATTTATTTAATGATAGAGATTTGTGGTAGTTTTACACTTTGAAGATTATTTGACTTTATTTTTGCCCATTTTTGGCTTAATGGAGCTCTTTACTTTTCTTTGAAAAACTTATTTTGTGGAAAAAGTTTTAAAAATTAATACAAATATAAGGAAGTGTCATTCAGCCAGGGGGGGGGGGGGTGATAGAGCCCCCTCCTGTCCCCTCCCCTTATGGGCGCCCATGGACCAAGGTCTCATTTGGCATGACTGCTGACAATGGGTTGCCTTGTTCTGTCCATAAAATCCGTTGAGTATTCGTATGTTGTTTTTTTTTTTACTGAAGTGGATTACTTTGCATTTCTGGACATTGAACTCCAGCTTCCAAGTCTTTGCCCAGCAAGTAAAGAGTTCTATGTCTGCTTTAATAGTTTTTTATCTGGACTTTTGACTGAACCAATTACTTTTGAATTATCTGCATAATAGCTTCTTTTATTTGTTATATGAGGAGAGACATCATAAGGAAGATATCAAATAAAGTCAGGCACATGACTGTGCCTCGGGGCATTCCACTTCTCACCTCCACAACATTTGAAATAAATGCTTTCCTGTTTTCCCCAATCACTATTACTACTTGCTTTCTATTACTCAAGAAAATTATCACCCAGTCAATAGTTTCTGAATTAATTCCGATAGCTTCCGGCTTAATATGCTTTCTCTTTGTGACACACCACCTTATTGAATGCTTTTGTTAGGTCCAGTAAAATCATGCCTACTGTAAAACTCTTGTCTGTAAATTTGGTGACATGAATCAATAAGGTTGGTCTCATCTGATCAAGCAGAATGAAAGCCATGCTAGCACTGGGAAAATAGCTTACCTTGAGTCACATGATGAATGACTGTGGAGTTAGCCATGATTTCAGGTATTTTCCCAACAGCTGAGGTGATAGGCTACTGATTGGTTGGTAGCTGACTGCCTCATCTTTGTTGCTACCTTTATACACTATGGTAATATATGCTATCTTCCTGTCCACAGGTATACACTTCAGATCTAGGGACTTCTGAAAAAGCTGGGTAAATGGAAGAGACAGTTCAGCATTGGCTCTTAATAAAGTTGAGAGTGTATTCCATCTTGACCAACTAACTTATGTGGGTTCAGATTTGTAAGATGGGTTTCCGGGTTTACTCTACTGGCAGTAATAGGTGACAATTCAATTAGGATATCATTCTTGATATCCTAATTGAATTGGGGGTCACTTGGGGGTCTGGAGTGGAGCACTGTCAACAGGGGCGAAAAAAGAGGCAAATTGATCACTAAGAGAATTTGCTTTTGCTTGGGAATCATCAATTTTTATCCATTCTGAACTGGCTGGGTAACTGAATATCTGCGAGGCTTTTTGTCAGACACATAATTCCAAAAATAATTTAGGATCAGCTTTAGCTGATAGAGGTATTGCTGCCTCATACTGCTCAAAAATCTTTGTAGAGATATTTCTCACCTAGTTACATGCTTGCTTGTACCTTTGGTAATGAACTGCATGATATATGCTCTGTGGATGCCACCTCCAAAACTGTTTCTTTCTGTTTCTGGCCTTTCTTAAGTCATTTGTTTATAAATGGGAGTGTTTTGGGCTTGCATGTCCACCTTGTAGATGAATATCTATCAACAATATCAAACAATAATTTTTTTGTGGCACACAATGAAATTTGTATTACTTAAAATTACAGCTTGGAGCAACATAAGGATTTTAATCATTATCATGCTCTGCAATGACATTTTTAGGATTTTCTTGTTCAGCTGCTTATTAGGCTTACTTCCTGGTTGATGATCTGGTACTTCCCAGTTGAACAGAAACTCTTGATGTAGCCACTTTTTGTCAATTTTGTCCTTAGTTGTTTGAATTAATTCAGTAGATATTGTGTCTTTTGATAGCTGGCTCCATAGGTTGGCAACTCTGGCTGATGAAGTGGCTTCTCTCTCTAATGTAACAATGTTGCTTTGAAAGTTTCTTTGAATGCCCTCTTGTCATCATTTGATGTAAGGGATAGGCAAAGAGACCAGGAAGGGTATTCTAGATATAAGTTTATGAGCAAGAATTGTATCTCCTTGTTTTCTTCTATGTGTAAGTTTTGGGAGCTTAAGATGGTGCAGACATTTTTGATAAGGTATTTGTGCAGTCCACTGATCATCTTTGTTCCTCTGTGATGTATTTTTTCCAGGACTTCTTTGTCTTTTTTGAAAAAAGAGAGATTCCAAAGATATTCCAGCCTCAAGCTGTGGTTGAACCAGTGCCTTATAAAATTTCATGAACATTCTTGACATGAGATTCTCCTTTTGATAATGGCAACTGATTGAAAGGCAGATGATGATACAGTCTTGGTATGGGTGGTGAAATTTAGTCTGACATCAACAATGACTTCAAGATCTCTTTCTTCAGAGACTGGTGAAAGAAGATTTACTTAGAGGAAATAATGCGTTTACTAAAATGGAGTACATGACACTTATCAATATTGAAGGAAAGGAGCCATACATCAGCCCAATTTCCAAGACTGTCAAGATCAATCTGGATAAGCTGTAAATCAGAAGCTGTGGCAGGTTTCCCACTAATTTCAAATAATCTGCATAGAGTCAGGAGGTTTGATAGAAGATTTAGTGCATCCTTAATATAGAAGTTGAAGAGACTTGGTTCAAGAATAGTACCCTGAGGAACACCACATAAGACTATTGTAGGGAAGGAAAAATTAGGAGCACCACCAGAACAAAAAATTTTGGACAACTAGGGTTCTATCTGATAGAAAGCACTATTAGATTTCTTATTTTATGTTCTTTCAAAATACCATGTTTGCATCTTACAATATTCCCCCCCCCCCCCCTCCTTTTGGTTCCTGATATAGCCCTAGGAAAAAATACAACACTAAAAGTAAGATTAAATCTTTACTTTTTAGTATACAGCATGTGTCTTTTGATCATATTATGTTTTCTTTTATTGCCATCAGAATTTTTAATCATTTTTAAATAAAATTTATATCCAATAATTCCATTGCAATGACTTAAGCTGAATGCATTTCATGGGCCAAAAATGCAAGAAAACTGTTAACAAAGAAATAAAAATTGTCAAGAGATACAAAACAATGAATAAATGTGCTATTAAGTTCTACATCTGGGACCATCACAGAGTGGGGTGGTTTTGGGTTTATTTTTTGAAGAAAGAACTTTGCATTTCCCAAGCTGGTAAATTTGTTGTTTTTCTCAGTTAGATTGTTAGCTAAAATATAAACATGCTACTCATTATGTTTTAGCACTCTTCCTATTTATACTACTTAATATCCTTGCAAATTCATCCAGCCTGCGCCCCTCCCCTCCATTTTAACAGGGTGGATGTAGATGTAACCATTGGCTTATTGTAAAATGTTCTAAATTTTTTTTTCAAATTTGCTTTTTTTGATCATTTGAACCATTTTTTATGTAAAATAAGCACAAGGAGTAATGCAAACCCACAAAATCAGCAATTTCTTTATGTGATCAGGGGCTATGTCCAGCCCCATTATGGGGATGGGATGTATTTGTAAGGGTAGCAATTAGTATATTTGAAAAAATTGTTTACCACTAAGTTTAGGGTGGTCCTTATGTATATATTAAATAAAAGAAACAAGTTTTTTTAAACTGAAAGTAAGGAGCGACATTAAAACTTAAAACGAACAGAAATTATTCCGTATATGAAAGGGGCTGTCCCCTCCTCAACGCTTCGCTCTTTACGCTAAAGTTTTTTATTGTTTTAAAAAATAAAGTTGTGAGACAGAGTCAAACTTTAGCGTAAAGAGCGAGGCGTTGAGGAGGGGACAGCCCCTTTCATATACGGAATAATTTCTGTTCGTTTTAAGTTTTAATGTCGCTCCTTACTTTCAGTTTAAAAAACTTGTTTTTTTTATTTAATTTCTGATCGTTTTTTAGTTAATGCAGCTTTTGTTTTGGCTCGCCGTCATTGAATAAGTAAACAAAATTTTGCATAAAAATTTTACTTTTCTTTTGCAAAATTGCTGTCTCTAAATTTGGTTCCGACGTAATTTACAAATTAACTTACGTAACGAACTTCTATATTCGTATATTTTTCGTCTGGCAAAAAATACAAAGTTGCAGATTTTTGTAGATATGAGCTTGAAACCTATGTTGTAGGGTTTTCTGATACGCTGAATCTGACGGTGTGATTTTTATTAAAATTCTTTCACTTTTAGGGGACGTTTCCCCCCTCTTTAGAAAATCAGGTAAATTTTCTCAGGCTTGTAGCCTTTGATGAGTAATACTAAACTTAATAAAAATTCATATATTTAGAATCAGCATTATAAGCCCATTCTTTTGATACATATATTGACATCAAAGTTCCGTTTTTAAAAGTTTCGATTACTATTGAGCCGTATCGCTTGTTTTTTTTTTATTGTTTTTTTTTTATTACGTATATGATGGGGTTCTCCCCTTATTCAATACCACGCTCTTTACGTTAAAAGTTTACAAAAATTTTAATTCACAAACCCCTGAATCACAAAGGCCGTTTAATTAGAATAGATAGCTCTTTTGAAAGCACTAAAAAAAATGTAGCGTAAAGAGCGAGGTATTGACTTGGGGGAGAACCCCCTCATATACGTAATAATTTCTGTTCATTTTAAGTTCTAATGTTGCTTCTTACTTTCAGTTGAAAAAACTTGTTTTTTTTTAATTTAATTTCTGATCGTTTTTTAAATAATGCTTGGAAATACGGCGCCCCCTTCATAGAAATGTCCCTTACCCCAAAGAAACATCCTCCACGGAAAGGTTCTCCCGAGTAACCCCTCCTCCAGCCCCCCCCCACCAGAAAAAAATTCTTCCTGAAAATGTCTGTATACTTCCCAATAACCAATACAATATGTAAGCAATGGGCAAAGTTCATAACTTGCAGCCCTTCCCCTGGGAACTGTGGGGGATTAAGTCATCGTAAAAGACATATTTATTAGATTTTCGACTATGCTGAACACAAAATGGCTATCTCAAAATTTTAATTGGGTGACTTAGAGAAAAAAATGAGCGCGGAGGGGGCCTAGTTGCCCTCCATTTTTTTGGTCACTTAAAAAGGGCACTAGAACTTTTAATTTCCGTTCCAATGAGCCCTCTTACGATATTCTAGGACCACTGGGTCAATACGATTACCCCTGGGAAAAAAACAAAAAAAAAACAAACAAATAAACACGCACCCGTGATCTTTCTTCTGGCAAAAAATGCAAAATTCCACATTTTTGTAGATAGGAGCTTGAAAACTCTACAGTAGGGTTCTCTGATACGCTGAATATAATGGTGTGAATTTCATTAAGGTTCTATAACTTTTAGGGGGTCTTTCCCCCTTTTTTCGAAAATATGCCAATTTTCTCAGGCGCTTAACTTTTCATGGGTAAGATTAAACTTGATGAAACGTATATATTTGAAATCAGAATTAAAATCTGATTCTTTTGATGTATCTATTGGTATAAAAATTCCGTTTTTTTAGAGTTTCGGTTACCATTGAGCCGGGGTCGCTCCTTACTTACAGTTCGTTACCACGAACTGTTTGATCAAAAAATATTTTTTGTTTTTCCGGCCTCCCACCATCCTAAACTATTCTTCTATGATAGAGAAAAAAGTGTCATTTATTTTTAGGATAACTTCATGTTTGGGGTATGCTCATGGCACCCGAATTTTGATTATACTCGAATGTTATAGAAATCGGGTGTATATAAAGAAGATCATTGGTTCAGGGCATATATTTATTAGTTAATTGTGTATTTATTGTGAATTCTAACACAAAACAGGTTTTATGTGTTATATAAAGAGATAACTGAAGGGATTCAGGGTAATATATTAATAATCAATTAGGTGTCTGTGCATTTTCTTGCAAATCTAGCAGATATATTCGTGTAAAACTACAGAAGTTTATGTCACTATTTAAAATTAACTTCAAAATTTACTTACTGAATCAATCAATGGTTTATTATTACATTTGATTAAATATTCTTGCAGCAGACATCTTTAGTATTGTTTAGTTTTTATTTTCTCAGATAAAGATTGATTATAAATACATAGGATACCAAGCTGATAAGACAATATCAGGTGAATAACTGAATATATCATCATTTACATTTAATGTTTGTTGTTATAACTGAAATTTTGTCATTTGTCAGATATAATAAATTCATATTTGAAATTGACTTGTTATTAATTTGCTATTAGAACAATACTATTTTTGATTCAATGTTGTCTGCTGTGTAATTTTCTGACAGATTGGACAATTGTTAAAGTACACACAAAATGTTTTGTTTTACAGTCGGTCATGGCGATTTCCACATCCACACACAGTAAACAGGAAGTGTGCCTGCTTGGTTCAGCTTTGGAAGATCTATATGGTTCAAAATTGCCATCGATTGGTGATGTTCTCAGGCTCTATGCCACAAAGCTGAAAGTAGCCAAGACTAAACATGAGGCAGCAGTATCAGTAATTAAGGACGTTCAAATGTTCTGGGAGAAAGCCAGAATACCCATGCGCCGGAGTGATCATGCAGTTGCCCAACTTGAAGTTTTAGTGCAGAAATGGGAAGGGTTGAAGAAAAACAAAGCAAGAAGGACAGCAACTCAGATAGCCAATGAGGAAGAATTCAAGGAAGCTTTCAATGATCTCTTTGACGTAGCTCACCAGGAAGCGTTACAGCTCATCAAAATTGAGGAAGACAAGCAATTTTTGTTGGCCCAGCGGGAAAAAGGAAGGCAAGGGGTTATGGCAGGGGTTGACATGTCACTTACAAAAAAGGAGAAAGTACAGGAAAATAAACAAAAAAGCCAGTTTCACTTGAAGACGAAACAGTAACTTGACATAGCAAATCTGGATCGAACTGTGTTGTTGGAGTCTTCTGATTCGTCTTCTAGTAATGATGATGCAGACATGGAAGTATTACAAAGAATCGGCAGTGAAGCCACCGAACAACCATGTACACCAAAACGAAAACGTGGAAGAACTAACATTTTAACTCCTGCACTCCTGTCATCCCTAGACCGCACAAAGACAAGTGACAGGCAAGCAGTTCAGATTATTGCCCCAATAATTCAAGCGACAGGTCACAACGTTCCGGATTTCAGTATCAACAGATCATCTATAAGGACGTTACCGTCAGAAGCATCGTGTCAACCTTTCATCTCAGTTGAAGTCTGATTTCAATCCCCAGAAGCCAATGGTTCTTCACTGGGATGGAAAGCTTATGGAAGACCTCACTGGAGACGAAAAAGTTGACCGACTGCCGATAATTGTTTCTGGATCTGGAACAGAACAACTTCTTTGTATCCCAAAGCTGGCTTCAGTACTGGTAAAGCCATGGCAGATGCAATGATGGACACAGTGTCTGACTGGGGCATTGTAGACAGCATCAAGGCTCTCAGCTTTGATACAACATCAAGCAACACCGGCCGAATGAACGGTGCCTGTACTCTGTTTGAACCGCATCTTGGTAGAAGTGTTTCTGCATCTTGCATGCAGACACCACATCCATGAATTAATGCTGGAAGAGGCATTCAGCATCACAATGGGACCTTCAAGTGGCCCAGACATCCAGCTGTTCAAACGGTTCAAAGCCTTCTGGCCAAACATTGTATATGCTGATTACAAGCCTGGTGTTGAGGTTCCGGTCATTGCTGCAGCTCTGGTTGATGCCCTGGATGATATGAAGACCTTTCTGACTGATCAGCTGGATATTTGTCACCAACGTGAAGACTACCGTGAGCTCCTCGAGCTTTCCCTGCTGTTCATTGGTGGCCTTCCGGCTCGTGGTGTGATGTTCAGGAAACCAGGAGCCCTTCATCGTGCTCGTTTCATGGCACGACTGATTTATGCATTGAAAATATATATGTTCAGAGATTCTGGCTTCAAGCTGACAGATCGTGAAATCACTGGTCTGTGCAACTTTTGTGCTTTTGGTGTAGGAAGTTATATTAAATCGTGGTTCCTTTCTCCTTTGCCAACAGCAGCACCAGCCAATGATTTAATGCTTCTGAAGAGTCTCCTCACTTGTGGATCGCCAGCAGCAACTGGTGCACTGAAAAACTGTGTGGGCAGCTGTGGTATCTTAGCGAAGAACTGATAGGATTGGCATTTTTTGACAGGGGTGTTGATGCAACTGAAAAAAGAGCAATGGTCGAAGCACTCTGCCATGAAGGAACGGAGGGCCCACCGAAGCGCATCACTGTGGACAAAACTACAGTCACCAACAAGAATCTACAGGACTTTGTTACACACAATACAAGGAACTTCTTCCATATCCTTTCCATTCCAGATAGTTTCTTGTCTACAGATCCTGAGACCTGGGTGGATAATGAATCCTATGTGAAGGCTGAAGCAATCGTCAGAGAAAAACGAGTAGTGAATGACACAGCCGAACGTGGAGTTGCCCTTATGCAGGACTACAATTTGCTGCTAACAAAAAAATGAAGACCAGATGCAATTTGCTCTGCAAGTAGTTAAGAGCATCGCAAACGTTTTCCTGATTCTAACAAGTCAACAATCCTTCAAGGGCTAGCCACAACCTCTGACAGCCCAGGCCCAGCATGACTTTGTAGTGTGTAATTTTTTATCAATTACCGAAAGATACGTTTGATATTTGCTATGCCAGTGACATATTTTAACCAGTCATTATGATTGTTTTAACAAACTAATGATTGGATGAGTTTAGTATTGATTATATCTAATATGTCCTCATTAAATTATGTTTGCTGAATGAATTTCCTAAGTGCATCCGAAATTACTTTAAACATTGTCCAAGCAGAAATATAGCGATTGTATGCTAAACTTCACTTGAATTGAGCATACCCTAAATATTGACCAATTTGGAAAATTTTTTGCCCATGTTGTTAACTTTTGATGTAGACAAAAATGGCAGGGTGGGAGGTTTATAATTCTGAAGTGAAAAAATAAGGACCACCCTAACTAAGGTGTACTGAGGGGTATGCCGCGCTGTGGAGTGTTATAAATTATAACAGACTCCATATATTTTCAATGCACCATTTCTTTATACGATAATTAATATATAATAATTTATATAAATATGAATATTATATACATATATAATAATTTATTATAAATTTCTATTCAACAATATATAAAAATTGTGATTATTCAATTGAAATTACTTACAATGAGCTGCATGTAGTGCAGGGGTCATGCTTCTGGAATGCTGTAGAAAAATTTAACCAAGAAAAATATGGTAAAATCCGCAAAGACTTCTCAACATTGTTGAAAAACAATTTTATCTTCCGTGGGTGATGAAGGTTCTGTGGCCTTACTTTTCCTTGATTTTCCTGCTTGCAGAATTAATTCTCCCCTTAACAAAGTGTGTTTTCTGGAGTTTAAGAGTACCATGGCTTGCAGATGCATAGGCAGACTTTCCTGAGGCTTCAAAGTTCAATGGGGTAGTGCACACTATTGTTTTTTTTTTTTTATTTGTCAAATAGTAGACTATGCTTTTGCTTGTTATTTATATTACAAAGGCTGCATGTATTTTGCACCCATGGATTTTTTTTTTGTGTAATTGCATTTCCTCAAGCAGACTATCCTATCTAGGCTGTCTTTTGGAATTTCGTTTTGTATTATTTCTTTTTCTATTAAATTATAGTAATTGAGGTATTGGAGAGGATAACTGATTTAGGCTCTGTGAAGAGGTATGGGAGGGGGATGGAGGAGGCCTTTGAATAACCCTTGGTAGTGTCTTGTGGATATTTAAAGCTAGACTAATAGTCCAGTCTCTTTTGATTGTTTTTTTTTCCTAGGGCATGTTAGTTACAGCTGTCTTTTGAAGTCTTTATTGATTAGTATGCAGTTTTTACCTTTGGAAATGAAGCCAAATGTAACTCATGAAAGGCTTACAACAATGTGCAAAGAAGATTATGACAAGCGCAGTGACATCTACAACAGTTTCTCCCCTCTTCAGTGCTCAGCTGTGTATGAAAGGGACACACTCAGAGAGAAGGAATTTGAAAGTTCTTCAAACCACCTGTATGTTTATGTACAATTTGATCTCTCTGATGAATTCTGTTGATAAAATTCGGGCAATTACTTAATTGTATTCTCTGATTCATTATCTCTGTCTTTAATTTTTGACTTGGGTTTTCTGTTGAAGCCTATTTGTTGCTATATTTGAACATTTTTTTTTCATGTCTATGTACATTTTAGCTTGCTCATAAAACAAAAATAATTAAGGTGAATTCAAAATCCTATCCTGACTGTCGGAAAAGATTTGAAGATTCGTAGTAGGACTGAAAAATAAGCAAGTCTAACAATTATCCGTACTAAAACCAGATTTTCCCTCTGGAGAAACGGTCCGGAGTAAAATCAAGACAGATGAAATTCGGTAACGGAATTCAAATTTAATTCATTAAAATTTAAATATCTCACTTCATTGGAGTATTTTTTTTTGTTAGTCTAGATCAGTGGTTCTCAAACTTGTTTAGACGCTGTACCCCATTTTTACCCACAAAACATTTTAGGTACCCCTTTTCAGTTACCGGTACTAAGTAAAGTATAGCTAAAATATAAATAAAATTGCCAGTTCTAGAGTTAAAGGGTTGGTTTGTTTGTTGGCTGGCCGCGTACCCCCTAAAATTTTTTGTGTACCCCCAAGGAGGCCGCGTACCACAGTTTAAGAATCACTGGTCTAGATAGTCAGTGGAATAACGATTTTTGGATGTCAGTTTATAGTCCAGATTGCCACTCAGAAGCACATCAATTGGAATCAACACAATAACATTGACTTAGAAAAAAGCAAAATGTCCCATGTGTTTTTTTTTTTTTCGAGCTGATTTATATGGAACACTTAGTTGAAAAACTTCAGAGAGAAATTTTTAATTACAAATAAAAACTATAGCACCTTTTTAAACGCTGAAAGTGCTTGGAGGGAAGTATCCCCTTTGCCATTTTCTTACCCTTGTCGTCAGTGAGCATGAATCTGATTAAAACGTTTTTTTTTGCCAATCAGCATGATAATCATGTTCTAAAATTTTTGGTTCAAGGAGACTCCAAAAGTCAAGAAAAAAATAAAAATAAAGTAATATTGGTTCGCCATAAAATTGGGCCCAAAAAAAGTGCTAAAAATATTTTTGAATAGCTTGAACCTTATCTGTAAATTTCAGAGGACCATATTGCACAAAGAATAATTATTTGACCATGTTAAAGGACCATATTGCACAATAATTAGTTTGAGGGCAGGTGCCTTTCCCCAAAACGTCAGGCCCAAAACTTTTTTTTTATACAGCTCGAAACTTACATCATCCAGTAAAATATAGTTGATAATTCATTTATATTTGTTGATATGCTTGGGAATGGACAATGTGCTAAAGTATGTTTTTGGGTAATCTTGGTTAAATTGGCTTCTAGGAAGTGATTTAGTATTGGACAACAGAACACATTTTTTGCACGTGTGGTTTTGCACGCCCTTCCTGTTAACCTTCCCCAGATTTCTCCAGGTACTCGTTTAAAGCTGGTTTGACTCTGGCTGAGCTTACAGAATCACGCTACTGGCCCCAAACCAAATAATCATCGATATCAGGACTCGAAGCCCTGTCCTCCCGAACAAAGGATTTTAAGTCTAGCGTGCTAACTACTTAGCTAGGACGGATCTTTATTCCTAAGATAGGTAATAATATTATAAGATAGGCAGTCGTATGACCTATCTTGTTCATATGGCCGATTAATATCAACATTTCTAAGGTTAGACTTGGTAGGCAGTTTTGGATAGGCTAGAATGGATTTTAAGTGATTTGCTGTATAATGCTTGATCATTGCTGATTTCAGTTTGTATAACTTTGGAAATGATGGAGTTTTTGAAACTACCAAGTTTTACGATTGAAAATTCGTTTTACAGACAATTTGATGAAAATCCTCTGCGCTATTTTGATCTTTGGAAAACGGACAGCTTCACTGATGTCGAATTGGTGTGTCGAGATGGTCGCAGAGTTAAATCACACAAAGTATATTTGTCAGCCGTCAGCAAGATTTTAGGATCCGTTCTCCTTGAACACGAAGACGAGGGATTAGCTTTAATATACCTACCTGACTATGAGTAAGTCCTTTTTTTTGGGGGGGGGGGGAGCTAGTAAAAGAGTGGGTTTTATGCCCCTTTTTCATGATGCTCTCTGGGAAAACCATGGAATTATTATTTTAATTTATTATTGCAATAACTCTCTATCTCTTTCTTTTTCTCCTCTTCCTATCTATCTGAACTTTAAAAAGAAAATTCTGCTCCGTTTGATCGAAAAAACAAAATTTACGCTTTCTAATGATATAAGTTTCTCTAAAACTAAATACATATCTATATCCAACAGAAAAGAAGAGCAGTTACAATGTTTTCTAAGGTTTTAGGGAAAGTAGGTGTCTGCTTTTAGTCTCAACGTCAATAAGAAGGGTCTTTATGGACACACACGCTCTTATAAACTTTGTTAGAGAGGAAAAAGATCTTTGGTTGCAAGGGAGATATACATTGATGAGAACTAGGTTAGCAAGACCGATTGCAGTGAAGCAGTCACTTTAACGCTAAGGCACAGGGGATAGCGGCGATAGCCTCTGTTTTAATGAACAGGCCAACTCGTTTGAAGGTCTCCTGGAAGTTTTGCGGGCGCTTCTAACAAAAATCAAGTACTCATCGCTCTTGCGACGGAAGTTTCAAGCTCATCTTTAGGTATGAAGTGTTCTTGTAAAAACAAAATGTCAATATTAGACAGTTTTCTGGTTCATACAATGGGCCTTATCCTTCGTCCCGTTGATGTTGAACAAGCAAATTGAAAAATCGATTTTAACAGTCATTTTCTTGGCTGACCAGAGCGTTTAGCCGCAACATCATGAAAGATTCGGCATTTTAGAGAAAATGACACATGATTGCCATGACAATAGTACATTTGGGTGAAGCGTGTTACGGGGAATCGCACGACTATTACAAGTGGGTTATCACAAGTGGCCTTCAGATGATTGGGCGAGTGAAAGATATGATAGTACCTAGATGACTATCACGTAGTATCTTATCTTGATAATACCTAGTGTATTATCTTGAAAATACGCTAGCCAAGCTTTAGTGTATCAAGAGGAACTGTGTTTTCAAAACAAATACCTTAATAGCGAGAGAATCTTCAATTCGTTTTGTACCATTAATACAGCCCCAACCAATTAGCATGCGTACATCAAAATTCTTTGATAAACCTTTCACAATACCGACATACGCATTTTTTTTTTTTTTTTTTTTTTTTTTTTTTTTTTTTTTTTTTTTTTTTTTTTTTTTTTTTTTTTTTTTTTTTTTTTTTTTATTAGACATCTGAGTCCCACATTGTAAAGGGGACGGTATCGCAAATATCTTTAGCAGCAGTCCGATCAATTCGAAGCACCAACTTACCGCCTAACGGTCTTGTGCTATGAATACATTCATCCTCAAGTATACGGTCAATCACATCGCGACATTCTGCAGGATTATCCAGCTGGGAAGGAAATTTTGAAATGACAATAGTGGCATGATTATCAATGGGTGGTTTAGGAATGAGAGGGAATTTCAGATCATAAGACAGAATTTTTCTCATGTATTTGCTGAATTTCAGAGTCAATGCTTAGAGGCCTTGAATATGCAACCGCTGGAATGACAGGAATCTCGGTGGGCAAAATGATCAGATACGTCGGCAGAACAAAACTATTTGCCCCCTACTTCTGAAAGGTCTCAATTATATCCTTTATGTGACTGTGATTTGCTAGATCGCCTTTCCGTCTAGGCATACGTTCGCCCACGAACGCTTGAGACCAGAGGTCATTTTTAGCTATCCTAATAGATTTTTACTTAAATAAGCGAGCTGAATGTTGGGCGATAATTTCATTATCCACCCCTTCATTAATGTTTGACTGCGCAAAGTTTAACACCACAGAACTTTCATCGTAATTGTAATTCCAGTAGAGACAAATCAGATCTCAAAGTCCAAAATTCAGATTCATAAAGAAGCAAATAGTCGGAACATCGAAGACTTTATTCTCATACGATTGTCTGTCCACACTCCTTGAACGCCATTATACTAAGTAATGTTCTTCTTATGTAGGTCAGTAAAGATAGATAGGATCATAGGTCATTATAATCCTGAGCCAATTATTGCGAAAAGATAGATTGTTTCACTTAAAAAGCTTGCTTATTTAATAAGGTTTTTAAAATACCCGATTTATAACAGGTGTGTACTTTGAACTCGTGAATCAACTGAACTCTGAACAAACTGTTTCCTTATCAATAAAATTAAGTTTAACTCTAATTGCTCCATTGAGTTTTTGAGATTTTGACCTTTTTTCTTCGTACGAAAGTGACAAAGAGAGAGTTGAGTCTCAGGAAGCGATAGTCTAGATGAAGGCAGAAAGATGCTTTCTTCTAGAGCAATAGTCCGGCTCAGCTCATTGACCAATCAGAAATTTCCTAATGCTTAGAGTCTGGTTACAGACTGACAATGCCACTTATCTTACCCAGTCTCAATGAGGACTAACTATGTAATATTTTACAACGTGCATTATTTTTGTATGTTTTGTATTGGGAACTTAAATTAAAATGCTGACATCCCCATACTAAAAGGTACTACCAAGAGTTCCACATACCGTAACAGCTTAGGAAGTAATTACTACTACTACTGAAAACTTACCGCAGCACCAAGCCATCTTAGGCCAACACAGCTAGGCATGCTCCTCCTCTGTCCCGATCTATTCAAAGCCTCCCTCTTTACACCCTCCCAGAAAGTTCCCATTTTCCTTAAATCTTTCGTTACGATGTCCTTTCACCCCTACTGAGGAGAACCTGCTTTTCGTTTTGCCTTTAAACGGCTGGTCGAAAAGGACAATTTTTGACAATCTGTCATCCTTCATCCGCAGATTGTGCCCAAGTCCTGTCAACCTATCAGATAATGTGTCTATTCCATATTAAAATAGTTGTTAGGTTTTGGTTAGTGTTCTTTATTTTGTTATAGGTACGAAGACCTTGTAAATATGATGCTGCTCATATATTCTGGAGTGATTTACAATGAAAAGAGCATCAATAGAATGTCTGCAACGTTTATTGAACGAGCTTGAGATTACCATTGGAACAACTGCTGTCGATGATAAAATCCAAATATTTGACTCTACTGGTTCAAAGATAGAACATAAACAGAAAGAAAATTTAAAAGTCTCTTCTGGCATTTTTGAGACAAAAGGTATACACTTCTTTGTTTCTTCATCTCTTTTTTTATTTTTGCATTGTTTCCATTTTAGTTACACTTTCCTTATAAAGTAAAGAAGTCAAAGATGTCATAAGGTCTCAGATGTTTTTTATCTTGCATATGCTGACTTTTTACTCCTGGTGAGTCGTACTAGGACTTGCCTCTCCAAAATGGTATCCTCTGTTTCTAATGTTTTTTTTTCGGGATTGGCCTTGCGTTAAACGTAGAGGAGTGTGAGTTTCTTTCGCTTCAACTTTTTTTGTCTCCCCTTAGTTGTGATACTTTCTCTATTCCTTCTGTTGATTTTCTGCGGTGGTTGGGCATAACCATTACTAATAATCTTTTCAGTTTTCGTCTGCACACTGTTTCATATATCTCTAAAAGAATAGAATTCAGATGTGCGAAAATTGTTCTCATTTGAGGGAAATATAATATACGGATGCTGGCGAAATTCTACTCTACTTATTGTGACCATTCAGTCCTTTAAACGGCATAAATTTTTCCCATCCAAAGGAAAATTGATTAAAAAAGAATCCGGAGTAGTTATTCAAGGCATTGTAAGTTTCTTCTTTTCATTCATCCTTAGACAAGTAACCAGATTCTAATTAATAAATATAAGATAATTTACATAACATTAAAGTCTGAAAAACTGCACAGGAAGCTCTCGATTCCTGCTCTTGATCGACTTTCTCCTCACAATCGTCTTGTTTAATTTTTTCTGTAGTTAATATTCTTAGTTTTTTGTATGTTTTGTATTTTTTTTGTATATTTAGTTTCTTTTACTCCACATTCTAATGCTTATTGTACAAAGAAAATCATCCAAGGGAGAGCAGAGCTCGTTGTGTTAGCTTAATAAATATGTAACGGAAGAGACACACAATGTAACACAAATGTCTGTATCAAGTGACACAAATATGAACCATTAGATCGTGGTTGCTCCATAGACACATCTTATGTTGCAACATGCAAGCTATTCAAGAGAATTATAAAATAAACACTTTCCTATCACTTCTAGTGGATCATAGATTAAAAATTAGTTCCATGCATGGGTGATTATCTTTAATGCAGATTTAACCCAAGATCTGCTTGTCTTCCATTTGAATGTCTTACATCGCAAACTCATTGGCCAAATAAGCTGTTGGAATTAAGTGTCTAACTTCAGTTTTGTGTTTTCTGACACTCTGCTACTACTGCAATAAAAACTCACAGTAGCACCAAGCCGCCTGAGGCAAACACAGCTAAGCACGCTCCTCCTTCATTCCAATCTATTCAAAGTTTTCCCTCTTTACACCCTCCCAGGAATTTCCCATTTCCCTTAAATCTTTTCTTATGACATCCTCCCACCTCAACAGAAGACGACCTGTTTTTTCGTTCGACCGTAGACGGTTGGCCAAAAAGATCTATCTTTGACAATCTGTCATCCTTTATCCACAGAATGTGACCTAGCCATCTCAACCTTTTTCTGCTGTTTGAGATACGCTCAGTCAGTTTGAGATACGGACACTCGTCTAGGCACCCAAATTAAAATTAATGCAATAATGGTAAAGTGCCTACGTTTTGGTGCCTTTTGGGAAAGAATAAAACATGTTACTATAGGTGTAACCAAACGTAAGTTAAACATGGAGAAATTATTTCTCAGTATATCTAATTTGAAATCATCAAAATCCTCTCTACCAGAAACCATCTAACCTCAGAGGTTCATATACCCAGAAATGTATAAAGAGAATTGTGATAAAGTTTAGAATGTGTATAGATAAACTCACGTTTATTGATGGCTTCACAGTATTAAAGCAACTTGTAGTATTAAAGCAACGCCGTAGAGGCAGACCCAGAAATACGATTCACCGAACGTACCACACGGATCTGCGAACCATAAACACCTCAATCCAGTCTCAGAAAGAAGATATACTGGCAACAGCGAACTTGTGTGAAGATTGAGGGCTCCATTTTGATGTCCTGTGTGCCTCTGGAGGCACAGGCGGACCTAAGGTCTAAGGTAAGGTAAATTAACAAAATGAATAAACTGTCTACAAGGATAAGAAAAGATTTGGGTAAAGGGATTTAGCCACCACATTGATTAAAGGACCCGATTAGCTTTTGTGAAATTAACCTGATAGCACTGTGAACCTGGGTTGGTTTTATTCCAGCATAGTTTTATTTTTGTTAAAAAATTGACTAATCGTCATCCAACACTCTCCCGTAAGGCAGCTCTTCAATGGTCCACGACACCACAATCAACTAAAGAAATACAAAGTAACAGAAGTTATCACCCCCTGCCACAGTCACGTTTCTTAGTTCTTTCTTACTGTATTTCTTCCTAACGTTTTCCTAACTTGCGTCATCAAGGCTGCTCTACGTGGGTCTTTGCCTGTTTGAGGAAAACTTATCTTGGAAAGTGGTTTCAATGTTGGAGCTGTTGGAGTTTGTCTCTAATTTTTCATTTGAGTGTTACGAAGGATAGGACTCCGCTGCATAAGACGGCAGCAGGCATCCTGAGTGATTGACTTAAGTGGCCCATTAACATCCATCGATGGAAGGAACTCAAAGTCAATAAATTAAAATTGATCTTGGCAGCATATTTTACAAATAAAGATGGCAATCAGCACAAGTGCTACAAATGACTGGGATAAAGAGGTACGGGTTGCAATTTTTTTTTTTTTTGGGGGGGGGGCATAAATTAGCTATTGATGGATACCAAGACAAGGGGCAGATAAATAGAGAGTCTTTACATATACTGAGAGTGAGGAAAAAGTAAAGGGCCACGTGGCATAGCTACGAGGAAAATATTTATTAACGGTTGATATTGTAGGGAATACTCAAGGGGTTGTAGTTGGAGAAGGTAATGCTTTGGTAAAATAAATCACGATTGTTCCTGAAAGGACTTAACCGGATGCTGGTTGTTGGGCTCGACTCATATCTCTAGGCTCCAAGAGAAACACATCGTGGCCACCATCCGAGGTCAAACTCCCCGGCAAGTCTTCAGGTCATATTTCCACCCCTCTCCCATTCCTATCTAACTAAACCCCATCATTAACACGACCCAACTCCTCAAATATCCGTGTGATCCTTCCTAGTCCACCTCCAGGTTATCATTGCGCTCTGGTAAAAGAATAAGCTCCCACTGACGGGCTTCCAAAATGAACCGCGAAAAATGAGCCTTTTCAAGGTCCCGTCTGTGAAAATATGCGGTCTGTCTGTGCAAACGAAATTTTTTAGCTTGTGAATCTCTTTTTGTACCTCATTTCACTTTCTTATACTTCCTTACTTTGTTGTAGGAACAAATGAATCATGTCCAAGTGGAAGTTGCACCTGCACCTTAGGTGTCATGCACTTTAAACCTAAGGGCTGGTTCCTCTCAATCTCTAGAACCTTCTGAGGGAAAGAGTGGACTCCAAAATCATTTCCACTCAGTAAGCTAAGCGGCTTTTTTTGAAAACCTAGGTTTTGCTGCCTCTGATGATGCAGAAGAAGATGTAAAGGAAACCAACGAATTACCATATAGAATAAATTGCATGCTCGATTAGACTGCAAGGGACTTCATTGTAGAATTCGGGGGCTTCTACCTTTCAAAGTTCTTTAAATATTGTGTATAGAGCAAAAAAGCCTTACCTTATACCTTAGTTCCTTTGGAGTCATTAGGGGTACATAGGGCCTCGATGAAGCCTCTTCACTGGTACCGAAGCGATGCTGCAGCGGTGACATCTTCTCATTCAGTTAGTAACGAAGAATCAGCCGTCCTCAAATCTCAGTCAAATAATCGCTGCAAAGTGTTCTTTGGACGACCTCGTCTTCTTCTACCGCCTGGTTTCCAGTCATAGGCTGCCCGAGGAAGGCGGCCTGCTTTCATGTGGAGTACATGTCCTAAATATATCCACCTTTTCTTCCTTTTAACAGCAGTAATGAGAGGCTGGCCGGTTCTATTACGAATTTCAGCGTTACTGACTCTCTTGCCGCCAGCTTATATTTAATATTCTCCTTAGGCACATATTTTCGAATGTTAGAATTCTCTTTTAGAGCTCTTGATTTATTTTGCAAAGGTCACTAGCGTAGAGGAGTATTGAGAGCACATTTCTACTGAAGAGACGTTACTTCACTCTCAAGAATATTTGCTGCTTCTGCAAATGGGCTTTTGTCTATTGAAAGCTCCCGTTGACTCACCAATTCTGCGCTTAATTTTGGCCATTATATAGAGCACTCCAAAAATCTTCTTTCAATGGTCTCAACTATCTCTCTATATAAACCCTAAATGAAACCTGTTTTGCAGCACCCCCCTTTGTTCTATGGCTCCCGAAACTCATTTGGCACCTTTCCAGAGGCACAATAGGGCCAGAAGGGTAGAACAGGACAAAAACTTTGAATGAAGTGGTCATCTTTATAACAGTAGAAACTACTAAGCCACCCATGGGCCAATCAAATGTGCCGCGCTGTTATCTTGAATTTATTCTTATAATGAATCTAGTGAGACCGTTGATGAACTCTGTCTTTCGGGATTTTTTTTTTTTTTTTTTAACTTGTCTCACATCTTTCATCTTGATTGGGTCCTATCAGAAAGATAAGTAATTTTTTTTCGCTCCAAAAGTCTTGATGCCATTGCTCCACTAAGAGACAAGCTTGAAGCAAATGCGACATCTAGTCGAAGCTATATCTCTGTTTGTATGTTGGTTATTGATATGGTAACGGTATCGTAATTAATGTGTCAATATTTGTTCAAATGAATCGGTCATTTAAGAATACCAATTTTGTAAGTACATTTTTTTATAAGAAAAAAAAAATATTTGTTGCGCGTAGAAAATTCCTAAAACAAAGAATATTCATATAAGAAACTATTAGTGATGAGAGGAATACAATTTTGTTTAAAAAAGCGAGACTTTAAGTTACGTTGGATCAAGTTCGTACCCAGGGTTAGGGTACCCGTCTCTCTCCGTGTCCGAATTGAAATTGGAAGTTACATTAAGATGCGCAATTTTTTCCTTTTGTTTTGTCTAAAAATTGCATTTAACTAAGTGAAACCTGGGTAGAGACGATGTCAAAACATAAAGAAGCTCATTTATACAAACTAGTTATTTCTTCTCGTGAGAGGGGGGGGGGCTTATTAGATTAATCAGAACCAGAATCAGTCAATCAAAATTGATGTTATAGACGCATAAAAAACTGCATTAAGTGGCACTTGTTATAAACACTTGTAAAAAAAAAAAAAAAAAAAAAACGAACAGAAGAAATGCTGAGTTCCCGAACAAAACTGGGCTTTAGTTTTCAGTAACGAACTTTCAGTAACAGAAACGTTTCAACAACTGGCTTCAGTGTGTGGCATGCAACTGCCTTTGACAGAAATCAGCACTCACGGAGACTTAATGAATTTCGTGATTTTAGAGCCAAGTTCTAGTCAGCATATTTTTTCCGCGAGAATAACCCTTAGAACTCGTTTCTGGATTCCCTCCAAATCATCGCTCAGGTCCTCCGACATTTCTATCTTCCAGGCCCCAATAAAGAACACGAAAATTGTAGTAGGGGTTGAATACATGTAGATTATGCCGTTTTTAGTTGATTCACCGGAAAACCAAAGCAGCGCTTTGCTACCCACGTCCCTAAAGCACAATTTTCCTTTTTCACCTGCTCTTGAACATGTTGGTCTGAAATGAACTAGCCTATTGTTATTAATATTTTAGTTATGGTCATATTGATATCACGAGGTATTATTATTTTTGCACTGAATATGTGTTAAAGAAACTACAGATATATCTGTATGAAATAGAAAAAGCTTACTATTTTCAAACTTAGCAAGATGCATAAATGAAAAATGGGGAAAAAAAAACTTGACTTGAAAGCTAAAATCCTTCCTATCTCCGCACAGGGGGGGGGGGGTAAAATAAAATGCAGGTATAGTAAAAGGTTTGCCCAAGGTTTACAAATTTATACTTGTTTTTTTACAAAATATTTCTAGGAATCAGGACAATAGGGCATGACATCAATTACCCCCTTTTTTTGCCGTGTGAGTATAATGGAATAAGTATAAGGTGAGGGTGAATATCCCGTCAAAATAATTTGAAGAAAGCTCTGACCCCCCCCCCCCCTCCTCCCCCGCCTCAATAAAAAAATGATAAGCAAAAAGCTATTTGAGATACAAATTGCCAGCTTAATTCTTTTCGTTTATTATATTTTTAGACTCTTTATTTGACAGTTACTCATCATTGCTTTTTATATTTGCACCCAAGGAAATATACAAACTTTAACATTCGTGTTATTTCACCTATAAAATGGAGCTTAACATTTTTTTCGAATTTTTGGAAAAAAAAAGCTATTGACGAAATTTATGAAGATGAAAAAATTCTGATGTTCCTTCTTAATTCAGTTCCTTCCAAAGGTTGTATTCAAAGCATAACGAAAATTTCACGGGCAAAAAATGTGTTCATTAGCTTCTTGATAAACTCTATTTTTTTTCTTATTTTTTTAGTACTACCTGCGAAAAGGGAGCTGAGAACACGAATTGTGAGGAAAGAAATGACAGTTTTATTACCCCACCTGAAAGCAAGGAAAAGGGGTGCTCAGCAACTAAAAACAAAAGCTAAAAAGACCAAGCCAGTTCAATATATATGCCGGCATTGCCCTTCTATATTTTTCTCTGAAGTAGGTCTAAATGATCACGAAGCTTCGAATAGTTGTTTAAGCGAAGAAGAATTAACTGTCAAACCTGAGCCTTTTATAGATGATGAAAGTTTGGAAGCTAAAAAGTCTAAAACTCCAAAGCCTAAACCAGTTCAACACATTAAAAGCCCAAGTCAGCTCAGTATCTATGCCAAAATTGTCTTTGTGATTTCTTCTCTGAAGAAGATCTTAATAATCATCTTGCTTCGAATGGCTGCTTAAAAGATGATGAATGTGAAATTCCGGTTCAAGTTAAGTGTATTTGGCCCAAAATCCCCAAGCCCAAAGCAGCTCAATTTTTGTGTTGGAACTGCCCAACTGTTTTTTTCTCAGATAAAGATCTAACCAATCATCAAGTAAAGTGTTTAAAAGACAAAGAAAATGAATTTCCTGTTAAAGTTGAGTGTTTGATTGGTGATGAAAGTGAAACATATCTAGAGAACGGAGTTGGATTTGTGAATGATCAGTCTCAAATTATCAATTGGCCTCTGAATGAAAGCGTTTGTGATGTTGACAAAATGGTAAGATTTGAAAAAAAAAAAAAATTTAAATCACCTTTATAAGGTTTCAGGTTTTATGTTTTGTTGTGAAGAGAGACACATCAGGATATGTAAAATACTGAATAAATTTCGAATAGATTCAGAATATGCAAAATACTGAATAAAGCTTGGCTTTTGTGCTACTGTCCTGCCATCTAGAAAGCCATCCCCCCTCTCTCTCAGCGTCATACCCACTATGTCGTAATTGAGACTAATAAGCTTTTCATAATACTAAAGAATAGGTAAAAGGGGGTTTTTGTTAAGTCCAAAAGTGGTTATACTAGCTAAATATAATTTTCAAGAAAAGATCTACATATGCAATTCTACCTCCTCGCCTTTCCTATTTTGATCATTCCAGAATAGAGAGTGAGGAGGGTCGCATCTTGTGTTTTTCTGTTAGCATGGTTTTGTAGTTAGAAGAGATCCATCATTTGTAGATATTAAATAAAAAAAACAAGTTTTTTCAACTGAAAACAAGGAGTAACATAAAAACTTAAAACGAACAGAAGTTATTGCGTATATTAGGGGGTTTACCTCCTTTTTACTACTTCGTTCTTCACACTAAAGTTTTTTAGTACTTTTGAAAAAGCTTCTTATTGTTTTAATTCTAATTAAACGACCCTTGTGTTTTAGGAGTTGCTATCAAAGAATTGGAACAAAAAGTCAAACTTAGCGTGCAGCGCGAGGTATTAAGAAGGGGAAACCCCTCCTATACGTAATAATTTTGTTCGCTTTAAGTTTTAATTTTGTTGCTTACTTCCAGTTGCAAAAACTTTCCTTTTGTAATTTCTGATCGTTTTTTAGATAATGGCGGAACTCCGGCTCCCCTCCACGAAAAGATCCTGTAGACAGTTTAATCCTTGTTAAAATTTACCATAAACAATTACCATTAACATCTCCACATGTTAAACTGAGTCAGAAAAGAGAAAGTAAGACAAATAAAAAGAATTTTGTATAGGAATTCTGGCAAATTCCCTCAGTGTAAAATTTTCTCTTGACACCCCGGAAGTTCCCTCACTATGGAAAAATCATCCTATGAAAATCCTCCCAGCAGAAAATTCAGCCTCCCCTCCCCCAACCGAAAAATGTATGCATACTTCCCAATAGCAAGTACTATAGCCGACGTAAACAATGGGTAAATTCCATAACTTAAAAAAACTCTCCCCAGGGGCTGTTTCATGTTTACTCCAACTATGCTGAACAATATGACTATCTCAAAATTTTGATCGAAAGACTTTGGTGAAAAAAGGGATATGGGAGGGAGTTAGATGCCCTCCAAACTTTTTGGTCACTTAAAAAGGGCTCTAGAACTTTTAATTTCCGTTCAAATGAGCCTTTCCAGATATTCTCGGACAATTGGTTCGATGTGATCACTCCTGAAAATGCCCTAGTTCAGGCTATTTGATATACCTTTCAGAAATTTGTCTTCGCTTAGCCTAGGAAATTTCATGAATTAGTGGAATCTTTTTCTCAAAGTTGTCCCAAGGAATGTCCTTTGCATTGCTACGAGTTAGAATATTCAAGTTTTCTTGATAATCTGCTATTTTAAGTACCAAAGAAGAGATCTTTACCTGAAAAAGTGTAAAAAGTGTGTAACTTTTGCTGACTTACTTTCAGTTAAAAGAAAACTTGTTTTTTTATTCAATTTCTGAACGTTTTTGAATTAATGTAGGTATTGATTTTGGCTCACCGAAAATGAATAATTACAACGAAATTTAAATATTAATTTTACGTTTTTTGGCTAAATAGCTTTCTCGAAATTTTTGATCGAACGATTTTGAGAAAAAAGGGGTGGAGGAGGGGGTCTAATTGTCCTCAATTTTTCGGCTACTCAAAAAGGGCACTATACTTTTAATTTTATTTACGAACGTTTTTATTAGTAATAAATATACGTAACTTAGGAATTAACTTACGTAACGAACTTCAATATTTGTATATTTTCATTACTTATATTAGCGGGCTCGCCCCATAGTCAATACCTCGCTCTTTACGCTGAAGTTCGAATTTTGTTCCAATTCTTTGAGAATGACCACTTAATCACAAAGGCCGTTTAATTAGAATAAATAGCTCTTATGAAAGTACTAAAAAAAACTTTAGCGTAAGAGCGAGGTATTAACTAGGGGACGAACCACCTCGTTTACGTAATAATTTCTGTTCGTTTTAAGTTTTGATGTAGCTCCCTACTTTCAGTTGAAAAAAAAAGTTTTTTTTTATTTAATTACTTATCGTTTTTCAAATAATGCTGGGAAATCTGGTGTTTCCTTCATAGCAATGTCCCTTCCCCCATGAAAACTTCCTCCATGGAAAGATCCTGATGGAAAAAAATTTGATGGTGTGGTTTTCATTAAGGTTCTATGACTTTTAGGGGGCTTGTCCCCCCTTTTTTTTAAATAAGGAGAATTTTCTCAGGCACGTAACTTTTGATGGGATTTCCTATATTGTCCCTCCAGTGTGATAGGAATTCAGTGTTCCAAAAACCCTCTTCTCTCCAAAACAATTCAGTTGTTAGCCCTCCCAAAATATGTCAATTTTGTACATTTGTTTATACCTGAAGTGCTAACCTTCAGGGGGCGGGGGGGGGGGGGTGAATTTACATGCATGTACGCTAAAGGGATGGGGAGGGGGAGAACTTTCACTTATTTATCTAATGTGGAGCAGGGCTACACTAGAGTGTAGCATCTGTTGGGGCATGTTGGGGACATACTATGTGTTGCATAAAACATAGACCCACTGACATTGCTGCCAGGGAATGGGGGCAAAAAACTGATGTTGCCCTTAGGTGCTGAAGAATCTGCCTGTGCCTCTTGGGGCTTTGGGTGCAGACCCATCTGAAGCCCCTTATTTTTTTTTTAGAATATCCATAATATCTTATAATTTTCACATAGTATGCCTGTTTATATCCCCATCCATCTGGATGAATCCTTTGTGGTTTACATCTTTTTCTATATTTAATTTCGGAAACATGACTAAGATTATTTTGAGAGATGAGGAGAATTTCCCCATGAACTGTCCAATCCCCCTTGATTGATTAAGGTAAAAAAAGACTATCATATACAAAAGTCTATTGTGATAGACTAAGCACATGCAAGAGGTCCTTATGCACAAAATCAGGACTAATTTTTCTAGAATTCATTAGAGAAAAGTTAAATGATTTTTCTTGTTTTTTAAGATAGTGGGGGGGGGGTGTCAGAACATTCACTAAGGGAGCACTTTTCATTTCGGTCTGATTCGTGGAAATTTGTTTTCACAATAAGCTTATAATGTTATTAGAAACCTGGATAATAGTTATCATTCCTTAATCACCTGCAAATGAGACATTTTTTGCATTTGATAGTTTTTTTTTCAAAGCTTGTTTTTTCAACTTTTGGTTACTGTGGGCAATGTTTATTCTTTACTAGGTTGCAGCTATTGCTGCAATCATGTTTCACAGTGCGTGTAGCCCATGATAATACTATAATACCAATTCTTTTTTAGACTCACAAATTTTAGTTTGCTCATGAAATATATCATAAGAACCCAAATACGTGGAGAATATATTTTTGTAACTGTCATGGATGGGATAGTAGGCATGATGAAATTGAAACTAAAAATATTAATATAAAAAGTAATTTTAAAGTAAAATAATTCCGTATTTAAAGTGGCCTTTTAAAAGAATGTTAAAATCTTCCAATGGAAAAAAATGGCAGTCCAGAATAATATATCGACAAAATTTCCGGTGCAAAGTGCTAGGAGATTTTGAATTGCGCGTGAATTTCGCTCCCAAAACGGTGTAGGAAGGATAATAGAGCAAGCGCTTCCTTTTTTTGCTCAGAAGTTTCTCTCCGAAAAACTGAATGAGAAACAGCTATGGTTATAGTAGGAGCATGTACAGTATAAAGAATCTGACCATTTCACTTAGGAATATAAATTTTCATTTCCTGTAATTAAGAGTGCTTGATATTGTAATGCTATAAGCTTGAAACCATTCACGAGATAGCTATCATAATCATTCCTGGACCTTGTTGTTCTAATTATGAAGAAGTACAAAAAAAAAGAAGAAAGAAAAAAAAATTAAGAGAAAAAAAAAGAAATGGAAAGGAAATATTGGAAAAAAATCCTAACTGATCTAATTTTGAATGTTTTTTTCATTTGTGTTTTATTTTTAGACACCTTTTTGGGTTTCCTTAAGGTTTCTTCCAAGGGTTAGTCTTTTATTTTATAGCTTTTCTTTAGAAAACGATGTACATTTTCTATAAACATAAACGTCATAAACTGACAGAATACTTGGACTAAAATATCTCGGCTTCAAATTCCATCGACGGCTGTGTTTAAATTATTTGTTTCCAATTGTTAAAAATTATAAAAATGCGTGCGCTGCTGTAAACTACTTATCTTCTATTTTGTATTATCTTATGACTATTTTATTTATTTTACCTTATTATTTATCTATTATTTTATTTATTATAATTATTATTATATTTATTGTTTATTCATTTTATTTTATCTTATTTATTTATAAAAAACGTCTTATTATTTGTTTATGTTGTTGCTTTTGTTTATTTATACCATTTTTTTTTTTTATTATTTATCGTTCAGGTCTTTGTATTTTAGATTCAAAATCCTAACGTGCTGGCCAAGAGTGACGAGATGCTACAGTCTGAAAGTGATATAAGGGTTAATCCAAAAAAATACATAATACCAAGTAAGGATTTTTATAGACTTTTCTTATCTCCGCTTCAATTAGGCTAGCAAGGCACTGCAATTTGAAGTTGGGGACAATTAAACCCTAGATCCCCTCCTTCTCCATTCTAGATTTTGAAAAATACATTTTTTTTTCCAAATGATTTGTGTTCGCTTATTTAAATAATTATCGTAGCACTCAAAAATTAATGTTAAACTATGTTACTTTTATAATAAAAAAAACGAACAAAACACACACCCAGAAGGGCTACTTATTAAATGTGCTAACGAAATAGAGCACGAAGGAGTTTGCAAATCTTTTCGCACGGCGCTTGGCGGCACTTGGTCTGATGTCTGATAAGTCTGCTGTTTGGTGTGGAAGGTGGAAGAATAGATCGGTGTTTGTCGTTCACTAATATTGCTTTTCTAAATTTCATTATTTGACTATATCTTCAATCGAACGAATGGGCAAGTTTTAGAAGTCAAGGGCCCTTTTATAGTTGCTACAACGGGGCTTCAGTATTATTTTATTTCCATGTTTTTGAACATCTTCTATTTCCGACAACGAATAAGCAGTTTTCTGAGTTTTTGAACTCCAAACGGGACCAAAGCCCCAACACTAGAGGGTAGGTCTGATATAGTTATACTGTTCCCTCTAGATTTCAAACGCATATTTTGCCTCCCCCCCCCCCTGCTCTCTATATTTTCGTGATTTGACGTCCCTGATGCTAGCTAGAAACCTTCTTAATAAAAAACAAAAGAAACAACGAACAAGCATCACACGGAGTTCAAATTCTGCTTAAAGCGAAATTAAGGGGCGGGCTTTCAGGACCAAAAGACTCCTCTTCGTATTATTCCTTTGGAAGTGGCTTTGGGTAGGGATATTTGTAACCATTAGGGAAATGGTTGTTGATCCCTAGACTCTAATGTAAAAAAAAAACATGTTGTACCATAATTGAACAAAATCAAACTCCTAAATTATGATAACTTTTTCGCAGTGCAGCGGAATTTAATTACTTTTTAAAGGACTATTCAGATATTTTGGCATCTTTACCCTAGGTGTATATCACCTCATATCTAAAACAAGAATGCGGAATTTAATTATGCTTGTGTTTCTTATTTCAGTGATCTAACTAGTAAATTTTCAAGCAATTACATGGGGTTCCCGTTGTAATGGGAAATAGAGCTCACTGAGATCAGTGAGCTCTAGGATGTTAGAACTTTGATTGAGCAAAAAACTAAATCTGAGAGAATGATATAAGATCAGGGAAGTAAGATGCTAGCTAATAGATTTGTGAAAAACGCGTCATACATTTTTGGAGCTTCACATACCAAAACATTTGTAGTTGCAAAGATGGCTAGTTTGCTTCTAACTTTTCATGATTTTGTTTTTTGAATAAACAAACGTTTGTTTTGAACACCCTTTTAAAGTACCAAAGGCAGTGAAAACGAGCTGAAAATGAGTGAAAATTTTCACCATCCGGTATATTTTTTCATCATTATAATTCACCATCAAAATTCATCATTGTATATTTCCAATTTCACTGTATTTGCAGCATTATAAAATTCACAATCAAAATTCAACGTTATATATTTCACCATTTCACCATTTGGTAGGGGCCTATATTTTTTCACGATCAAAATTCACCACTTGGTATATTTTTTCACCATCAAAATTCACCATTAAATATTTCACCATTTCACTTTATTTTCACCATTAAAATTCACCTTTTCACCTTAATTTCACCAGTTAGTATATTTTTCACAACTCAAAATAATTTTTAAGGTACGAAGGACAGTGAAAGCAAAATCTGATTATTTGAATTGCTTAAGTGGAAATTAACACAACAATATAAATACAAAAGGAAAAATGGGGAAATCAATTTTGAATTAAAAAAAACCTCCACGTGGCAGTTATGCAGTTTTTGGTAGTAGTGGGTACCAAATTAAAAAAAAAAAAAAAGAAAAGTAGATGGAAAATCAGAAACAAAATAAGCCAAAAACTTATGAAACCAAACAACTTAAGAAGATATAGTTTCGCTTTGACGGTGTAGTTTTTATTGACAATCAACATATTTTTAATGTTTCAATGTTTTTAGACGAAAAGCATTGTCAATTTAGCTACTCAATTTTAATTATTTTTTACGGTTCAACTTGGCAGCACTGGTAAAAATGCTATACTGCCCTAAACACTTGATAATTTTGAAACAACCAAATATTTTTTTTTCGAAAGTTGCGGTTTTTTAGGTATGAATGGGCCTAAGATGGACTGGGGGGGGGGAGTGTAAAAATGTTTTTGATTTGATGCTCTTAGTGCTTTAAGTTTAAAATCCAAGAATATTTTCAATAATGTTTTGAAACTATTATAATTCTTTCCGATGATAATTGTCAATATAATTAACAATAATAATAATTATTTGTATGCCTTCTATAAACACATGAATGTATATAGAGCAGGATAGGATATAAACGAAAAAAAAAAAAAAAAAAAAACACTTCTGTGGAGAACAACAGTAATAATAGACATGATAAATAACTTTTTCTTTTGGCCAAACAATGACGACAAATACTGTATTAATTAAAGACAAAGAGACAATTGAGAGACAACCCAATTTATTATTTCTTGGCCGTTTCAGAAATCTATCATATTGCTGATCTACTCTCATAATTGTATCAAGTATATCCCATATTTCCGGTCAGTAGGCTATACACGTTTCTGAACCAGAATGGAGTTTGAGAATTTTTTTTACACAAATTGGAATACCCAGATATTCTTTCTTTCCCTGTTAGTTCATATATTCAGACATGGAACAATAAAGAATACATAAGGCGCGAATATTGTATCGTAAAGTTTACCAAATGTTTGCTTATCAAAAGGACCTTTCACCCTGAGTGGCAGGCCAATTACACCTGAAAATACACACACTCTCTAGCTTCAACTGTTTAACTGAAAAGTAACCTAAGGTCATTACTAGAACGTTTGATGAAATTTCCTGACCATAATTTTAATTGAATGACGCTAGGAATATAATATTATATGCCCACAAGGAATTCTGTTTTTAAAGGTTAAATCTCAAATCCTGTCTTCTGCAGATGTAGCATGTGGTAAAAATGTCTTTCTGATAATAAGCTATTAATACTATCATTACCTCTCTGCAGCACCAAGCTGCCTGAGGCCACACACAGCTGGATAAGCTACTCCTCTATCCCAATTTATTCAAAGCATCACTCTTTATCCCCTCCCAAAAAAGTTCCAACTTACTTTAAATTCTTTCCCTATGACCACTTTCCACCTCATTCGTGGACAACCTGCTTTTCGTTTGGTCACCCAGGTGGGTGGCCAAAAAGGGCAGTCTTTGGCAACCTGTCATCCTTCATCCATAAGACGTACCCAAGGCAACTCAACTTTTCTTTCATTATAGCCTGTAGAAAGTGGAACAGAACCACATTTTTTCGTATTGTATATTAATTGACATAGGTTAGTCAAACGGGTATCTGAAGCTATCCAAAGACCATTCCTATGGAAATGTTTTACAAATCTTTCTCTGCCTTTCGAAGGGCTTATGTTCTTGAACCGTACTTAACCAATGTTATTACTATAGCTTCTACATTCTGATCTTGGTTCGCAAACTTATCTTCCTATTCTTCAAAACTTTTCAATTGTGAAAAATATTCTGGGCCTTGGCTATTCTACTTTTTTGCATCCTGACTGCATCCCACCATCTTTTTCTAATAATCCTACCCATGCAAGTGCAGTTATCTACTTGATCGATTTCCAACTCTAGTCTGGGCCTCTTCACCTTTATTCATCCCTAGCCTAAACGAATTAGTCTTCTTAGCATTGTTTTTTCAAACCTATTCTTGGACCTTGAATTCTCGAAACCCCCAAAAATGCATTCATTTTGCTAATATTTTTATCAAGGACACAAAAAATCATCTGCATACAGCCTAATCCAAGACAAGGAGAGTTTTACCTTCCCATTTGGATTTCATGCTCTCCCATAGCCTTTGCCGTGTTTACCTTAGGACAAAGTCCATGGAAATAAATAAATACTATCTGAACTGTTTTATGCCCGTTTTCATCATGTCCTCAAAAACAAACAGTGGAAAAATTCAGCAACTTATAAGCTTATTAAACCGCCTCCATGTCCCTACTGGGGACAAATTTCAAAATAACTTAGAATTGGTAATTTTTATAATTCATTTCAAAGAAATTAAAAATAATTATTAAACACAGGTTTGAGATAAGTCCGTTTGTTTTTCAGAGGGGTAACATTTTATATTGTAGACATTGACATTTTGGCGCTTTTTTTTTTTTTTTTTTTTTTTTTTTTTTTTTTTTTTTTTTTTTTTTTTTTTTTTTTTTTTTTTTTTAGGAATATTTATGCTGTAGATTCTATATTTAGGGACCTTATAAAAAAGCAAAACTTTAATTGATGACTTGTAAAGGTCATTACCGTTCTTCCATTGGTCTCAGAGGTAGTTTTAACGATCGGGACAGAGGCGGCTCTTGACTCGGGCATAGAAACTATAGGGGCTCAAAATTTCAAACAAATAATTTAACGGTTATATTCATTTTTGTAATTTTTTGAAATTTTATATTTATTAAATGAAAGTAGATGGCACAGTTGATATATGCAAATAATTAGTAAGCTGTTAATAATAACTTAATCAAATAAAAAATAATTGACAAATTAAAAATCATTAAATAATAATTAAAATAATTAAATTAAAATAAAATAATTCTTACTAGTTAAATAATTGAATAACCTTGAATAATAAATTGAAAATAATATTTGGTTGATAAATGAACATTTTGTTAAAACTTGGCCTGAAAATTTTATGGGAGACAGGGGGGGGGGGGGGGTATAATTAACATTTTGCCCGGGCACAAAAGGGCCCAAACCGTCACTGATTGATTTTTTTATTTTCAGGAAGATGAAATTAATAAAAAATAAATGCAATCGTGCCGTCCTGTATTTATCACTGTAGCGGCGAAACTCCGAATTATATAAAATCTCACCGCGTTCCGAAGGAGATCAAAAAAGTCAACGCGTGGCTAAGTGCATTGAATCTAACTGAAGATGCATTGAAAAAGTGCAAGTCCAGATTCTATGCTGAAACACCCCATTGTCTGCTCTCTTCATTTTTTCCAGATAATTGTTACATGAACCCACTGGATAGGACTTCAAGGTTGCGACATGACGCTGTTCCCTCTCTCCATCCTAATGATGTATACTCAAAAGAGACTTAATACATGGTTCTCACAGCTAATTTTTGTTGCATTTTAGTGATTTGCTCGCTTATCGTGCGTTATGCATTATTACGGTTATGCGTTACTATGGTTCAGTTATATCGATAATTATATCTCTATAGTGATATTGATTCAATATAGTGATTCGATAGTGATATCGAATCAGTGGTTTGTAACGTTTTTTATAGGCCAATGTTTCGGATTCAGTAATCCATAAGGTGTCGTGTGATATTTGTTAATAAAATTCCAAGAACCACACCATTCGATGACCAATGTTTCGGGTATGATAATTCAAAGAAGTTTTGTGATATTGTCAGTAAAATTCGATGACTAGTGTTTCGGATTTGGTAATTCAAAAGGTGTCGTGTGATATTGTTAATAAATTCGATGAACCATCCCATTTGATAACCAATGTTTTCGGATACGATAACCTCAAAAGCGGTCGTGTGACATAGTCAGTAAAATTCGATGATCAATGTTATCGGATTCGGTAATTCAAAAGGTTTCTGTGTCATATTGTCTATAAAAATCCGACTAACCGCCCCATTCGTTGACCAGTGTTTCGGGTGCAACAATTCAAAAAGGTGTCGTGTGATACTGTTTTAATAAAATTTGGTGAACCATACAATTCGATGACCAATGTTTCGGATACGATAATTCAGAAGACGTCGTGTGATATTGTCAATAAAATTAGATGACCAATTTTTTTGAATTCGGTAATTCAATAGGTATTGTATGATATTGTTTTATACAATTCGATGAAACACCCCATTTGATGACCAATGCATCGGATACGATAACTCAAAAGGGGTCGTGTGATATTGTCTATAAAACTCCGATGAACCACCCCATTCGATGACCAATGTTTCGGATACGGTAATTCAAAAGGTGCCGTGTGATATTGTCTATAAGATCCGACCGAACCACCCCATTCGATGGACCAATGTTTCTACTAACAACTCACCGCAGTACCAAGCCACGTGAGGGCAACACAGCTACGCACGCTCCTCCTCCATCCCAATCTATTCAAAGCCTCACTTTTTTACACCCTCCCAGGAAGTTCCTATTTCCTTTAAATCTTTCTTTATGAAGTCCTCCCACTCCATACGAGGACGACCTGCTTTCCGTTTTTAGACCTAGACGGTTGGCCGAAAAGGACAATCTTCGGCAATCTGTCATCCTTCATCCACACAACGTGCCCTAGCATTCTCGCCAACCTTTCTTTCATTATTGCCCTAAAAAAAGCGGGATTGAACCACATTTTTCGTACAGCCTACTGTTTTGAAATACGGTCAGTCAGCCGGGCACCCAGAACAATCGTAGGCAATTTCTCTGGAAAATATCTAGCAAATCTTCCTCCACTTTTTGAGCGCCCATGCTTCAGAGCCATATTTGATCACTCTCATCACTGTAGCTTCTAATATTCTAATCTTGATTTGCAGACTTATCTTCCTATTCTTCCAACCATTTTTTGAACTTTGAGAAAACAACCGTGAGCCTTGGCTATTCTACTTCTAACATCTTCACTGCTCCCACCGTTTTTTACTAATAATACTACCAAGGTAAGTGGAGCCGCCCCCATTATCAATCCTTTCGTTACCAAACGTCATCTTTTCATCTTCAGTTATTCCTAGCCTTAAGTGACTTAGTCTTCTTAACATCAATTTTCAAACCTATTTTAGCACCGTGAACTCGCAAATCCTTTAAAAGTTCATTCATTTTGCTGACACTTTCATCTAGGATGCTTAAATCATCAGCATAAGTCCAGGAGAGTTTTTTCCCTCCCCATTTGATTCTGTGGTCTCCCATTGCCTTTCATCTGCTCCTTACGACAAAATCCATCAAGATGATCCCTATGAAGGGGGATAGAACAAAACCTTGCTTAACTCATGATTGAATACAAACCAGCTGCTAACCTTATTTACTACCTTATCCGCCGCAATGTTACTCTCGTACCAAAAGCAATAATCACTTTAATGTATTTTGTCTGGTATCCCATACAAGGATAAGACCTTTGCTAAAGCTCTTCTATCAACAGAATCGAACGCTTGCTCATAATCTGTAAAACTGACGACCAAAGGTGATTGACAACTCAGGCACTTCTCAATATTAAGCTAAGACTGAAAAATATGGTCGACACATCCTCTACCTTTTTCTAAAACCTCACTGTTCTTCTCTTAAAACTTCGTCTACAGCATCTCTCAGTCTAAAAGTATCATATTACTAAGTAATTTACTACCTACATATACCAGACTAATGCCTTGATAATTACCACACTCACTCTTTTCATCTTTCTTATACAGTGGTTTTAATTAAGGTTTTCCTAGAATCGTTAGGTACTTCCCTTTTTTCAAAAAATCATTTTCATAATCTTCAGTAACTTATTTCTAACTTCAGAGCCACCTAGAGCCATATTTAAGAAAAACTCACTTACCGCACTTTCAGCACCTAGAGCCTTATTATTTTTAATCCTTTTAGTACTGTCGCTAGTTCTCCATTATAAACAAATTTTTCTTCACATCCAAGGTGTCACAAACTTTTTCATTTTCCTCTATATCGTTTCCCTGCCACTCTGCATCACTATTGTTGCCCCGCGTTCCTATCTTTAACTGGGACAAGTCCCTGATTGACTACTCCCTCTCAATTTATTAACATGTCAGTAAAATATTTTACTATTGTACCGTCTAGATGCATCCTCCAGATCCTCGGAATTTTTATCCATGGCCTCCACTTCACACCTCCTCAATTTCATATTTTAATGCTTTCTCCACTTCCTTTACATTCCTTTTGTTTTCATGTGATCTATCTCAGATAATTCTTGTACAAACCCCTTCTCATCTCTCTTAACATAAAGCTTTTTCACTAACTTCTAAAATTATTCCAAACCATTTTCCACATTGTCAATTTTAAACTCAAGTTTTAGTATTCACTGTTCCTGGAAAGTTTCTCTCAAAATTCTCATCCTGGAGTCTACCAACATCATACTTCCTGGGGAGGTAATTACCCTTCCGAAATTACAGCTTTAGATTAACCCTAGATACTACTAGATAAAACTACTAGTAAAATTCATTTGAGCCACTAGTATCTCCGTCAGTCGATTCTACAGGGACATATACTACTATAACTGATACCCTGAACTTCTTAATCATAAAATAAGCAATTGTATTCTATTATTAATAGCTTCCCAGCCTAAACAAGACTTAGCAGATTCTTTATTCATCATGAGCCATACTCCCTGTCTATGTACCCCCCATCCTTCCATGCCTGAGTAAAATTCTGTATCACCTAATTTCCTGCTTCCTACCTCTGGGATATGAATTTCTTAAACTCATAATAAGTCCCATTTGAATCGTCTGAATTCGTCAGTCAAATGTTGATACGATAGTTATTTTTAAACATCGCAACATTTCAAGTTCCAATTTCATTTTTCTTTAAATCATTGAAATTATTTTGGTTTCTCAAGAAAAGCAATGATCCCGGATACCAGTGCCGGACGGGGATCACATATCTTCTGAAGTCTACATCAAAAGCGCTTAAGCTGGCTTAGAACCGGGACAGCAAGAAGTCCCTGGGACCTCCATTATGAATGGAGGCTTTTGTGCAATCCTGGGCCCATCTTGTCCCAACGTCACAACATGGTATTCAGCTCTTGGCGATGCTCCTTCTATCAACAAGAGTCGATACCTGCGCAGACAGTCTCAGCCTATTACCCCCGACTCATATTTTCATGCACAAAAATATTATCATACCACGGGGAGGCAGCCCATAGTTGATAAATTAGCTAGGAAGAGGTTTTTCAGCCCGAAAACGCCCGGTCAAAATAGACCAAGCCCAGAAGATTTATCCACTAATGCAGAATCCCGGTGCGAATGCTCTGTCGATTGATACTAGAGTATAATGATCCTCGAGGGGCGCCACTCCTCAAGTGGGGATAGAGTTGACTGCAAGGTCCCCAGTCTTGCAGGTACCCCGAATGGGTCGAGAGACAGCCTTTTGTAGAGCCGTTGTTCATAGATCTGCATCTCACGCCCTGCCGCAGTTGTCCTTCTATAGAGGATCCTCCTGCGATGTGTGTTTGCGTCACCATGCAGTTTAACCCATTACTGGGAGAAAGGTTTTGTATACTCACGGGACGTTGCGGTCACGCCCGCGTGCCGTATGGACCCTGTTGAGTGTAAATTGTGAGGCGCCTTTTTCCTCCCCCACCTGTATTTATGGCCACGGGAGAGGGTGCCCAGTTTTTATTATGAACCCCAAGGTACAAGGTCCTCCCTTGGTTCGTGCCTCCTATGGAGGTAACCCCACATATCTGTAGGGCGTTCCCGCTGTCGCCACCTGGGAACACGTTTGAGTGGCCTGGGAGGAGGCTTTTAAAGCTGGCAAATGATAAATATTTTTTTAATTACAATTTAGCTGTCCCAAATAATGATCAAATATTAATGTTGTTGTCTATTTTTATAGCAACAAATTTTTTCTTAACTAAAGTAGTTCCACAAAGAAAAACGAAAAGGGCAAAAAAGGAAACAAACAAAGTCGGATAATGAAAGAAAAAAGGAGAAAAAAAAATAAAGACATTGAGCGTTATTCATTCGAACAAAAAACGTTATGTACATTTAAAAAACGATATAATTAAAATGTACAATTAACACTAAGTGCGTAAAAAAGCGCTACAAGCCTACTAGCCCCCCCTCCATATAAGAACCTTTTTCCCCCAAATACATCTGATAAAATCCAATGAATAACAGCACCCTGTTAAAAATTTCGACATCATATAGCAATAACTCCATAGTCGACACAACCTCCCAGGGCCCGGGGCAGGCGCGTGCAAGCCATACCCTGGGGCATGTATGGTTCTCATAGAAAGGGATGCTCGTATGAACTCTCAGAGAGGGGCTCATTTGACTGGAAATCCGCGAAGCTCCAGTTACCCCCTCCAGTTATATATATATAATATAGAATATATATATATAATATATATATATATATATTATATATATATATAGCCGATATATATATCGAAAATATATATATCTATATATATAGCGATATGAGCTCTATCTAGATATATATAGTATATATATAATAAGTATATACTCTATATACGATATAATATATATATCTCTATAATATATATATATATATATCTATATATATATATATAACATATATCATATATATATACATATATTATATACATAGTATATAGATATATATATATATAATATTAGTATATCTATATATGTATATATATATCTATATCCTATATATATGTATATGTATATATAATATATTATATATATATATAGATATATTATAATATATATATATATATATATATATATATATATCAATATATATATATATATAATATATACTATATAATATATATCGAAAATATATATATATATATATATATATATATATATATATATAATATATATAATATATATATATATATATAATATATATATCGTATATCTATATATATATAGATATATATATATATAATATATTATAGACCCCGGTGCCGCGCCGGCGGATCGCCGAACGCCGTCGACGAGAGTCCCGGTCGAATACGCCAGCCGAAGTGTTTTGCAACGCCGCCGGCAGAGGCGGCGGCGTTCGGTCGTGACTTTTAATTAATTTGGCGGCAATTCTTTAGTGCGTGCTCTTAACCGCAAGTCGGAGCTTTTTCCTTCTCGTGTGGTTTAGTAAGTTTTGATTTTTCCTGATTAGAAATCAAGCAGGGCTTGCACTATCCCCGAATTTATGGGTATTTATACCCCGAAAATCTATGCGTCACCCCGAAAAAAAAATTGGGTTCCCAGAATCCCAAAAATCACGGTGCCACCCTAGCGATTTATCACCCAGTGAGTTTCCCTGGCAAATATTTACTTTGCATAGCTACCATAAATTCTTCATTACTCTCAATTTTGTTCGTTAATTTTCGTCTCTTTGTTGCTTTGCATAAAAACCAGACAGATGCAATATTGCAATTGCAATATACACAGTTTTCTTCATATGTTGACAAAAAAGTATCATCTTTATGAAATGAGTTTAAATCATTTCGAATGCATGTTTTCTAATCGCTATTTTTCTTACATCATTCATAGTCAAGGAATTTCATTTTCAAGTTGAATAGAATTATAGTAACGCATTCATTTACTATACAGCTTCAGCCTTCAGTTGGATTTTGAAATGGATAGCTGACGGATTGTTTCTACAGCTGAATTGTAAGTTTGCAGAATTTGTTTTTCTTTTGCTGTTTTTAGATAAGATTTTTTTTTAATGTTTAATGCTCAAATTGTTGAACGCCTGATAGAAAAGTACAATCTTCTTTCTGAAACATTTTTTAACCCCCCCCCCCCCCAAAAAAAAAAAAACCTTCTATTGAGACAAATTTAGCTATAGTACTAAGCTATGTACAAAGGTTTGGGGGAATTCAGAGATTGAAACGGAAGTTACCCCAAAAATATTGATTCATAAATAAATTGTAATTATTGCCTACTGTAGGGGGGGGGGGTACGGCTATCTTTTTAAAATGATAATACAACATTTTTTTGTTTTTTATTAAAGCAGGAATGCCAAAAAGATTATTTTTTTGTTTTCGTTTGAGTGAGACAGAAGAAAATGATGTCAAATTCCTTGGGAAAAAACATTGAAATATTTTGATAGACCCAGGGCCCCTCATTGGGACTCGTTCATTGTCTTTGGATATTTTGCAATTCCTCATAGACTACTGGTCTAATTTGGCTTTTTTTGTGTGCTCCCTTTTAATAAGATTCTTTGGATCTTAATTGAATGCCATGGCGAATCTATGACTCAGTTTTCCCCAATAATTTGAGGTATATCTGAATAATTGTCGAACATTTTTTGTAGTTGTCTTTGTACACCCCTTTACACATACCCTCAATTTTTTTTTTCAAGGAACACTAAGCTGTTTAAACGTTATTTTGCGTGTTTGATGTTGAACCATATAGTGACCTAGTTTATTATAAATAAATTATTTTTCTAATGTAAAGCGAGACTGTATCCTATCAAGGTGGTATCCAGAGGGGGAGGGTATTACATATAAATGGACAATATCTCGAAATTTTTTTATTGAAAGCAGGGATGCCAAAATGTTTTTTTTTTTTTTTTAATTTAAAGCAGAGACCGGCAATCCTAGTAAGGTGGTATCCAGAGGGGGGGGGGGGGGGGGGTGGTGAGCTATCATATTTAAATGATATACCTCGATTTTTTTTTTTTTTGAAGAAGGGATGCCAATAAAGTTAATTATTTTTTTTATTGAAGCAGAGACGGTATCCTATCACGATGGTAATCCAGAGGGGGGGGGGCATAGGGAGTTATTATATTTAAGTACTAGCACCTTGATTTTTTTTTTATTGAAAGCAGGGCTTGCCAAAATTATGTGACAAAAATTAACAAGATTTTCGTGAGTTATACTTGATACAGCACTTGTATGGTTTTATCGTCCAAACGGAAAAGGTACATATGCGGTCCACCCGTTTTTTTTCTTAATGATGAAACGGGTTTACTTTGAAAACATGTCATTCATAAGTACCAGGCAATTCACACATAAAACGAAATATGGTGGGGACGACAAGCGATATCGACATTCGTCCCACCTAATATTGCGCCTTCAGAGTGCCAATGGCGCCCTTGGTCCAGTTGCCCAAGTTTACACTAAAAGAGTCACAGGTCTAATAAAAGCTTTCAATTTGGGAGGTTCAAAAGAGGAGTCTTTGACAGTCTTATGAACCTCAGGGTAACCTAGATGTTGCAACGTTCTTACGTATCTACATGGTTTAACAAAATTCCGATCACCCCACAAAATGATTACGAAAAATATGCACAACAAATATAACAAAATGTACGTTTGGAATGTTTATACCACTTTTTGCAAGAGCTTTTGAAGAAAAGCAAAAAAAGGCTAAATTACCCCTAACTTTACGGCTTGAAAGGACTATTTTTAAAAGAAACTCTTTGGATCAAAGGATTTCCATGGATATGACCCATAGCAGAAGCTTTTGAGCCTGGTGGGGATCAAAGAGAGTCTTTGGTATTTTTGACCACACTGACCTTATTGTTGCGACTTCCTTAATGTGGTAATTTTTGTGACATTGGAAATCAAGGCCTAAACTCAATGATTGATACTAGTGTCCTAACATTTTGCTGGATCACAAGTGACGAACTAGGAAAAAATCTCAACATCTTCCCCTGAGCTACTTCAGTCTGCTATTATTTCATTTAATTACATTTAAAACGGATGAGCTTTTTCATTTTTTACCTAAAAAATAGCTGGCACTTCATTTTCTTCATATCGAATACACCATTAAGTGGTTTTTTGTGCATTGTAATTGAAGTGTTCTCATGTGAAGTGTTCATCATGTATTTTTC